>JAGVSL010000120.1:1200000-1733188 GCA_022494535.1 Himalopsyche phryganea | reverse complement strand
TTTGTTTTGTTTTTCTATTTAAAGTATTTTTTTTTTTTTACTTTGGGTTTTTATTTTTTCTTGGATTTTCTTCATTTTGAGTCTTTGTTTCTTCCTGTTTTTATTTACTTTTATTTTTCTAGGAGTTTTCGACATTTTTTTTCCATTTTTTTATTTTGTTTTTATTTTGCCTTGGTTTTCTTCTTTTTTGTTTTATCTGATTTTTGATTCCAGAGCTTTTCGATGTTCATTTGTTTTTTTCGGCATTCTTTTGTTTTCTATTTTGAGCTTTTCGTTTTTCATTTTGAGCTTTTCATTTGTTTTTATGTTGAGCTTTTTTCGATCTTCATTTGTTTTTTTCGGCATTCTTTTGTTTTCTATTTTGAGCTTTTTTCATTTTCATTTATTTTTTTCGACATTCATTTGTTTTTATGTTGAGCTTTTCGATGTTCATTTGTTTTTTTCGGCATTCTTTTGTTCTATTTTGAGCTTTTGACATTTTTCGTTTTGTTTTTATTTTGAGCTTTTCGATCTTCATTTGAGCTTTTCGATTTCATTTTTTTTTCGGCATTCTATTTTGAGCTTTTTTGAGTTTTTCATTTTGAGCTTTTCGACATTCATTTGTTTTTATGTTGAGCTTTTCGATGTTCATTTGTTTTTTTTCGGCATTCTTTGTTTTCTATTTTGAGCTTTTTTCGTTTTTCATTTTGAGCTTTTCGACATTCATTTGTTTTTATGTTGAGCTTTTCGATGTTCATTTGTTTTTTTTCGGCATTCTTTTGTTTTCTATTTTGAGCTTTTCATTTTGAGCTTTTCGACATTCATTTGTTTTTTATGTTGAGCTTTTCGATCTTCATTTGTTTTTTTCGGCATTCTTTTGTTTTTTATTTTGAGCTTTTTCGTTTTTCATTTTGAGCTTTTCGACATTCATTTGTTTTTTATGTTGAGCTTTTCGATGTTCATTTGTTTTTTTTCGGCATTCTTTTGTTTTCTATTTTGAGCTTTTTTTGTTTTTCATTTTGAGCTTTTCGACATTCATTTGTTTTTATGTTGAGCTTTTCGATGTTCATTTTTTTTTTTTCGGCATTCTTTTGTTTTCTATTTTGAGCTTTTCATTTTGAGCTTTTCGACATTCATTTGTTTTTTATGTTGAGCTTTTCGATCTTCATTTGTTTTTTTCGACATTCTTTTGTTTTTTTTTGTTTTCGACATTCTTTTGTTTTTTTTTGAGCTTTTGTTTTTTTTTTTTTTTTTTCGACATTCTTTTTTTTTTGTTGAGCTTTTCGATGTTCATTTGTTTGTTCTTTTGTTTTTATTTTGAGCTTTTTTCGTTTTTCATTTTTTGTTTTCTTTTTGAGCTTTTGACATTTGTTTTTATGTTGAGCTTTTCGATCTTCATTTGTTTTTTTCGAGCTTTTCTTTTTGTTTTCTTTTGTTTTCATTTTGAGCTTTTCGACATTCATTTGTTTTTATGTTGAGCTTTTCGATCTTCATTTGTTTTTATTCTTTTTTTTCGATGTTTTGACATTCTTTTGTTTTCTATTTTGAGCTTTTTTCGTTTTTCATTTTGAGCTTTTCGACATTCATTTGTTTTTTATGTTGAGCTTTTCGATCTTCATTTGTTTTTTTTCGGCATTCTTTTGTTTTCTATTTTGAGCTTTTGACATTTTTCGTTTTTCATTTTGAGCTTTTCGACATTCATTTGTTTTTATGTTGAGCTTTTCGATGTTCATTTGTTTTTTTTCGGCATTCTTTTGTTTCTATTTTGAGCTTTTTTCGTTTTTCATTTAGAGCTTTTCGACATTCATTTGTTTTTTATGTTGAGCTTTTCGATGTTCATTTGTTTTTTTTCGGCATTCTTTTGTTTTCAATTTTGAGTTTTTGACATTTTTTCGTTTTTCATTTTGAGCTTTTTGACATTCTTTTGTTTTTAATCTTGAGCTTTTCGATGTTCATTTGTTTTCTATTTTGAGCTTTTTTCGTTTTTCATTTTGAGCTTTTCGACATTCATTTGTTTTTTATGTTGAGCTTTTCGATCTTCATTTGTTTTTTTTCGGCATTCTTTTGTTTTCTATTTTGAGCTTTTTTCGTTTTTCATTTTGAGCTTTTCGACATTCATTTGTTTTTATGTTGAGCTTTTCGATGTTCATTTGTTTTTTTTCGGCATTCTTTTGTTTTCTATTTTGAGCTTTTTCGTTTTTCATTTATTTGTTTTTTTTTCGATTTTCATTTTTTTTTCGACATTTTTTTTTTCTATTTTTTTTTATTTTGAGCTTTTTTGATTTTCATTTTTTTTTTTGCTTTTTTTTCGGCATTCTTTTGTTTTCTATTTTGAGCTTTTTCGTTTTTTCATTTTTCATTTTTTTGTTTTCGACATTCATTTGTTTTTATGTTGAGCTTTTCGATGTTCATTTGTTTTTTTTCGGCATTCTTTTGTTTTCTATTTTGAGCTTTTTTCGTTTTTCATTTTGAGCTTTTCGACATTCATTTGTTTTTATGTTGAGCTTTTCGATGTTCATTTGTTTTTTTTCGGCATTCTTTTGTTTTCTATTTTGAGCTTTTTTCATTTTTCATTTTGAGCTTTTCGACATTCATTTGTTTTTTTGAAGCATTATTTCGTTTTCTTTTTTTAGCTTTTCGATGTTCATTTGTTTTTTTTTGAGCTTATTTTGTTTTTTATGTTGAGCTTATTGATGTTCATTTGTTTGTTTTTTGCTAAGAGTATTGACACTCATTTGTTTTCTTTTCAACATTCGTCTGTCTTCTTTTGAGTTTTTGACTTTTCACATTCGTGTGTTTTTCATTTCGAACTTATCGGCTTTCATTTTTTTTCTTCCGACATTCGTTTGTTCTCTATTTTGAGCTTTTTGACATTTTTTTGTTTATGTTGAGCTTATCGACGTTGACTTGTTTTTTTAAATTCGTTTATTTTTCATTTTGAACTTAGCAAAGTTCTTTTTTTTGTCATTTCTCATTCACCATTCATTTGCTGTATATTTAATACCATACTTAAAGTTTAATAATAATCAATAAAAGTAGACTTTTCAATTTCAAAATATATGAAAATAAATTTCCGTATAATACGTAACCGCGGAATCCATTTAAAATTTTCAATGTTCGTCTTTGCCGATCATCGATTGAATGCGTTCTTTATTAATGCACCCCACAAACTTGGAATTAATTTCTCCAAATTCGACGCAAAGTATCTCAAAGTTTAGCGGAGCTTTGCAGCGAGAGAACTTTCTTGTCGGACCATTTGGTAAATTCCCTGGCATTGACAAAGGCGCGACGTGAACTGCACTGACAACTTTTAGCGACCTAAATTCATATGTACAATTTATATAGTGCCCATATCAATGCATGTAAAATATTTATTTTGTATGTGATTTTCTCCAAAAAAAATCTTAGAATTAATTATTGTATTCAAAAAATTCCTTCAGTTAGCATAAAAAAAATTTGTTAAGCATTAAGAATTTTTTTTTGTTTTACTGGTTGTGAACTTCAACCACTTGGTTGCAGGGTTACGAATGAAATCTCTCATACATTGATTTTTCAATTTAGACTCTGATCCTGTGAAGAAAGAAAGCGATTAGCTAGTAGCCGTTTTAAATATGTCTACTTGCCGAATTTAAGTATCTTCTCTATTTGAATAAAAAATATTTTACAAGCATCCGTTCAATCGCTAGTTGGAATTTGAAAAATCCTGTAATTACCTTCTAGCACGGTTACAAAAATAAGAAATAATTAATTAAACATTACTTAAATTCATATCTTAGGTATTAAAAATAGATGTACTTACCGTGGTAATGTGATTAAACTATTGCATGAGAGAATTCATAGATAAGTTCGATGTCCAGTAGAGAGAAGTGGAATTATTCCTCTCGATATAAGTTCCAAGCTAACAAAGTTTGTCATAACTTATTGGAACATGTTAGCAACTCGACCACTCGTGGAAATTGTACCAACTTACCCACTTTTACATCATTTCCAGATTAGACACGGTCTATGAAGCCTAGTTACATTCATGCAGGCAACGCTGTTTGCGCTCTCTCCCACAAAAGTATAAATCTAATAATACAGGTAAAAGATAATTCACATAGACTTTCGTTTACTTCCTTTAAATTGCTTGAATATGCAGTCTTTATTTTTTTAAATCACTAAAGGAAGGCATGAAAAACTTTTGGAAGAGTGCTATTGGAAATCGTGTTATAGGAAACTCTATTCAAATTTATGTAAATTTTTGCTATAATATTTGCAAAATATCACTTGTAATAAATTTAGACAATATTTTTTAGAATCTATTTCAGCTGAAATATTGTTTTTTAAGAGAATACAAAAAATGTAGATTGACGGAAAATTATTTGAAATAAAATCATTTTGTCAACACAAATAATTATGCAGCATGGTTCAAAAAACAGTGGTTCAATTGGAAAAATCGATTAAGACATGAAATTTAAATTTCAACAAAAATGATAGTAGTAAGTGAACCAAAAAGCAGCATGACGACTAAAATGAGTTACAGTACTTACATTTTAATAGGCTTGCAGGTTTATCATTTTAATATGGTTAATAACCATATTAAAATGAAATAAATTTCCTTCTGAAAAGGATTCACTTTATGTAAAGACCTCTGAAAGACAGTAATACAATAGAGCTGGGTGGAGTAAAGCGCACTACTATGTAAGTAAGTGAATGGTGTAAAAACATGTTAGTAAAAATAAAAAATATTTTTTACAGAGTCTGGATTGTTTGATGCTATAATTTAATTGATTTTTTAAAACTACTCTAAGTAAATACGGTAAAAATACAATCATTCCTCAATAACTGTTAGGCAGATTAGTTAAAGTAAGAGACTACTCGCTGCACATCAATAGTAACGGAAAAAACGTATAAAGTGACAAAAAATTGTTCTGCGAATGCATACGGTGAGCCTCAACTCTGCTTCCCTTTTCTTCTAACCGTTACTTTTTTTTTTTTTATACGCTGTACACGTTGAAACTAAAAGACGTGACGGTTACGAAGTAAAATGATTATCAGGTTATAATAAATCTTGCAATTTCCACGTTGTGGCTATATGCTCAAAATATTTATACTAATTTTGAAAAGAAAAGAAACATAATATTTTACAATAAAATAAGTTGATACATTTGAGAAACACTGTAATACAAAGTGGCTGATGATGATAGTTTCTCATTAAATGGGTTCAAAGCTTAGTATAAATCAAATTATGCAGCTTCTTAAACTGAAGATACTAGTTGGCATGCATTACACATCGACTTATTCAAATATGGCAAAGAACTTGGTTCGCGAGTTTTGGAAAACTTTCAAATACTTACTTAGTAAACGTTAAAATTTTACTTCATCTCAGTAGACTAACTTTTGAGCATGCCGCATGAGCACAAGCTTGTCTTTGGATGTAGTTTTAAAAACTACATAGAATATAATTAATCTAAAAACTAAACTGTTTCTTTTCTTACTTCATTGAAATCAATTCCCATCAATATATGGCACTCATTGCTATTTTCAGCCTTCTTATCGTTAATAATCGGTCGCCAACCTTTCAAACCACACGGACTATTAAATTCTGAACTCTAAATTTTTCCATTCTAAAAAAAATAATATCTAAATTTGTCTTTTGACTCGTTTATGTTAATATAAATAAGAATACATTAACCTTATAACTGTAATAAATTAATACCAATATATTCATTTTGAAAAATTCAACAAAAATTATTGTAAAAGACCATAATATTTTTTCAAGCTTTCTGCTCACCAAAAACATTTAAATCGAAACAATTAGCTGGAACTCACAAAAGCTTAAAGCTTTTCTTCAGTGATTTAAGAGCTTTCAGCTCACCAAAAAAAAAATAATAGAAATATAAAAACTTTAGGATGAACACTGAAATTTTTTATATCGATTTACTCAAAACAACCATTCAATACTTTTTCCGTGAGAATGATAATATTTATGTTCTGTATCGGTTATCGAAACGGTTTTTTTTTAATAACTCCTACACAAATTTTACTAACAACACAATTATTAGTTTTATTTAAAAAACCACAAACTAGCTGTCGTTCACTGTAAATATTTGTTCATTGCCCACCTATACATATAGTGTTATCAAGAATTTTCTTACAGTAAAATTAATAATGTCGCATGTTCCATGATTCCGTCGAATCGTGTCACTACTCATTTACCACGTCTCGTATACGTGGCAGTAAAAAATTATCACCGCAATACGTTTCTCACGATAAATGGTATGTCTAGATTAAGTACAGATTAATGTTTTGGTGAGAGGGAGTAAGAAATATGCAAATTCGGCACAAGATCCGCGGTGTTCATTTGGACTTGATGAATAAATTCCGCCCTCTGTTGCTATGCAAATTTAAACAATTCAAACGTATGTTTTATTTGCTATTGCTTTAAACGATGCAAAAAGTTCATTTAACACGAAATACCTTATGACAAAAGTTTTTGATATTTTATTTATAGAAGAGAATTTTGCTGCGATAATTAATACGAGTCAATTTTGTATTCATAATATCTATAATAAATCTTTTATTGGTAAATTTTTGATACTCAAAGTCCCAACGCTTCGTTTTTGTTTTTGAGGAACCGATTGAAGAAATTAGTGGAAATCGTTAAATATCACCCTCACTATCCAAATGGAGTTAAAGAGACGCCATGGTCTACGAAGCGGACTTTTATATTCCTAGCTTATGTAGTTGCTAAGGAGGATACAGAATGTACATATCGACTATGGAAAGGAAAAAGGACGTAGCCCTCAGATTTTTCAAAATAGCTTTTTTTCGATAATCACAATGTATGTAACTTAATACACGTTATATCAAAAGGACATAAGCCTAATGCCTAATTAGTATCAAAATTTGAATTTTAAGTTTGAAATTTTGCGACGAGGAAAAAGGACTTACACGACATCAATAATATTATTTGTCACTCAGGTAAGATTTTCGTAATCGTAAATTACAATTATATTGTGATAAAACAACCCTGTTACAACAATAGTATATCTTAATTCATAGATCAATGATCTCTTGTTCATATTAAACAAGGAAGTTAACACAATGTTTGCTATATTTACTAAAAGCATCACTGTGCGGTTTTTAGGTTATGTCTCGTATCAATCTATTTACCTGAAATTATTATTAAAAAAGTTAAATTCACGATTGAAATCATTTTATATACAAATATTATTAGTATTTACTGCTTTACATACAGTTCTAATATTATACGATGCATAATATTCGATTATCTTATAAATTAGTCATACGAACAGTTCAGATTACACTGCCCGTAAAATGGAATAAATATGACGTACCGATATATTCTCTCGTCTATTTTTTCATGCATAATGTATGATAAACTATATCTTAACTTAACTTCCATTAAGTAAATAGTAGAATAGTAATAGGTACTATCATGCATCGTTTTAAAAAAATTGTTGCAGCGTGCTATTAGGCTAGTATTGATATAATTATAACTAACATTTTTGTTATGCTACATACTCTGTGTGATTTATTATCTATCGTATTCAAAGTTAATTAATTATGATGCATTCCTAAGAAAGCTATTTTAAATATATGCAGAAGTGTTCTAGCTGCTATAATTCTATACGTTTATTCAAAAAGTCATTTTAAATTGGTGAGGGAAAAGGCTGTAAGCTGCTTAACTACATTGATGTTGATAATTTATATCGGGGGAAAAAGACGTAACCATCAATTTTATTGGTTTTTCTTAAATAACTTATTAAATTAATATCAGATTGGGTAAATAAAACGCCAGATTATTAGTCTTCATGCAACTCGAGGTTGTATATATTTAATGTTTTGATTTTGGCCGAAAATCATTAAAAAACTTTTTTCGTGGCTCCTGTTATTTGTGGATTACGTAATTTTTCCTTTCCACAGTCGGTATACAGTCTTTATATGTAACTAGTGAGTACCCGGCATGCGTTGCAATGCCATTCAAAGAAAGAAAGGGTTTGTGTTTTAATTCTGTTTATTGAACTGCTTTTGGATTAGAGGTCTGCACAGGCCAAAATTTCATAGACTTACCCGGTTCGAGCCCATCATCTTCAGGTTATAACACAATATTTTTGTTTTTCGTCTGGTGCGTACACGAATGAATCAGAAGGTTTTTCCTAGATGTCACTGTATGTACGTATTTGATTTTTTTTTTTCAATTTTAGATTTTCAATTTTTTTTCTTCAGAACCCATCACGGGTGTGTGCACAACAACTCACCGAAGTTTCATCGAAATCGTATGAATGGTAAAGGAACGCGTAAAGGACATTTATTCTATATAATATTTCCCAGCATGATCACAATAAGTCCTTCCTGAAAGTTTCGTCGCGATCGGTTGAGTAGTTTAGGAGCCTATAAGATCCGGACAAACCAACAAACAGACATTCATTTTTATATATATAGATTCTTCCTCTGAAGTCTAGCTAACTACCGGATTACTAAAATATTCCGTCTACTGAAGCCTTCTCCTTAATGTACTTAATATTGTAAAGACAGACTCTTTGGGCTCTACCTATCAAGGGCGACCAATTTTTGCTTGTTTCCATTTCTGCCATTTCAAAACTGTGATATTTTTGACGTCTTGACTTAGTTTGCTCATATACCATCATTTATTTTGACCTTGAGTACTAGTAATAATTTATTGAGCAAGTAAAAAGAAGGTGTTGCGAGTCAGTCAAGAGATAGTACGTATTTAAAAATTAGGTTTTTTTAACCATATCCATTATTTCTCTCTATTCGGAGCATATGGCCATCACGCGGTTCCTCCAAGCTTCTCTGTCAGTATCTTTGCTTCCTCCCAGATAATCCCAAAGTCTTATAGCTCCGCCGAATACATTCAATGGATGGTCATCAGTGGCCTTCTAGGGCGACGAAAACCATCTGGTTGGTAGAAGAGACCGGCAGGATTTAGGCTTCCCTGGGGCATCCACAGCACTTTTCTAAACCAGGTCCATCGTCGCTTTTTCATTTTGGACGTAATAAGAGGCTTGTCCGTCCACTCTCTTACATCCAAGTTCCTGACAAAATCAAACCACCGTACCCCTAGTATTCGTCGTAAGCATCTGTTTTCAAAGCACAATCTACGGTTACCCTATGCTTTGGTGAGGTCCCAGGCCTCGCAGCCATAAAGCAGAATGCAAAATGAGGTTAGTTAAATACAAAGTAAGGTCCCGTTCTACACCCTGTATATTTCCAATCAGTTTGTGCGAAAGAATGATATCATCACATAAAAATCTAAAACTACTGAAAAATCAACAAATGAAAATTTTTATTCAACAGGTTAAAGTAGTACGAAAGAATTTTCCACTCGGTTACAGGAATAAACAATAGAAAAAATTGGATATCATATTTATTAGCTGACTTCTTTTCGTAGCTTTTCCTTACCCTGTTCGAAAAAATAAGTTGAGTGATTTATAGTTGATGACAAAGTAATTATATGTACACCATAATAAAATAATCATAACTCATCTGTTGGGATTTGTTACATATCTCTGTTTCCATTTGTGGAAAACCTAAAAATAAGATTGTTCTGTATATTTTCTTACTGAAAAGAAACACTTTGGCTGTTTCATGTTTTCGAGGGGCCCCTGCTAATGCGAATGAACCTCTTTGAATTTTTGTCGCGTGGATTGCGCCATTAAGAATGGCTTAAAAAACATGCTTAAGAAACGTTTCAATGCAAATGACTACTATAGTACACCAGCTTTCAGCGAATCGATCGTTGAAATTTCGCAATTTAAATAGGTAATTAAGATCTGTTTTGAACTAATTATCATCACAAATAGAGCTATGTTGTTGTGAATGCCATAAAAAATAAATGTGGTAAATTAGTTATAATATAAACATGTAAATATTAGACACATCCCGATTTTTTCGTCTAACTCAATACATGGAATGGGAGATAACGGTTACATTCGTCTGGATTAGCCAGCCACGATCAAATGGGGCATATTTCGTGACATCACAATAAACACGCCTCGAATGTTTTAAAGCAACAGATAACCATTCAGGCATGTTTATCTAATTTCTGCAGAACTTATCGTTGATTTGACATGAATTTTAAAAAAATGTGATGTTGTTCTGCTAGTCACATTTTCTCTTATACTTATTCCGCTCTCTTCCACAATTTCCAGGTAAAATTCAATATCTAATATGCTTTGCCTGCTGGCCTCAAAAATCACGCGAAAAATTGGATTCAGAAATGTTAAAGCCATTTATCAACTCTGAAATTATGTAGAAGAGAGAAACTTAGCCGGAAGAGAGGTTTCTTGGCGAGGAAACGACATGAGACGAAGAAGAACGACTTTTACCGAGGTGCAGACCGAGCGAACGGGGAAAACGTCTACACAGTGGTCTGACTTATAATTTACGACCCCCGAATGCACCTATGGGTGTACTAAGAGGTGGGAATTAGACACTAAGCATACTTCATCCCTACCGCGTTGAAGTAAATTATTGTTTTTTAATATTTCTTCTAATCGAAGTTCGTAATAAGTTAATTAATTGATATTTGAGTGAATCACAATTTGTAATAAGAAAATAATTATTTATATCAGCGCCCTAAATTAAAATGAAGGACTATTTTTTTAATTATTAATTTTTATATCTACACTACCGTTATAAGTTAAAATATTTTTTTTAACAATGAATCATTAACTGTGTTTTTTATTAATTGATTCGGTTAACAACATAAGTGAAGTTAATCAATTTTTTTAGGAAAAGACAAAGGATAAGTATATATTTAATTGCTGAGTATACTATTTAAGTCTTTTTTTAATTATGGCGGCAGTATACTGCTTTTTAATAATTTCACTTTTTCAATATTTGCTCGAAGCTTTTAGTTTTTTTTCAAATATCTTTCTAAGCCCCAAGTATTTTTACATACATAGAAAAAGACTCATGAAACTGAGGTAATGTTGTTTTACTAAAAAATATCGAATTGGTCGCATCACTAAAATAAGTCTTTATATACATTTATTGAAACAAGGAAGATTTACTTAAAAACCAATGTAAAATACAGATAAATAGAACAATATTGTTATTAAATCTAAGAAAATATGTAAAAAAGGTTTTGCCAAATATTTATTCCTATTTTTGCAGGCTTTGTTTCGTAATATTTGTTTAAGCTGAATTATTTTATTTTTAAATCACTTGCAATTCCAACGGCTTGCAAGTGATTTAATTTTTATTTAAACTACTTACAATAATCGTCTGTTTGTTAAATATGTACATATTTTATGTGTGGACAGGATTTACTAATGTTATTTAAATACAGTTAAAAAAAGAATACCGGTCAACGATCAACCCAATTAGTTTATAATGGATGATCTTCATTCCACATAACCATTTATTTATTCAAAAGACGTTCATGCGAATGCACTGTATTTTAAAAGTTGAAGAAATGCAACGAAACGTCATACAGAAAAGTGACATTTATCCGTTTCCGAGACAACGAAGGATTTATTACATTCGGAATAAAACGCAGCAATGCTGTACATTTATTTGGCCTGGATAATAAATTCTGACTTTATGTTTTATCGTTCTTTCAATTTAATATTTCTATCTAAAAACTTTTGCGAAACAAGTCATGTGTGAATATGGACGTTTTTATTTTGGGGATTTTTATATTCATATCATGAAGTTTTACGTATTTATTTAAGTACGACTATTTTCAATATTGTAAAATTATTTTATTACCAATTGTTAAAACAATGATTGTATCATTTGTTAGATTAACATTAATTGGGTAGAACTCTATTTTAATTAGATAAAATTAACAAAGCATTTACATACAGTTGAAAACTGATTCCATAATCAGCCAAAGGTGTGATGTATAAAAAATAGCGACTAAGTCGCTTGTGGTTTAATATTTTCCTATTAACCGTATGATATTCTTTGATATAAATTAGAAATAGATCTGACTAAAATTGATTTATATGTACAGCTGTTATTGACAGCTTGTTTCCCCCCTTTGATACGCAGATGTAGAGTTTCCATTTCATAACTTTGCATTTCAGCTTTACGGTCTGGCTCTAGGATCGAGGAGCACGGAATCCATACATACTAAAACACCGATATGCTCTGTATTATACACAAAGCGTATCAGTGTAGTAAAAAGTGCAAAGTTATAAAGCGCATACCCTTAGGTGTCAATCGTTTGTTCAACTAGTACTTTCTGTTATTACGTCTTCGTTTACTGAATATCAAAAGTAATATCGAAGATTTTTATTTATTCAACATCATGATGACTTATATGCCTACATAAGAAACAAACAAAGCTTAAGAATTAATTTATATGAATACAATGAAGAAACATTGACACTACAGTTTTATAGAATTAAGCTCGTGTGCATTTACGTACTAAATTTTTTATGATACATCGAATCAATGTTTTAAAAAACATTAAAAATGTATACCAAATCTAATCTTCATGCTTCAAGAGAGTGAAACAATAGCATTCCTAGAGTAAAACTGCTTGGGTAATACTTTTCGGTTGTGTTTTTGACAGGACAATAGAAACCGAACACCGTCTATCTTTTTATTTATTTTCTTGTCATATTTACGTTTCAATTACGAATTTTCTATGAAAAGTACAATTCGTGAAATCAACAGTGGCATTTTATATTTTATAAAAACAGTTAAACGCTTCCTTATTTTTAAACTAGATACGTCAATGAATAATTTTAATGAAATTTAATCTTGCTTTGTTGCTAAAAACTATGCAGCAGTTTATTCAGGTGTAGTCCGAGCAGTCATGTACAACACGTGACCCAATCAAATATTGTCTGCAGTCCAAGATATGACAATCTCCGTAACTCAACTCAAGCTTTATGAAAATTAATTACTGTTGACTGCATATATTTTTCAAGATATGCGAAGAAATAAGTCATGAGAAAATGATCATGTATTCCTAGCTCCATTTAACGTAGATGTGTAAGCAGCGCTTCCAAATTTACAAACAGAGCTATTATACCTGTAATTAATCATTGAGTAAAAAACCGTGTTCGAATGGAATAAGCATGAATTCTTACAGAAATAAAAAATTTAAAACTTAAGACAAACAGAGATGTATACTACAGTTGTAATTCTATGTGGGACCACACATTTCTTCGAATATTATGTTAAGGAAAATCATTGATAAATGAGTATAAATATGGATCAGCTTGACATACTGAATGTGCAAACAGTAAAATGAAAAAAGTACGTAAATAAAGCTAGTAAATCATGAAATAAGGAACTAACCGATTGAGTGTTACGATTAATCAACTCGGGTGAAATCACCTTCCACTCGATATTAAAAAATATAAAAGTGCTATATTATTAAGGTATTATGAGCTATTAACGGTTACTAAATAAAAAATCGTTTGATTTCATTATGCTTTATATGTGCGATCTACCAAATATTATACATATTTTATTTTGCCTATCAAACGGTTTCAGTTGGACATCACTGTTCTAGAGAACATTTGACATCAATCAAGATTGTACTTCGTCTTTCAGTCAAGGCATACAAGTAAACCCGTATGTGAAGTTTTAGTTTTCACACAAGTCCTGCATGCACCTGCCACACGCGACTTGGTTCTGGATGTTAACTGATTAAGTTTCGCCCGCGGCTTGTGGGCTTAGAAGCAAACTTCCCGCGAAGTCGGACCGACGTCCGCCGTCGGCGTCGATACAACAATACGTCGAAGTAGTCTAATGACGTAACAAGATGGCGTACTTGGACTTGCTTTCTACTCTCTGTGAGCTGAATTTGATGATGTCAACATTACAATTATTAATTAAGTCGTTTATAATGGACTTAGATATTACAAACGGTAATATCGAACGATTTTGTCAATTATATTCAATTTATCATATAAAGTCGATAACGATCGTTTGGGCTCCAAATTAAAAAATACATAAAACTCGAAGATTACCTGAAATAATTTTTTCCTTCTGCT
This sequence comes from Himalopsyche phryganea, assembly GCA_022494535.1. Classification (NCBI taxonomy): domain Eukaryota; kingdom Metazoa; phylum Arthropoda; class Insecta; order Trichoptera; family Rhyacophilidae; genus Himalopsyche; species Himalopsyche phryganea. Next base: position 1,719,221 of record JAGVSL010000120.1, on the reverse strand, counting down.
TAAACGTTATGGTATTTTAAGAAATAATAAAACCATATTTAGATTTCATATTCCACATTTAATTGATACATCAGGAGTGGTTTCATTCATCTCAAAAAGTGTTAAATGTCCATTACATTTCATTTTTTTATATCATGTTTATAATAAATTATGCACGCAACCTTCTGATAAAAGGCCAATGAGTTAGCCTTTGAGTCACTCTCAAAAATCTCTTAGGGACTACACAATTGAAATCAAAGTCTTCAAGCTTATTATCACACAAAAAATTCTTGATAAAACATCTTAACTCAATTATTCTGAAGGAGTTTTTTTTTCACATCTTAAATATCCAACTGAGAGAATCTTTAGTGACACAGTACTCACCTAAACTAGATGTGGAAACACTTAATTAGGCAATATCCACGTCAGAAATAACAAATACCAGAAAACAGAGATTACTTCATAGGTTTCACATAGTTTTAGTAGGTTAATAAAAGTCGGAAAGAAATATATGATAATATCTGAAGCCTTTATTGTATATTTTTCATGATTTTTATGTGCTGCGTCAATGCTTTGTTGTAATTAAATATAGTTTTATAAACGTTATATTCAGATATGTTATTACAAACAAATTTGAACTAATAAATTAAATTAAATGAATTTTTGTAGTTATATTTTTCTTCCATTTTATTATACTGTCGTGTGGGTATTACATATTTTGGTGCGTGCATCTCATAAAGGAGGTAAAGTTGAACGAAACGATGCAATATTTGGGGTGATTTTATTACTTTTTGATGTATATATCTTTAAGTAGTATCTGCATTTGCCGCCAGCTAGCGCTGCAATCGTGGAATTGATCAAACGCCGGATGTTCATCTTCGTAGAACTAACTCTACGCAAACATACGAGGACGATCTATTGGTTTCTTTATCAGGTTTTCAAATCGGAAAACTTTATTTTTAATTAAATATCCAGAATAGTAAGAATTGTATTTCGATGCTGATATATATTATCTTATATAATACACCAGTTGGTAGTGCCACAAGTCAATATACCCTCTCACTCTTACTTAAGCTAACACAAAAAACAAACACATTGTCTTGCGCAGAGTTGTGCGTTATAGACAGATCGTTAAATCAAACCAAACATAAAACACAATTTGTTTGTACTACTTTCACGTGTTTATAATGATCAGGACCGGTTTCGCTCGGCCGTAAAAGTGATCAAGTCAAATACATTATATTTTGAAAGCTGGTGGCCTTATTTCTACTCCCTAGATTAAATTATATTTAACATAGTACTGTTTGCTTATACGTTCATCGGTTACTATCAACAAGATGTACTCGGTGGAGCTGAGGGACTTCATGGGAGGAAATAAAGAGATTGGCGGGTGACCGGGAATCACGGAGGCGCCGCGCGATGGCCATGCTCCAAATAGGGAACGAACATGGCCTAGGAAGAGAAGACTGTTTGCTTTTACAACCTCTAACATTTTCATAAACGCATTGATACTCCTTATCCTCATCTTCGTTCTTAGAGTTGAAGATGCTTCTCAAACAGGTGAAACACGTTTCGCACCTTGTGGACTCAACTATTGGGATAGCAAAGTTATTAATTTTAATTTTAAAAATAAAACACAATTTGTTTGTCAGTTGATAATGCTCACTGGTTGTGATCATTATAAACAAGTGTAAGTAGCACAAACAAATTTTGTTTTATTTTTAAAATATAATGCCTTTCCACCAAAAATTGATAGTGTTAATCACGTTAAATGTGATTCATTTTATTAAAAACGAATTGCTATACAATTACTGTTGAACATATCTAAAATATTAGTTACCCTCAATACATAATTTACATTTAAAACATTAACACGGGAGGACTGCATCCATCATTGGATTAACGCAAGCTATTGATCATTAATAGGATTTTCTAGTTTTTACAAAGTTTTGTTTATAGCGTTTCGTTAACTTTTAAAATAATTCTAATTTCACTTTTGATGCATCCCTCAAATTTTTCTCTTCCAACCGAAAGCGGTTTCCAATAATAACAAAACGAACATGTGGCAATATTTGGATTTCTCATTTCGTAGTCTCTGATTTAGTTTTCAAATCCATATGTATAGGTAAATACGGTATACTATAAAACTGCAAATTCGGAGAGAAATATAAAACTTCTTGCCAATATATTTGACTTAATAAATATAATAATACGGCTGCAGAATACGACAATGATATAGTTTAACTATCTTTTTTTCACACTAACAATTTTATTGAAAATACAAATGTCTCTTTAAAACTTGACTTCATTATTTACTTCGCTAAGGTTAAATTTAATTGACAGTAGTTGCTAAATTTGAAATGTACCAATATCTCTTTTAAGGTTAACTTTCAATTCTTAGTGGAAAGGCATTATATTTTTAAAATAAAACACTATATCCTTTGAAAGACTTCGACATTTGTATAACGATCAGATCTTTTTTTCGTTTATCACGAGCATTACCATCAGTTGAAAAATGTGGAGGCAATACAAAAAAGCTGTGTTTTTTTTTGCAGTATCAATATTTGTTCAGAGATTTTACCCTAGGACCATAGAGCTTTACCATTCGACCATTCCGCTTTTTAACTTATTCAATTCGTCGGTAAATCGAAGAAAATAGTTTTTATTTCTGTCATATAATGTATTCAAACATACTTTTTCTGCACCCCCTCTCCCATTCTGGAGAACATTGTGGACTCGTAATGTTCCAACTCAATGGAAGTTCTTTTACGACAACTTATTTATATTCATTGGAGTCTGCGGTCTAGTGGTAAGAGTGGTTTGCATTAGCTATCAGGTGGGTGCTGTTCAAGTCCAAGCATATTCAATCAATATCAAATTTAGATTTTTTAAATTTGAATTTGGACCTAACTGACTTATAAAAATTCTCATCGAGTTTATCTCGTATGATTTTACAATTTTCGAAATATTTGGTGCATTGGCTGTCAGCGATAATAGTCGCTTGGCCACTCTGTTTGGAGAGGGTAAGGATATAATTATAGGTCTAAGAAAATAATATTAGGTTTATAATTAAATGCCTATTTTTATGATTGTAACATTTGAGAGAGTAGGAACGAAACATCTGTCTTTCTCGCCGCTCGCTTGAGGGTAGGTTGGAGAGCGGGGAGAAGCGGGGTGCGGGGTGTCCACACACTGACGCTCGCTTTCGGTGACAAAGGACAATGGTTCCTTCGTCACCCATTAAAACCCCGGTCGTAATCCGTATACTTTTTCTCGTTTATTGCAATTAGTTTCTATAATTTTCTTGAAGACAGTTACACAACAGATTTACACATTTTTTTATTTAAACTCTGTAAGTGGGTTCACTAGCAAGCGGTGGACTAAGTCGCCGCTTCATCGGCCGACGACTCCCGCTGGGAAAGGTCGAGAAGCAACTGACGCCTTGCAGGATAGCAAGCCCTTTTGCCCACTTCTAACTGTAAACCAACAACAGCAACCAAACAAATATGACACTACTCTTAAACGCCTCAGGAGGGGTATTACAGTTGAAACTTGCATGAATAAAAAGAGTCTGCAGATTGGTTTTGAAGACCCTGTCCGCCCCATAAGTACGGGGCGGTGTCACATTCATATAATACAAACCCGTGGCTGCTGCAATCGAGTAGGACAAACGCATAGGAAAAGATACAGCATAATAATAGAAAAAATTATGAATTGTCGGCGTCCGTAGCGCAGTTGGTAGCGTCGTTGGCTATGGTTACGGATGTTTCGGGTTCAATTCCCGGTGCAGACAGTTTTCATAAATTGATCTTTCAATCGATTTATGGATTTCTGTTCGTAGTCTTAGTGTTTGTGATGTCTAAAATCCATCCAATCCTCACGGGGTGTAGCGAGAGTGATTAGCTAACCACTATTCCTGTCCTAGCCTTATTCTTCTATTCCTACTATCTTCGATAAAGAGATGTTGAGCAACAGAGTAACAAGCAGTTCTCATAGAAAAATTATGTTAAGATACCTCCATTAGGAGACAATATGCTCCACATTGGGAGTGGATATGGAAAAAATATGAATTTGCTCATATTTTATTTAAATATAACATATGCTACGATTAAAAAATAATACATTTTTGTCAAAGACGGATGGCATTTTCTTTTTACTTTAAAGCAGAGTTTAGCTGAACAAGGAAATTAACATATTTATTACTAAATGTATGAAAAAACATACATCAAAAATAAATTATACTTAAATATCATCTTGACGTTTTGTTGAGTTTTTCTAGCGACTTAATTGGATACGTTTCATACTAATTTAAAAATTTCTAATATTCGTACATTATGTGAAACCAATTATATTATTATTTTATTTGATGTTGAACGAGGGCAACATTTTCAATATATTTTCCTACTTCACCGTTGTGTAACATAACATTTCATTGACCTAATAACCGGTGGAAAAATCCTGGGGGAATTTTGCGACCTTTGTCTATTACATGAACCGTCATTACTGGTTTTTATTTTTCCCGGTATTATTTATGATATTTCAAATATCAATTTTGTGGTGAAAACAACCTTTGTCGAACATATAAAAACAACATATAACTGATAATTGCGTTCAGTATAATTGCAATACTCTTCTTCTACACACAATTAATATTATTATATACAACATTCCTTCACAAATAGTTCAAAGTGTATACCAATATAAAGCATTGCTGTGGCCGGGTATTCAACGCTTTTGGATGATTGTCTTATTCAATTGAGGTATTTACAAGTTCGTATTCCTGTACATACACATATTTTAATTATTTATATATGGATGTGTGTTCAACGACATGATTTCATTTGACGTTAATACTCCTTGCCACGAAATCGATCTTTAAAAGGGGGTCATTAATATATTTATTATAGTCTATTCTCAACCTCATCCTTGCATCTTTATCCTCATTTAAAAATAGATTTTAAACTTTTTAATAACAACCAGATCTTGTTAACAAAAACTCTTGATAAGATGCTGCACAAAGGGAGTAGTCATCGTATGGTAAAAAATATTAGACGGCAATTTTTATCATACAAACCACATTTTTTTGTAATAAAACCTTATTACAAAAAAATATATTAATTGCATAAAGCGTTAATAAATTAATCATTAGTTTTTCATTTATAAATGTTGACATCTTTAACACATCGCTAGTAGGCTCGTTTGACTATCGAAACGAGCCTGGTTCAACTACTAGATTTCTTCAAAAAAAATAACTTTATTAGATTAATTTCATCATTTTCATATTTCAACTGAAAATAATTAAACTTAAAATCATTTTTTTATGAAATATCTTGGTAGATTATGAGTTAGTTTGACTGGCACTACGGTTTATTAGGAATCATGGCTGACTTTATAACCATTCCTCAGTCCCCTCCTCGTTGTAAAGTAAATTACGTGAAGCTTTTGTGCATATACTTTCTATCTGCTTTTCTCCAAATTCATAAAAACCTTGTCTTCACAATATTCACCAGTATGGTTATTTTATTTGCGGTATCCTCCAGATAAGTGAAGATGATCTATGTATTAAATGTCTCTTATCAGGCAATGCCAGATTATAAACATAATTTTGTAAATGCTATCCTAAAAGCATGATAAATGATAGTATATTCAATTATAAGTCTGTTTTGGCTTTAGAGTAGTTTTTTGACATCTTCGTATTCACTAAAGCAATGTTATACTTTATCGACGATATTAAAATCAGCTGTTAGGGGATGAGATTAGACTGCGGAGACTCAAGTTTAATATCAAGCTTTATCGCTTTTACGAATATTCAAAACAATCTACTTTAATAATTCCTCGGCGGCTGAGGTGGAGCCATGGGTAAAAAGAAATTTAAATGAGACCTCAGGAAGATATAAACCAATAGGAAAGCCTATAACACAAAGTGGAGTTAGCGTGCTAATGGATGCCAGCAGGCTTTAACAAATCTCTACTTGCTAAAGGAGTACTGAAGACCGAGCCGGATCTAGGATAGTATTGGAACACGCCAAGGACTTGAGGTAGAAGGTAGTGAATAAGAGATGAGAGATGAAATAATCACAGCTGTATTCAACTTTCAATTTGCAGTAAAATAGTATATGATATTATATGTACGTCTACCTTTAGAAGTAAAGCTATTCTCTCATTCAAAAAATATTTTCAATTCTTTGTTATTTAAAGGACTTTTTAATTCCGGCTTAAGCTCAATATTCGCAGTATTTTTCCTGCACATCCGGAACAAACCGGATCCACTGAAACCGCATACAAGCCGGAATGTGATTTTTGGCTTTCGGTTAAAAAGTTTCACGCGGGAACTTACGTAAGTTCAGGTAGGCACTTTTGCCGTTTCTCATATTTAATTTATGAATCGGGGTTTTTCCCGGATGAAAATTTGCCTACACGCAACACAAACAAATATTTATTATGCGAGAAAAAGCATTTAAGGGTATTCCCGGGAGCAAAATCATATAAATTACCTGAACGGAAACAGGATGATTTTAAAACAGCAGACAAATCTCTTCTAATTTAGTGGTTGAGCACGATATTAATTAATGTTTGCTTTATTTGTGAAATTTCATTGAAACCTAAATTTATTTTGTAAGCACTATTGTTTTCTTATTTATATGGGCAAGCAAGCATAATGTTAATGAGTGGTCAAAGATTATTGATAGACTTTTTCACTGTGGGTAAAAAATATCTTGAAGTTTCCGTGATCCATCAATAAGAAAAATTTGTAAAATATAATTTAAGACGTCGACTGAGGTTGCTTAATGGAATTCCAATATCAAATTTGAATTGTTGAGACTTTGTACACTTCCATGTATTTACTACTGACCCAGGTTTCGCCTTTCGGCATCTTCAGGCATTTGAATACACAGTCAGATCGAATCCATTGGTGTACTCGAATGCCTGCAGATGCCGAAAAGCGAAACCCGTGTCGTTAGTGAAAAAATACATGGAAATGTACGAAAAAGTCTCAACAATTCAAATACAAAAAACATGCAATTTATAAAAACAAACCAACTAAAATTTCAAGATTGTATCCGTTGATTTAGGTGTTCACTATAATACTATTCAAATAACCGTCTAATTTACAGGTTGAATATGGTGCCGACGGCATCTATATATTTTTATTTTCAACTAAAATACCATATTTCATTTTGAAAATTATATTAAACATTCATAAAAATATATAACTTAAAACAACTACATCTTTATTCAAAAAACTTACGCTTTTATTAGAAACTGTTCGCCAAATATTTGTTCAAATAGTAGCTTTTAACTGTAACCGTCACGGCTAATGGTAAAGCATATATTATTAGGAATTCTTAAATGTACCAAAACGTTTTTAAAACTCTAGCGAAATAGATTTTATCAATATCGTGATCGGTTAAGTTTTTTATTATTGGATTGAACAATGCCACTACAAGAAAAGTTTTTGAAATAGCACAGATCACAGATGTTTCATAAATTCTTGTTGCCAATAGTAATAATCATTGCTTACTTTAATTAAACTTTTTTATGACTGTGCACAGCGGGTGGTTTTAAGCGGAAACCTTTTCTGGTAGATTATTCTACATCCACAAACGCATACAAAAGACCAGAACATAAAATTGCACATACGTTTTTTTGATTAGTATCATATTTTTCTTTGTTTACTCTCTTTCATTCGTACAGCTAACTATCCAATAACGCGTGCCGAAAATTTCAAAGAGCGCCGTTCTAAGAACGTGCTCCTCGATATCGAGGATTCGACTCGGCAAATGTGTATTCGAATAACGCGCAATGTATGTCATGCTATTGAGGATTTCTCGTAGTCAGATTACAAAAATTCTAGCTTACATAAACTCTTAGCTTAAATTAATCACAGTTTTAGATTATTTGTCGCTGCACAAAACTGATTCTGAACATATTCAAAAATTATGATTCCAGTAATCCAAATTATAATTGAAGACAATGCTGGCATGAAAACAACAATTGTCTTTTTTTCATTTTCATTTTATTGCATTTCTCGATTTCCTGTTTATGAGATAATCAATAAATAAATATCATAATTTCTTCAAGTCAGCTCTCAAAAATATGCTCTTTTAAAAACACACAATAACCATTATGCACTTATGTAAACAGAAAAAGGTCTTTTACAACTAAGAAACATAGTTTGTTTTTACTCTATCATAAAAAAATAATTGTGTAACTTTTGCTGTTTTTATGCAGAGGTCTTCAGTTGTATGTTACCAAGAAGACAATGAACAGCATTCGCGTAGTTTAAGATACAGCCGGACCTCAAAAACAAGGCTAAGAAGTTGAAGAACTTAAAACTTGTAAAACACAAAGTAAATAAAGTTTTTAACGGGTATCTTTTTCGTCCAGGCTCCGATGCCAATTAATTTTTTTTCCCATGGAATATAATAGTATATAACGGTAGTACAAAATTGCTTGTGTGACGAATCAAAGTCATGATATGAGACCTCACTTTACAACTAAACTATACTTGCACAAAGTTTGACGGTTTCGATCATCTAATAAATATTTTCAACTGATGTCGCTATATTCTCATGAAAATGCTTTTCTCAGCCGAAAATGTTTTAGCCGAACTGATCCTGTTTTACTATACAATTTGTTTAGTACATCCTATCATCCGCCAATCACTTTGCTGAGTCACATAACGTGCCAGAGTTCCTCAGTTCCGGAACTCCACCGGTCGGAAAAAGAGACAAGAGACAAGGATTGAGGCTCTCCGGAAGTATCCGCAGCTCATGGTCCAACTTCCCTCCATGACCACTGACGTAACAGTACGCTGCCTGATACCTTCCCTAATCTCCGAGTTCTTCACGAAGTCTAACCACATCACCAACAGTATCCTACGTAAGCATCTATTCTCAAAACTCAATACACAATTCATAGTTTTATCATTTTATTTTGTTTGAATAAGAAATATTTTACTTCAAAATGACATTTTAAATATATCTTTATCTGGGTACTATGATATTTACAGAAAAAAATACCATCTTAATTGAAGAAAAAAATGCGATGTTATAATAGTGAAGATTCTTGTTGATTTTCCGTCCTTCAAAATGGGCAAAGAAGAAGTCGTCGTCTACCATGGAAACCTTTTCCTTAAAACGTCCGAAATCCCATTAAATCCCCCATTCGGCCGACCGCTTCCTCAATAAACACGGATAATTGACATTTGAATCTAACAAAGTACTTTGCGCGTCACTCGGAGAAGGATCCTAACTTAAAGCAAATAGCTTCTTGTGGAGTCAGCAACGCCACATTCGAATAAGGGATAGGAAATATTTTAGTTAAATATAATTGTTGTAAACAGTTTGAACATTTAGATTTAAAGAAAAACAAGAAAATATCGATTGAGGTTTCTTAATAGAATTTTGATATAAACTCTTTTATGGCTCAAACTTTGCACATTTTTCCCAGTAACCTAGGTTTCGCCTTTCAGAATCTTCATTCATTTAAGTACACAAATGTACTCGAACTGATAATAAGTACATTATTTATATCAGTGCTCCGCAACCGGTGTGCCGCGGCACACTAATTTTCACAAAAATGTGTGTTTCATCGCTTTAAATAGGTAAAAGGGTTTAATTGGCTTTCATTAAAGAAATCATTAGCTACTATTTCAAATTCATCATATAAAAACAAATTAATAATTTTAAGTTTTGTTTATGAATTTTACATATTTTAGCACACGGTTTGCCGCTAAATATTAATGAATGCTTAGGTGTGCCGTGGATGATAAAAGGTTTTGGGGGCACTGATTTGTATCGTTCATATATAAAGCGATTTAAAAAAAATTATTATCACTCGGTCTATGAGTTAAACTGATGGTAATCTAAATTAATTTTAATACTGATTAGATAATAATGACACTTCAATTGGTAATTTGTCAATTCGAGTTCATCCATGTAATTGAATTGTCAAAGACGCTGGCAGGCGAAACCCGGGTCGTTAGAGACAAAACTTATGGAAATAAGTTTGAATGATTCAAATTTAAATGAAAAAAAAATGTCAAGCCAAGCGGGGTTGTAAATTATCAAAATTGAAAACAAGGATACGAAATTCAGAAAACTTACAGAGTAAAAGACAAGTAATAAACCAAAAGATTTTACTCATTATATCTTATAATTATAGGAATAGAATATTTACTAACCATGCTCGTTTATATATATTATATAACTGTTAGAACAATTACCTAAAAAATCATTCAAAGTTTTTCTTAAACAAAAATTTCTGTTTGCAAGCATCAAGCATCTGTTTTTTAAAAGGGTAGGGTGACTGCTATAGTAATTGTATACTTAAAGAAATACTTTCCTTTAACAGTGTATAAGTCAAAAAAATAAGTATCTAGGAAACATGTCAGATATGTAGAGATGAGGAATTTAATGAACTTCAAGAAAATGAACACAACAGTAATAAAAACAAAAGATTTTTTTAGATATTTATATTAGACTGAAAAATATAGAAAAACATAGTAATTGGACACATTTACTTTTTAGGTTAGTTGTTGTACCACTATTCTCAATTAATATTGACAGCTTGTTGTCTTTCACGCTTTCCTGCGAAGTTTCGATACGAAATTCACGAAACTTTTATAAATTAAATGTCACTAAAATATTACTGTTTCTTAAAGGGTCTGCTAACACTAATACGTTTTTTCAAGATTTTGACCAGACATCACATACGAATGAAGTTTTCTCAGTACTGTCATTTAGTAGTGGATAATTAAAGCTACAGTTACAGAGAGATAGAAAGACTAGATATATTTGTTTCCTTCACACCAACAAGAATGCTTAGCTACTCTTATTTTGGACGTTTAAAGTTGAAGTGTCCAATAACTATCGCCGTCCCATTACTATATCAGTCACCCTATGTTTATCAAGTTAAAAAGAATATAATATATCGCTCGACTATTTTAGGGAACAATTGCTAACAAAATAATGTAGAAAAGTTACAAATATGTCTGCTGCGTGACTTAAGCTTGAGTAGTTTTCCAACCTTAGGATTCTACATAATATTTTTGTCTATAATGTATCACGCTCCAACGTTTGTGTATCCCTCTCTTACTGCATATATTATTTTACCTCTCTTTTATGTATCTATGGTCGAAGGAGAGTTCTGGATCATTTGTTTGACTATCTCGTTCGTGGGTTGTTATAATGTTGGCAGAACCGGCTGATCGTTATTCAGGGCGAGGACTTACCACTCACAATTACGACTAGCCTGGTGAGAAGACTTCGATTTCGGATTAATGGATTAGTGCGAACTGCGAAGTTAAATTATGTACGTATAATCATTGATACGTACTACTTCATGTGAATTCAATAATTAAAATAAAAACACACATTTTGATTTATTTTATTTATATTATTTTTGTTTTAAATTCATGATTCAATTATTCTTTCGATAAAAATACGTTTTAATTATGCTGTAGCCCAGTGGTAACACTTAAGGGCTTCCGTAAAGGTCTGCTTTCAAAGACGTCAGTCTCCGATTGAAACACCCGTCATACTGTAATGAAAGCGAATTACTGAATTTCTAAAGTAGCTGTTTTTAGTTTCCATACTGACAGACTGATTTGAGTCACGTGTCACGTCGGAACTGTGTGTATTGTTTATATAAACCACGGACGCGTAGGTCATGAGAAAATTTCATGCCTACATGTGATATCTTATAATAATAAAACGCCTACGCCTATCGACCTTTCTGGGTTATTGTATTATATAAGATATAATGCCTTTACACCAATATTTGACAGTTAACACCTTAAAAGGGATTGTGTATTATCAATTGAATAATAATTCTATGATCACTTTTACCCCATTTGCCAATTTTGTTTAATGAATATTTAAGAATTATTTATTATACAGTTGCGCAACCATTGATTGCATATAAAAGGTGTGAATTTTAAAAATTTGAATTACAGATGAAAGGATTTTTCTGTTTTCTCGTAATACGATATTAAATAAAATTCTGTTTATAAGTTATTTATTAAAATAACTTACGAATAAAACACTGTTTTTGATAAATATTGAAAATAATATAATTTACACTAAAGGTAAATGGTATTTTTTACATTGTACTGATTTGAGAGTCATACAATTTTGAAAGCTATGGCGTTTTCTGTGCATAACGTTATTTTACAAAATTGATCATAGTTCATTAATACACGTACAAAAATGTATTTTTGTTTTAACCGTTTTTAAATTTTGTATAGTATTGCGTTCTGGTAAGGAAAACTGTCGAAAACAAGAAATACATTATGATTATTTTTATTTTTACTTAAAGAATGAAAATTTAAAATTAATGGTTTCATACGTTTCATATTTACAAATTTTATTTGAATAATATTGAATAAATATGACAACTTCAATTAAGATTTTTATCTGTTTTAAATAACTTTTTTGAAAGTAAACCAAAGCAATATAGAAAATATGTACTTATAAATACAATTTGGCTTTATTTTCTGTATGCATTTAAACTAATATGAACAATGGTTATCAATAATTCTCACCAAAGCAATATGTCTTCTACCTGAGTAAATGCCTCGTTCTGATCAGACTCCTGAGGCGTAGTATTAAGGTGAATATCAGTAAGCTTCTAAAACATAGGTTAGCGACGTGTAAATTATTTTATATCTTATTTCCTATGCGGAAACTAACTGCCAGCCAATGAAGTAAAATGCATGACCATCTTAATTGAGAGAACCAAGAGATGAAGAGAGCAATAAATTTAATAATTTATTTGTAACTTTAAGGATTGTATGTAATATAATATGTAAATCAGAGGTCTGCATGGTCTCGGGCTTGGCCCACGCGCCTCCACCACGGGCCGGGCCGAGCCCGGGTAAGGAACTCAAATTTAAGAAAAATATTTCGTAATATGTTCGGGTCAGCCATAAGGCAACGGTATTCAAAACATAAATAATGTATTTCACATGTGCTACGAATATCGTTATAAATATGGAAACAATAACATATATTGTTTGAAAAGTATAAACGGATTGCTATATTCAAAAAAAATCGGGCTTTTTTCGGGCTGAGAAAAATAAAACTGGGCTTCGAGTTGGATTCGGATAGCAAGTGTGATATTGAGACTCAGGATCGGGCCAGGCCGGGCCTGAAGATGACAGGCTTATATTACACTTTAATTATATTACTATTATATTACACCAACTACTGACTTTTGCTAGCAGATAAATAATGTTTGTAATTCAACATTGTTTGAAATTATACAATTAAACTTAACTTAGCTGTCAATCTGTCATCCATACTGAAACTTATTTGAATCACGTAATCGATATTCGACCGTTTTTATTATTTGACTTTTTTCAAAGAAACATTCATCTACTTGGTAGTGTAAGAATGTGTTTTTCTCTGCCATAACAACATCGAATTCCTCTGTGCGTCTCCTAAGATGGCAAAAGTATTTTTATGGAATCAGGGTTTTAAAAAAAGCTCAAACTTACCAATAAAAGTATAATAGTAAAAAGGTTGTGACATGAAATATTACATATAACGAGAAATGCCCATTAAGGTTTTAATATATTTGATAATACGCAATTTTTTTATATATTTGATCAGTTTTGCACAATATAACTGATTTATTTACCATATACTTACTTAAAATTAAAATTGTTTCAATTATTTAATTAAACTTCATTGACCCTACTTTCTTACGATGCTGCATACGTTTGCTAAATACGTACCGAATTTAATAACAGGAATGGGTAAAAAAAATATCGTTGCCATAAATTTCAAGGGAGTCAAGCCACAAATTTGGCTAAAATAAGTTAAGTGTAACATTTAACTTTTGAACTAAAATAAAATTTATATGAACCATTTCCTATTTCCAGATAATCTGACGAATAAGAAATATTTCACAAAATATGTCTCATATAAAGTTTAGATACCAATGTCTAATCCACATATCATGTTATATCGTCCAGTTCGGAGCGACGCCTTCCACAATGGCATCCCTCGAGGGCACTAACAAACCCCGTGACAGAACAATCAGACGGAAGCTCTTGCCACCCCGAGAAACCTCCCCCTGCTCTTGATACAGCGTCCGTGGAGCTTTATTGTCGGACACCGCCACGGATTAATATAACATGCTGTCCTTCAGTCGGATATAACTAATTAATAACAATTGTACGACCAGCAGAATTTATTGCCACATAAGAATTAATTGGTCAGTTCATATTGTATTTGTTTTTAAACCATCTCGTCTCTTTTACTGACAAATAATTATTTTTTTTAAATAATTTTCTATCGTACGCAAGTAGGTGTTTCTATTATTCTTTTATCGTGCTTTTTCCCAACGTGGATAATTTAAATTAACTCTTAATGAAACAACTGAAGAAGGTATTTTACGATCGATTACTGTTAATAATGAATAGTAAATAACGTTTTAAATAGGAAAGATGCCTCACCACTATCAAACTTATTTTCCCTGAGATTTTCACTTCCAAACACTAGTTATTAATTTTGTAATTAGTTGTGTTATGGTAATTATTACTATAATTATTCATGTCTTTCCCTCTCCTCACTTTTAGTTGAAGGAAATAGTCTCATATAATAAGTATTAGAATCATTGTTTACATTATTAATAAATAACCTTGCGATACAGTTAGTCTGAAGATTATTCTTAAAGAAACGAAACAAGTGTTCCATCTATTAACACAGCCAGTGGAATAACAAAGTAAAAAATATTTAGTAGATTGCATAAATTAAGATTTTAAGAGGATACGTTATATTTTAAAATAAGACGTAAATAAATCGAGCGTCAAATGAAACTTTAGTGGATTACGTGTTGAATAAAGAAAAATTAAAATTACGTTTTTTAAAAAACTATCACAATGACAAATTTATATGCTTATAGGCGCCCGTTTCCTTTTGGGGCGACGATATCATCTTACCTGTGTTCATTTATTTATATTATACTTAAGCAACGATTGTCAAAGATACTTCACTACTACATCAAAGATCTGTGTTGTATATATACGATAGTATATCACCTTACGTATGTAACACTTCACAAGTTTTCTTAATGAAACAAAATTTGTCTCGGGCTACTTGTGTAAGCACACTATAGATATTTTTTTCACCTCAAGTATGATTGTTTCACTTAACAAGGGTACAATCGTGAAAAAGGTTATCCCTGTCATCAAAAAAACGTCAAATAATCGAGTCTGAAATATGTACGAACGTTTTTTTCGGACAATCAAACTGCCATCTTTTTTTTAAATGATTAAAAATACATACATACACATAAAATTAATTACATTTATGAAAAAGAATGGATGTCTTTGTTGTCTGTATTTCTTCCTCATTCATTCAATCTTTAAAGTGGAGTGTAGCGAGAGTTATTAGCTAACCACTTGTCTTTTCCTAGCCTTTTCCTTATATAATCACTCTCTACGAAAATGAGATGTTTTGCGACTGAGTAATAAACATTTCCTGTAGAAATCTATCTATTGAGTTAAGCTCTATTAGGAGTCCATAAAATGGATCGATATTATCTACTGTGTTTTGGTCAATTGATGTAACCCTAAAAATATATGAAAATGAGTTTATTATTGGATCTCATTTTAAAGACGACAGAGTAGGTCTCATCCAAATGATCTCATTGAAATGGTCTCATTGAAATGATGGAAGGGAAACATCATTTTACCTTGGTTTTAGGTTTAAACATTCAGATCCAGCCACTTGATTTAAGCCACTATTATATCGACACCTCCTATGTATAATCCCGTATCTGCAAACATGAGAATTTACAGGAGTGTAGTTCTAAGATTCATAACGTAACTCACTATATCGACTGTGGAAAAGGAAAAGGACGTAACCCACAACAAAAATCTCACCCACATAAAACTGTGAATACACTATAAATACTTATATACATATATAATATCGACAGTAGAAAGGCAAATGGACGTATCCTTCCGTCTTTTTCAAAATATTTTTTTTTTGATAATCATAATGTATAATATTTAATACACGTTTTGTGTGGGCTAAACACAATATTTTTTGTGTGTGGGCTACGTCCTTTTTGCTTTCCACAGTCGATATAATATTTTCGATAAAAACAGTTTTTACTCACTCCTGAACCGTTTAAATTTTGAAGGTATACTAATTGGCCGAAACACCATCGATATTGTGAACGGAAATTCTTACAAAAAAAAACTTTAAATACATTCTGAATACCTTGCAAAAAGATTATATCCATCACGTTACCCGATCAATTTTTATGGCATTTTTCATAAAAGTAGACAACTCGGGCGCGAACCCTATTGACAATAAACGCGCGATGGAAAGTGCCATAAGTCGTTCCTCAAAAGCTTCTCCATCTTCGTATTTACATTTCAAAACAGTTATTCAGCCATTTATTTTGCGTTTTTTATCTCTTCGAAAACCTTTAGAATAAGGCTCACTATCTGAGATCGTGTCAAAGCCTTCGATGATATCTAGAGAAAGGCTTTTCACTGCTTTTATTTATGGCTTCCGAAAACCCATCGGAAATTTCTGAATTTATTTTTTTAAAGTTTACAAAGCTTTGCGTTGTGTTTGACGCTTTAGAATTGAAATATAAAGATGACATTGTTAACAAAATAAACACAATTAAGACTATATTTAGCTTAGTAAATGAAGAAAAATAATTATGCCCATAAAATAATTCTTAAGAAAACATATTTTATATTTCATAACCAAAAACTGTTTCATTCTATAGTTTTGGGTATTTATCGAAGCGAAGCTGTTTTAACGAAATATTCATTATCTAAAGCAGTACCTTCTCGCTTTAATGCTAAAATTCCCTTCGGATCTCCTGCAGTCACATTTCGTTACCGTGTGGGTTTTGTCTTATAAACATATTTATAAAGCGAAATCACAATTTCAAAAAGTAAAATATTGTTTTATGTAGTATTAAGTAATTATTTTGCTTCATATTTTGTGTGTAAAACCTGAAATACATATAAAACTATGCGAAATTATCGAAAGACGCAAGAATCGAAATTCTTCATAGCAGAACAAGCTCGAGACGTATCTCGGTGCCAATGAAAAAAACGATTGCATCTCGGATTGTAACTATATTATTCTTATTGTTATTATACTATAAATTTACATTTTTCAAATTATGATTAATTATACAAAGAAGACGTAAACTCTAATGTATTTTTTATTATATGTAGAACATTCTAATTAACAGATAGCAAAAGTTTAAGTTTTTTGTAGGACCTATTTCACAGATAATTTAAAGGTTTAAAGGCCGAAGTAACCCATTGTTGCACTATGAGTATGAAAGGGTTGAGATCAGTTAATTCATTGAAAAGTATTATTTGAATAATTTTATTAGGAATTGATTAAATAGGATAAAAATATTCAGTTCTACATAATTTAGTCAGTTACTTGATATCTATTTTGGCTTCACTCCATCGTCAGAACTACTTCTTATGACTAGAGAAAAAGTTCTGACGATGGTGTGAAGCCGAAATAGCTACCAAGTAACTCACCAAGTAGAACTGAATACATTTGACTATTTTTATCCTATTATAAAGGAGTTCTACTAACTAAATACCAAATCAATAAATTTATGAATTTAATGACTAAACTTAGAGTCTGCATCCACCCAAAAAATAGAAATAACCGATTTAAGAAACATTTAAGACCATTTAAAAATAATAAAACAGATTCTCAATCTGCTAACCACTTCCTGGAAGAAGCCCATCACATAACCGCTAAATCAGCGTGAAAAAAGCCTTAGACTTAATCTTTTGGAACAGCTTGAAATTAATAGATACAATCATGACAATAATCTCCTTAAACAATAATACCAAACAAATATTAAACCATCACCCTTACTGAAACCATTACAAGATGCTCATGTAATTACGCATAATCATTCAAATTTCAATACACTTATTTTAACGAATAATTAATAACACCATGTAAGCTCCTTTTCTAAAAACACAATTATTATCTTGAACGATTTAATTTTAAAAGAAACATTATAATGTTTGAATACGTGAGATGACATGATACTGTCTATCTCTTCTAAACAGTATATATATCTAAGCAAAAATAAGTTTAAGTATAGTTCTGACGATGGCGTAAAGCCGAAATAGCTATCAACTACCCGATAAAAAACTTGTAGAAGTAAACGTTTTGTTATTTTATCCTAATATAATGGAGTTCTACCAAGTAAATGCCAATTCAATTATTAGAAATAACCGCTTCGCATAGTTCAATATTTAAATAAAGATTGAGGAAAAATATTCTCACTAATCACCAAATAAAGTTTTTTTGATATGAATAATCTGATAATTTTTAACGTCTAAGAAAGCAAATAGCTAATGTCAAAATTTGATATTTTATCGCAGTATTTAAGATTTAAGTTCCTCCCCTAAAAGGCTTTACTAATACACGTCGTTCGTCTGGATTAAACCTTAAACCGTGAGGTAACAGGTCTGATCACCAGGGAATGAGGCCTAAGGTTCAATCCCGGCACTTTCTCGATCGGCTAGAGACCAGAGATAAGGCTTTTAGCCCTCCTAGGGCTTATTCTATCCAGAAATAGATGTGGTAAACATTTTAGCTTCATGATTATGATATCTAAAATTTCTCACTAGGAATATCAAGAGGAGAAAAATGTGTTTTTAAAATTATGATTTTTTTCATAACCCGTATTCTTTTATTAATTATCACAAAATGATTAACTTAAAATATTGTAAATATCCATACAGAAAATTTTAAATCACGTGATATACATATACGTTGTAGGTTTTTATTTGAAACACCGTAAACAATTATTTTTCTTTTAATGTGAGCCTAATAATTTGAATCTTAAATATAAAAGCCCAGACCGCTCTGTAGATGTTTTATTATTATCACATATCACATGTAGGTGTGAATTTTTTTCATAACCTAGGCGTTCGCGTTGTATATATAAAATAAAATGTTATGCAATGCACACGCTGTTCCGACGTACTAGCTACTTTAGACATTCAGTATTTCAATTTCAATACCGTCATCTATGACGGGTACAGTTGTATTAGTTACATAATAATTATTCACACCAACCCTTTTGGTAATTACAAAATCAGACGGTTTTGAACATTTTTTTCTAATTTAATTTTGTCTTGCGGTTTATAACGAAAACGTGAAAAACCATATCGTCCAGTGAAAATGGATTTTCAATCTGCACATTCTCGAAGTGCTACTGACAATTTTTATTTCGTAATATGACAGAATACACGTATTTAAAAGATAAATAAAAAAATATAAATGCATAACCTAGACGTATAATATTTGATGAGGCGTATCTTGTTAGGGTTGTGTCCAAACATATTTTCTTATATTTTTTTATTTAAAATACGGTAACTGTATTTGGCACTGTAGATTAGTATGTAAAGGTAAAATCTGTAGGATTCTAAGTAATGCTGAATGTTGTCGAATAATCTACCGAAATTCATTAAATATATGAAATTTCACATTTATTCAATAATTCAAATTTGCACCAAAGCTGAATTAGTTAAAATCAATTACTGTTTTGAAACATAGCTACATTAATATTGATCAAAATTATCAATGCAATAACCCTTAGAGTGATATTGTATGAGAAGACCCCGGATCGAAGAGAGGCGAGCGGCTGGTTATCCGGAGTCCTGGAAGGGCTGATCTCAGACAAACACCATTTCAGATCCGGTTCCAAACTTATTTATTTTCCATTCAAGATGCAGTGGTTTAATATTACACAAATATATAAATCTTAACACATAAAATTGATTCTACATTTACATTTACTTAGCAACTGAATTTACTTTAAGTTATAATACAAATGACACAACGAATTTAAATTAAATCCAATGCAAATCAAAACACAAAAACAATTCACATCGTCACGTCACCTCCGCTGCCACGAGACCGCAGCTCGTCCCGCTCGGCGGATCGTAATCGACTGTCCACAAAAATTAAAAAAACTCCGTGCAAAGTTGGAGCTACCCTTTTCAGTAAAAATGGACTCGTCCAGCGGCCGAAGCCGGGGGCTTTTTGAACGCCTGGCAACAAGAAAG
Organism: Himalopsyche phryganea; assembly: GCA_022494535.1. Lineage (NCBI taxonomy): Eukaryota > Metazoa > Arthropoda > Insecta > Trichoptera > Rhyacophilidae > Himalopsyche > Himalopsyche phryganea. Next base: position 1,699,141 of record JAGVSL010000120.1, on the reverse strand, counting down.
AGCGTATTCTGCGAAATATTGCTGTTTGCCGCAGGCCGATTTCAGTTCAGGACACTAATGACACTTATACTTAAGAAAAACCAGGGTGTGTCATGTATTGTACTTTATGCTGCACATTCTTCAAAACCCTTAGTTGTCATCCACTGCAATAAGCTTCATATTTATGGCAACACAATATATAAAGCATACCTTTTTCACACAACAACCAGGAAATGCGGCTGTGCATAATAATAACTTGCATTTAAGTCTATATAAGTAATTTTATAAGTGTCACTAATGTCTAGCTTGTAAAAATATAAAAAGTCACCGGACTTAAAAATACATTAAACAACGCTTAAATACACATATTATAAACAATTAGCATAGACCCGCTGGAAAATCACCAACAAATTAAGTCAATTAACATTCGTAAGTTATTCTCCGGTCTCATAGCCGAGTTTTCAATTCTCTTAGAGGTCGAATCTCAGAATGGTTTCTTTAATACTTTGGCTTTTCAATTAAATTACTTGTTTTCTTTAAATTTTATCTTTTCTAGGCTTATATTGTAGATTAAGATATAAATTACTAATTGCAATTTATCTATCCTTACCGTATTAGAAAAGGTAGGTTGATCGACTAGGTAAAGTGTAGTTTTAGTTGAAATACTCTACTAGACTCTATATTCCCCATATGGGAGTGAATATAGATGAAAAATATAAATTTTTAATATTTGTCAGTTGAAAAACATCGATAGAATAAATATTATGACATAGTAAATAATTAATGAATCATTTAATTGCTTACTTGATACATATATGGTATGTCTCTTGTTTTGCAACAGTTTTGTAGTATAATTTTACATCGATTGCGTTTTGTACTACTTTTGAAAATATATATATTCTTTATTCTATTAATATAGACAAGCTATTTTATTAATATACCCTAATTCCTCCTTTTAAAATAGCGTTATTTTTAATATTTATCTTAAACTTAATCACCATGTAATACTTTTCTTAGCAGTCCGTTTTGTGTGCATGCTAATCCGTGCATTTTTAAACAAAATATCATTTTTTATTCGTAATAACGTTCTGCTTTAAATGTTAAGACAGGAGAGTAATTCTCATAAAGTTATTTTTAGTGCTTTTTACACGCTCCATAAAGCGGCTTAAAATAGCGTGGTACGTTGTAAATATTATGCACATTCGTTCTCTTGTATTGTTTACCTTACAAAATGGCATCTACATTATCCAGTAGCAGATAATAGATTGTGACAAGTATTCATTTATTTTTAGTAGCATCGAAGTTCCCAGTAGCTTTCTAGGATTTGAATCTTCAATTTAACTGTTTCAACATCTTAATTCATTCACATTGTCCGATATGGCTCTATCAATAAAATAAAATTATAAGGATTTAAAACCCTTAATCCACTAAAATCGTTTTCAGGTAGTTAGTTAATCTCGCGAATGGTTTCATATCAACACTTATTTTCAGAATAATTCTCTTTGAGAGGTTTTCGTTGTAAGTTAAATCAAAGGAACACAGTCAAAAGTTTTTAACATCTTTTCTTAATATTTAACTTCTTTTAGGTCGTAAAAATCGTCTATCATTGGAGGTTTGAAAACAGTATTTTATTTTTTGTTAATAGATATATATTAATGTTAATATATATTTAAAAAACTGGTACAAATTATTGTTTCGCAAAAAACGGATATCTGAGAAACCAATCATTTATTAACATTGTAATAATATGTAGGCACAGTTCGGTTGAATAATTGCCGAACGTTATTTATCACGTCAAAATACAGATGTAATTTACCGAATCTAACTGAAATATATATTTTGAAAACTAACCTACTCACTAAGCCCAAACCAACTGGGTTATGGACGGATAAGAGGATTCTGGCTCGCCACAAGAGCCGTATAGAGGGATAAACCATCGGCCTTAAACCTTTGGGTGACCCATTCGGGCGGAGGAACACAAACCAAAGCACGGTTTAACAACATTAACGGTGAACTATTTGCCTGGACTTTGCGAATATTCAATTATTAATTTCGAATTGATAAATGTCTGCAGACAGTAAAATTTACATTTCTGCTGATTTATGTTTGCAATAGATTAAATTAAACCGTGTCACGTTGCTCATATATTTTCAATTCCTTAGTTGAATTAACTATATATCCATTTGACGTATTAACTTATTTAAAATGAACCAAAAATCATATGTGATCATTCATTTTATAATCATATTGTAAAATCTGACGTGTTAACCAACTGTCAGCAGGAAAATTTGATTTGTATTGATTATTGACTTGTTAACACGTCCAAAGCAACAAATTTTTGTACATATTTCATTAAACAATTTCAGCTTCTTTTGTGAAGCATACTTATGGATTAATAAAAAAATATCTTTTAAAAAGGTATTTAACTGCAACTACCGGCCAATCATTTTAGCCCTCTCTATTTAAAAAGTTTAAGAACTAAATGATGACTTAGAAATTACTGGTATTAAAAGTTAATGGAGGGGATTCGAAAAATTTGCCGTACAATTGAGTATGATGAACCGCCAACAACGTTGACTGCACAGCTACAGACCAGTACACGTACATTACAGAAAAAATGTTAACAGATTTTTTTTCAAATACATACATATTTACTATTTCACTTGATTAATTTTTTATTCTTTTCAGCTTTGAATAAATACAACTGTCTCAGACAATTCACATTGAATTAAATATATCTCTATTGCTAAGCAAACAACGAGAAAAAATCTACTTGTACCAAAATGTGTACTCCAAAGTATCCGGTTTTCGGACAACATATGGTCGTTGTTCTGGAAGAAGGCACTTGAAAAATACTAGTTTTGAGTAATTGGACATTGAAGTTTGTTGAATGCTTGAAATGCCATCCCTTTTTCATTTTGTTTGTTTATTCAAAACTGCTTTGAAGTAAAAGTATAATATATAGAAATAAAGGTGTTCTTTCATACGTTAGAGTTTGAAATGAAAAACATTTTGTTTTAACTAACTCAATATGTCACTTTTTCGATGCAGTGTTTTCTTCCAGAACAACCACGATATTTTTGTCTCGATTTTCGTGCAATTCGTTTATTTTGCACAATATTTTTTAAAAACTAGATTTATATAGGTCTGCAATAAACGCATAATATGCGCTTTAATTAATGGAAAGCGTTTATGCCATGTATATAGTTAAAATGAAAAACATATAGTATTTTAAAGAAAGAAAGGAAGTGAAAAAGAAAAATTTTATTCAAAATTCTGTTGCTAGACATACTTTATTATACTAATCTGTCATGACTGCAAAATGATACAAATGTTTTGAATTTTTAATTTCCACGTTTTTACATTGATATTATTTTGTGCATTCAACTTTCGCACGCATTTGTCGTGATGAAATTATATACGAAATTTGATGACTCAACAAGTGAATGCGACAGCCGCCCATAAAAATTGATAATAAATTCTCACAACATTATTTTATTTTACTTTGCTAGCGAAAAGTGGATTTAGCGGGATAAAAAAAAGCTTATTTTCCAATGAACCGGACATTTAATTGTCTACAGGATGTTTTATTCTACAAATCCGGATTAAGATTAGCTGCATTTCGTATCATGGTTTAAGCAGTTTTATATTTGCGCCATCGACAGTTGGTCTATTTCTCCGCGAGAATTGCCATATCCTGAGTCGCTGCTCCACTGACAGCTGCAGGGATTGTACCAACTCCAATTTCCTCTTTGCGACGTGACTGGCTAGCCAACACTAAGCTTTTCACATCGTTTGCCTTAGGGCTGGCACATCTACCTCCCGAAGCTATTCCGCATTTTCTTCGCCTCGCGAAACTGTTTTACAACTAAACTTTTTATCTTAAGAAAATGTAATACTCATCAAATGCAACACGTTCTTTATTTAGCGTAATTTATTTCAAAATACATTATTATTTCATTTATTAAAAAAACACTTTATCAACTTTTTCAAAATAATAGTAATGATTATATAATATTTATTATAATTCTTTCAACCATGATCACTCGCATTGTTCAATTTATTTCAATATGTGCATAGATATTTTTTAATCATGTCAACAACTCCCAATGTGGAATATGTATTTCTAATGAAGGTATCTATCCCCGTCAGGAACATGAGATATGACATTATCAAGATTAACAAAATTTTCATTTTGGCTTCGTATAATTCGAAAAAATATGTGGCCAGGCACTTGTAGATATAAATTCTGTATCATCTTGAAAATTGAGCACGAAGAAATAGTCACTTGTAAAATTAACGCTTGAACAATTTATTGCATGGAATTTTTGTCATGCGAAAAATGTGCTACGTGAATAGTTTACCGCGAAGAAAATTTATCGTACATCCAATATCTCGTCCGTTTGTATTGATACATTAAATTTTGAGTGACATCGGCGTGCGGTGAATGTTTCTCTGTCTCTATTACACAACCTCAATTGCGTATGAGCAAGCGCGACAAAAGAGCAAACCTCTACATGCCTTTCTATCACGCTCATTCCCTTCATCAAACATATGATTAAGCGACAATGATACAAATTCACAGAAAGTGGCTAGACTGAATTTAATACCTATATCGTCGTTGTTCTGGAAGAAGACACAAACTTAAAAATACTAATTTTGATTAATTGGACATTGAAATTTGTCAAATGTTTGAAATGCTATACCTTTTTCATTTAGTTTGTTTGAACAAAACTGTTTGTAAGTAAAAGTATTAGAAGATAGAGAGCTATAAAAGGAACCTTTTGGTAAAACTAACTCAATGTGTCATCTTTTCGATTTTCTGTTTTCTTCCAGAACATACGCAATTAATTATTCATCAAATGTAACCAAATAGTTCTTACTATCGTACATATTTTATTCACATCCGAAAACCCCTTAACCATAAAACAAAATATCAGCTTTCAATAAGACCATTTGTATTATATTGAGCTCATTTTCGGTATTCAGTAACCTGGTAAGTTAAGCTTAAATCTATTTTACCTTTTCGTTTTAGTTAGTGTTTTTGGTTAGCTCTGTTTACATAAGCGTTAAAGTGAACTTCTGTAGTTTTCTAATTCTCGTGTTGTTAATACTTAATTTGCTGTAAACAGTGTACAGTATACGAGTGTTGGTACTGTTCAAATATTTTAACGAAGTTTACTTTTACTACATAATCTGAATTTTTAAGCACATAACTTTTAGAGCGGTTAATCTTTACGACCCAATATTACAGGGAGCTTATAATTCTTTAAGAGGTACTCTATTGCATTTAAAATAGAAATCACTAGACTATACAAAACAGATTGTTATTTTTTAACTATAAAACTGTGCTACCCGACAGCCTCGAATTTTAATTCTGATTTTATCTCCCTCAAATCATTGCTTGGGACGACAACAATGTAGCGATCTCAGAATATTCATTTTCATTTGGATTTATGAATCGCGATCACATTTAATGTGATAACTTTCAAGTGTTGAAGTAAAGACATTATACTTTTTTTTTGTGCCATTTCAACAATTTAGTAAATAGTTCATGCATTCAGAACTATTCTCTTTTTACAGTATTGAAAGCTTCAAATCGCTAAATGTTAAAATTACCAATTTAAAGTTATAACTGTATTTAACTGGGAACCGAACTAATAATTTCAAGAAGAACTTAAAACTATACTGTAATAAAAAAAGCAAACACGTTTGTGTTAATGAAAAATATTATCACCTTAGAACTGTGAATATTTATTTTTTGTACTACTTTCACATTTTTATAATGATCAAGACCGGTTTCACTCATCGTGAACATATAAAATGAGGAAGTTGTTCAATCCAAATTATGTTCTATTTTTAAATATAACGCCTTTCCAACAATAATTGGCAGTAAACAACAACTTAAATGTGACTTTATTTTTATTCACAATTTTACTGTTTTTGGAATGTGATCAAATGAATTAAGTCCTTTTTCACTGACTAGATACCGACGGTGTTTTGGCCAAAAAATTGATGTAACCCTCAAAATTGAAATTTTTCGGGAGAGAGTAAAAACTATTTTTATCGAAAACATTATCGAGTTGCGTTATGAATTTTTGAAATGCTTTCCTGTAAATTCTCATGTTTACAGATACGGAAATGTACGTAGAGAGTGTCGATATAATAGTGGCTTACATTAAGAGGCCGGGTCAGAATTTTTAAACCTAAAACTAATGTAAAATGATGTTTCCCTTCCAAAAAACGGTCAATTTTATTTTTCTAATTTACATCATTTGGCCGAGACCTGCTCTGTCGTCTTCAAAATGAGATCTATTAATTAACTCACTTTCGTATCTTTTCGTATGAATTGGCCGTAATACAGTGGATATTTGAGTGAAAGCTGTGAAATAAATATATAAAAATAGAGTGAAAATAATGAATCCAAGCATATGCAAAACTAAAAAATGAGAATTATTACCTTAGGACATTATTTGCCTACAGGTATGATTTTAGGTTAACCTTATCTAAAAAGAAAAATTTTACTAACTGAAAGCCAATCCTCATTAGTTTCATTTTTGTATCTCTCTGAAATTTCTTTTCCAGCAGATTTATAATATTTATATACCGTTTTATTTGACTTACTATTTATTGCGTCCCTGTCTAGAGAATAACATATCTGTACGATTTTTTTTTTCGTTGTTCTTTTTTGTCTTAGATCTCTTTCGTGTCGGTGCTTTGTCTATCTTATGAGGTTAGATTTTGTACGTGGGATAATAAGTCTTGTTGTCCATCTGTCAGCATTTGTGAAAATCTCACAACTCCAAAACAATGACACAGTGTAACAATACTTTGAAAATTGTTATATATAATAAAAATAGGGTTATAAATAAATGCACTATGGATTAGATAGTATTCCCTTGGTACACTTGAACATTTATTTCGGTAGTTTGCACTTTGGATTAGATAGTATTAACTCAGTACACTCAAACTTTGATTTTAATAGTTTCCACTTAGTCACGGATTCTTTTAACAAAGTGAGTTAAGTTGTAGTAGGTTTTATTATGGTTGGTCTGATTTGGTTCGTGTAATGTATTCTAATGCGTGGAGAAAAGCTAACATAGGTGGCCTAATATAGGCTAGAGTTGCGACAAGTAAACTAGTCTATGGTGGCAAATCTTATGTTGCAAGTAATAAAGAATAAGTGACATTTCATTGCAGCGTCGTGTAACTATCGATTTAAAAAAATTGATTATTTATATTGAGTGAAAACTATTTTATATAAACAAAAGACAAACATTTAAATAAACAACAAACAAAACTACATAGGCATGTGAAAATATTACTTCATAACAGTAATATATTTCTTCAATGTTAAAATATATTTTTTTATGTGGGATCACTTTATTTTTAGTGAAATTGTTTTTAGTCGAATGTATTTGTTATAAGTGAAAACCATTTTTATGAAAATGAATATGATCTAAATAAAAGTGCATTTAATTGTAAACCATAACAATACAGAGCATCTATAAGACACCTTACAACTTAAGCTAATGATTCAACAAAACAATTTTTAATTCGTATAAGTAAGTATTACCAAGTCTGAGATGATAATTTTTTGAGAAGCCTTATAGAATGTGGGAAAGTCTGTTTTGTCAAATTGTTTTTTTTTTTCAAAATTGACTGAAATTGGAAAAGTTTATAATACTATATCATGGGCTCCCAGCCAGTGGTGAATTTGGGTAACCAAGGGGTGAATTATTGAGTCCCAGAGGGGAATTGCTGACGTTTATTACAGATTTTCAATATTACATATAAACATATTTGGAAAGCACCATTTAAGTTAGAGTTAGATTATCTAGCGAAACTCTTTAAAATAATCGTAAATTATAAAAAAATCTAAGAATATAGTTCTGACTTCCGATTGGTTACTTATCCCAAAATTACAAAGCTGACGACGATATTATTTTTTTTGAGTATAATAGAAAGATACCAAGCATAATTATCAACAATTTTATACAAATAACTTGTTGGCGTTTCAAGTGATGAATACAGATCTCGCTTACATATTTATATAATATATCACTTTTAATGTGTTAACTGTCAATTCTTGGTTGAAAGAATTTATATTTTAAAAATAATTGATCAAGTGAAGGAAAACCGTTAATACTGCTCACGATGAGTCTAACCAGCCCTGATAATTATAAAAACTGGGAAGTAGTACAAAATATATAGACTTGTTTGAGTTATTGAGGTTTTGTACACTTCCATGTATTTTGTCACTAACGACCCGGGATTCGCCTCTCGGCATCTTCAGGCATTCGTGCGCTCGAATGCCTGAAGATGCCGTAAGGCGAAACCCGGATCGGTAGTGACAAAATACATGGAAGTGTACAAAACCTCAATAACTCAAATTTGATATTGAAATTCCATCAAGCACCCTCAGTCGATGTCTTAAATTAAAATATATACTAGTATTTATTACCCAGCTTTTTAGACGTTGCCGTTATTTTGGTTCAAACGAATGTTGAATGTTGAAAATATCATGGGGACACCCACATAACATCCACAAGATATAGTCTATCAATCAATTATAATGTTTAAATTTGAAAGTTTAGACTAGCACAGTTGACCTAGAAATGGCAGTCAGACTCTACCGTTCACCGCTTGGGAAGAGTTCGTGTGACAGACAGACAGATTTATACATGTATATTCTGCTATATGGTGGATATACATATATCGTCATTAAGAATAAATAAACACAATCTTAGTAATATTATAAGAATAGGGAAACGATTCGTTGACTGTACAATCTAGTCCAAAAGTGAGACATGATTGCTTCGCCGAAATCTTGTCACGATCATAACAAAATGTATAAAATATTGTTTTTGATTGCTCCACTGGCATCTCTCCAGCCAACAACAAACTGCTTACGGCGGAAAGAATTCTCAGCATTTTTCATTTTCCAATAGAAACCATTCGCTCATTCTTCGCAGTTTTACAATACATGCAATATACATGCAATATTAATAAAAATAAAAACTATTTGCGGAATGTGCCATCTGTGGACGATAACGTAGAATTACATGTCACGAAATCAACCGGATGAAATTTATGTCATAAAGTTTTATGTTCTCTTTGTTCAATGTGTAGCTATCTTGGCCGTTTTTACATCCATACTCAAATTAGTTGGCAATGCTTTACTATTTTTTTATAAATACGACTCGATTTTCTAATCGCCTTGGGTTAATGCCGTTTCTGTAGCCGAGTGGTCACGGTTCTCGGGCGTATGTCCCATTTCGTGGCTGGGCACGGATTCGTACACTTTTGTATCGATATATCGATATGTTTACAAAGTCAGAGACGTTCCCACCCACCCATCTTATCCTAAATAAACGGCGTGTCGATATAGCAAATAAGTAAATACTAATATGCGTTCTAGCCCCATCCTTCACTGAAACTGATTTACAACTAGGTATTGTCAAAAAAAGATCAGGTAACATAACCCATTAGAAGTCCATGTACTCTAAATTGAGAAAGGCCAAATTGTTCATTACGTTAAGACTTCATATTCCTGAATGGACAGTTTTGCAAATTGATTTGTTTATATTCGCATATATATTTTATTATAATAAAATATATCTTTACCCTCTCTGAAAAAGGTGGCTAAGCATTTTATCACAGCTAAATATGGTGATTAAAAAATTCTAAAGAAACTTGGACGCTATAATAAGTTTGAGTTTCAACAGTAGATACGTATAATATGGAAACTGGAGACGTTGATCGCGAAAAATTTTTGAACGGCAGCTCTATTGCAGTACCACTTGGCCACGATTATAAGCGGAAAACAAAGTATCTGTTTTTGTTAGCTATATATTTATTTAGAAAAAACTGTTTCTATATCTTAATTTGCAATAAATCGAACTGGCGGTCAATAAAAAGAATATATGGCATAAATATTTGTCCGTGATTTAAAAACTCAGATAAACAGTTCATACCATTAATCGAGAAAGAAAAAGAGTGCTTATTTACCAGGGACCTTAACCGAAAACCGGTAATAACCGTTATTTTTACCGGAAGGAAAACCGATATTTATTTCGATTTACGAGAAAATTTTTCGCTGATAAAAGCCAGATTTTATTAATAAATTGTATCCAAAAATTTTAATTTAATTAATAAATTGTATTTTTATCAGTTTATAATGCTCGCAATGAGCGAAGCCGTTTCTGATGCTTATAGACATGTTGAAGTAGTACATACAAATCGAGTTTTATTTTTAAGATATGATGCCTTTCCACCAAGAATTTACAGTTAACACCTTAGTGATTTAAATACGACCTGAACCGAAAACTGTAACTTAACCGATGTGTTTTTTTTACCGAGCCGTAACGAAAACCGAAACGAAAAAAATAGTGGTTCGGGTCCCTTTTATTTGTTTTACCGGTCAGCGCAAAAATATTAAAACTAAACGACCTTTTTTATTTATCCACTAAACCACATATGTATTTGAATATCAATGTGTTTGTGTGTATTCATAAATATTGAACTTCAAACCGATGTGGTACCCCGGGTGTATTTCAATGGCCGTATTTTTAAAAGGCTCTAATGGTATTATTAAAAGCACAGCCTTTGATAATGGAGACAGCTCGACGGCGACGGCGCCGCTTTCTTCAATTTAAGCGTTGCGGCGAAATGGAAAATAATGAATAGGCGTCGTGGATGGCATCGCATGATTGTCTTAATTCCTACTTTAGGAAATCAGCATAAAAATTTTTACCTAGTTTTATTAAGAAGTTTGTCGCTACGAATATTTAACCGATATATTTTTCTTATATACCACAATATAATCGTTTCCATTGCAAAAGTGTATATTTGCATATGAGTTTTCGACTTTTTGTGTTATTAAAACTACAAAAATTGCTCTTAAGTGCGTTTAAAATAAGACTGATAAGTCTATATATTTAATATTATTTACGTGTTTCTTATTTTTAAAATTATTATTTACTGTTTTTATGCTTCCCTAAAAATTTAGATTGTTCAGTTATACAAATTTGCAATTGAAACGACGATACATATAAGTTTTCAATAGATTAAGTTTTATAACTTTGTTAGGTTTTGTCAGTCTAAGCATTCTAAACAATTTTTTCCATGTCCGCTCCCAACGTGGAGCAAATGGTCTCCTAATGGAGGTATCTCAACTGAATTTTTCTATGAGAACTGTTTGTTACTCAGTTGCTCAACCTCTCTTTTTCCGAAGAGAGTAGGGATAGAAAGATAGGGCTAGGACAGGACTAGTGGTTAGCTGATCGCTCTTGCTACGCCCCGTGAGGATTGGATGGGTGGGTGAGGATGGAGTTTTAGACATCACAAACAAATATCCGTAAATCGATTGAGAGATCAATCTATGTAAGCCGGGAGTTGAACCCGAGATGTCCGTAGCCGTAGCCAACGCCGCTACCAACTGCGCCACGGACGCCGACAAACAATACGAATAGTCTTTTTCTTATAAATGGAAAAATACAATAACGCGATTATAAGTGTATGTAAGTGAGTCATTCCACCTTTTTATATTTATGCCAGTCCTGTAGCTAAGTAGTAAACGCTCTTAGGCGTATGTCCTATTCGATTACGGAGGCCATATATTTGACTCCCCTACCGGACACTTACATAGATTTTCCAATCGATTTAGGGATTCGTACTCAAAAGACATGAATATATGTGATGCTTGTTATGTCTCTTATCCATCTGGTTGTAACAATGAGGCTAAAGAACAGCCATTATCTTACTATTAGTCTTTTTTTAGAATTTTATTTTTTACCCACTACGAGAATGAAAGATTTTAAGAGGACATATTCCTTACATTAGGAGTGGATATGGTTGAAAAAATCACTTAATATGATTATACGGAATAAAAGCATGTCATTTCATGTTTAATGAGGAGAGGAGACATCATAAATATCTATGTCTTGGAACTCAAATAAAATGTTGAAAATTCTAATCGCTAAGCGAGGATTTCGTCGCTACAGTGCGGGATCCGAGTCGGGATGTAATGTTAAGCATTCAAAGTTTAGTACACGAAACCTACTTTTCTAGAAAGTCATTGAATTTTATGTATATTATTCACCTAGCGTTTTCATTTTCTTGAACTCTTCATTTTTATTTTATTTTTCAATTGAATGTGTGTGTATTTAAATAAATTGTATACGTCTTTAACACGTGCCAACTGTGTGGAATATATATAAAAATAAATATTTGTCTGTGTGTCCCTTATGCGTTCCTACACCATTCATTTGATTCCTATGAAACTTTGGTAAGTTTTTGTGCGCGTACCCTTGAAGGTTTCTGAAAAAAAAAAACCTAAAAAAATCAAATACGTAAAAAAGCGACATCTCGCAAAAACCTTCTGATTTATTCGTGTATGCACCAGACGGAAACAAAAATCTTGTGTATTCAAAAGCACTTCAATAAACAGAATTAAAACACAACCCTTTTCTTCCTTTGAGTGGCGTATATTTAGAGAAAATCAATATATTCAGTTCTCCAGTTCACGTTTGAGCTTAACACTTGTAAGAATGTAACAATGAAACAATTTAACTATGGTATTGATTTTAGTTTCGAAGTTAAGACACACTAAATTCTTATTTGAGCCTATCCAATCCATCTGTAGAGGATATGGCTACCACACGACGCACGACCGTCAAGTACACCCTAATAGAAATAAGGCGTTGGAATACCACCTGTTGGAAGAAGAAGAAGAAGACATGCATGGTTGAAGTTCACCCAGTTTTAGCGTCTTGACATGAACACTAACGTATCAGGGAGCTGCCTGGTCAATTCAATCATTCTTGAATATCACAATAAATAATTAACACTATAAAGTTTAGAAATACGAAACGATGGAAGAATAGATTTTAAAAATGTCAGTGGGTGCAGTGGCGGAATGGCCATGCTAGCCAGGTAGCCCGATGGCAAGTGTGTTAGGTGCTCTCAGTAAAATTAAATAACTTTTTAACTATTTCATTTTACGTATTTAAAATATATAGGATGAATCACTTTGGGTATTCCATCAATACAATTAAATTTGTTTTCTTACGATATACACAATGAACAAACTTCATCATGATTGCATACATATTCTCTGCCTGTTTGGCTGTTTGTAACATGTGAATTTTTGTAAATATGAATTAATTATTAGTACAGTACAAATAAATTAGTATATAGATTAGAGGTCCCCCTTTGGTAATAAAAACACATATTATTCCACGCGTTCAAATAAGTTTAAGTGTTGAAAGATACCGATCTACACTAAGCTCATGCATTTTTTAATAATATTGAGCATACACATGTGTAAGCTGGACACGAAGAACTTGGCTAATAAACTTCAATAATATGTCAAGCATAATGACATTATTTTTCATAAATTGTGAGTTTGTACTTTTCTCAATTGATCGTATGGAATGCTACAATGTTTTAAACTATTCATATTCACGATAACTGGTATTCATTCAATCAACATTATTCTATTCTTTGGAAAAGTTTTATTATGTGAGTAATTTTATGATTGAATTACAGGGGCTAGTATCATTCACTTATTTATAAAAATAATATACAAAATCTTGTATGTACAAATTAGGTGTCTCATTTTTTATTTCATTTTGATATGAAAAAAGAACGTAACAGTTTGGTGACGAAATCCACCAGGCCATACCACTCCACTGCTGTGACACATTCTCTCGACACATACCTTGCCAGATTTAGCCTGCCCGGAATTGTTTCGCCCCTGAAGTAGGCAACAATGTTAAATGTAGTGTAGAGAACATTGCCTAGCTCACGGCGCAAAGGTTAAAGCGTATTCGAGAAAGAAAACGTAATTCACTTTATATTAAATCATGGCCGTTGATACATAGGTATAGTGAACTGAAGGGCTTTCTAAAATGTAGATTGTTTTGTTGGAAATGTGGCTTGGAACGGCAAATAAATGTTAACATGGGTAAGAGTGATGTAAAGCAAATGAAAATGTATAGCTCACTTATTTAAAGGTTTAAATATTACTCTTACAACGGTTTAGTAATTAAATTAATGTGAACAGTGTGGTACGACTTGGTTTTCTCGTGTTTGAATAAGATTTACCTTAGCACAATAAAATGAAGAAAGATGAGCGATACATATGTTATTAACTTGTACCATGTACAACTTTAATTTACCTTCCCACACATTCGATCCTCTTTCAAAGATAGTAGGGCTAGAACAGGAATAGTGGTCAGTTAATCGCTATTGTTACGCCCCGTTTATAGAATCGTATGGGTGGGAGGGAATTCTAGACATCTGTAGCGATACATGACACTGCAGAACTACGAAACGTAATAGTCTCATACACGAAAAATTGTACTTGACATTTTCGTCAGCATTATTTACTCAGCATAATTGATTATACATCAAATAATATTTTATTTGACCGATATTCGATACGGACTCTGCAGACACTGTGTAACAGGTGAACACTCTGAAAAAGCAACACGATTAAAGTAGGACACAGACGCGACAGTATAAATTAACAAAAAACGAAGACCCAGATTCATTCTGTAATCAACCGCCGAACGTCATTCTTTAATCGCCACTGAACGTAAATATTGTCGCCTCGCAGAACGCCAAACATCTACGCCTAAAGTTTAATCGAGTCATGCATTCATCATAAGACATATATTCCTAAACATCACAAGGATCCATGCCTACGAACAGAAATTTATTAATCAATTGAAAAATCAATCTATGAAACTGTCCGTACTGGAATTTGAAGCCGAGACGTCCGTAAACGAAGCCAGCGACGTTGATCACTGCACCTCGGACCCGATGTGTATGAATGCCTTACATTATCTGTCTGTCTGATACGTTCATCAAAACACTACGCTTGCGCAAGATGCAGAGAGAGAGAGAGAGTTTGTGTGTATGTGTGGTGATTACTGAGTGAAGGTTGACTAGTGACAATGCCTCCTAGTATATAATATTATTAGTAATTTTCCACACAAAAACATCATCAAGGTTTGTTTGACCTTTGATGTGACGCAAAATAAAAAAGAGTTTATTTAAATTTGGATTATTGAGATTTGTACACTTTCATGTATTTTGTCACTAACGAACCGGGTTTCGCCTTTCGACATCTTCAGGCATTCGAGCTCACGAATAGACTCTAACTGACAGACAGTAAACAGTGTCTAACGTTTATATAGAAGATACAAATACGACAAATATTATTTATGAGGTAAAATATTATACGTCTGAGAGCCACACTGATAACTGAGTTAACATTTCGAGAATTGCCTTAATCCTTATTTTGTAAACAACACATTAGCACAGTGGCGAATTGCCGCTTTCCAACTTCTTTTAGAATTACCAGTGATTTTACAATTATAATAGCATTGTGGGTTTCGACGGGATGCAATTCGACGAAAGGGTAAATATATACAATCATTCCACATTTAGTGACATCTGTTAGGTAGAGTTTATTTAATAAAAAAAAAAACATAATAGGTAGTATCATAGATGAGGATATTCTATTTAACCCGTTCGATGATTTATATTGAAATTTATTAATGTACCTTATCAAACTAATTAACTTTCAGCATTTACTATACTGTATCTTTGACTAGTATTCCATCCATTAGTTGCGTAATACATTATACTCGGAAATTGAATGTGCAACTGTGCTACAATCACTTTACCAATAATGCCTTTAGCCTCTGGTCTGCATGCCTCCCTTTTCCAAGAAAGCGCTACAAACAGTCTGAGGAAGACATCATGCACGGTAGTGACATCTACATAAAGAGCATCTCCTGAGTTCCTTTAGTCATTTCGCGTCAAAAGGTAATTGAGTTTTCAAGTGTTCGGGGGTAGTCACTCGCTCCGCCTGTATTGCTAGGGTTTAGTATTACTGTTCGACGCCTTACACTACGGTAGAAAATAAAGTCTTTTCACATTTGATGGTATTTTTTGGAAAATAATCTAGCTGGATATATCGTAACTTCCACGGCAAAACCACTTATCAGAATAATTACCATCGTACAGGAGAAGCAAAAGCATCACATAGCTTAAAAAAGCAAATATTTTTGTTAGTAATAAATATTTTTGTTGCGAGTTTCTATGAAACAAGGGTGAGAAGTCATTATTTATATAACCATAACATTGAACATTCTAGAATTCATGAAATAGAACATAATGGAAAGAGAAAAACTAATAAGTGTTTTGAAATATTCAAATTAGAGTCTTCCTATTGGTCGTCCATTTGCATGTTTTTGACAGGTGATGTAGAATATTATTTTTCATATAATGGCATTCAAAACTAAATTTCACATTTATTCCGATAAGTGGATGTGCCATAGAATCAACAATATATTAGTAAAACAGGATTTCCGGTACTTGTCCTACGAAACTCCAATGCCGGGTTCCTGGTCGAGTGATCATCATCATTGGCTTAGGTTGCGGTATTCACGGGCTGGAATCCCATCATGGACAGTTTTATATGTAGATTTTTCAATCCATTATTGAGTTTCTGTTCGAAGGCTTGGATGTCTGTGATGTCTTAAATTTCATCCCATTCATCCCATCCCATAAACGGAGTGTAGCAAGAGTGATTAGCTAACCACTGTTCGTATTCTAGCCATTCCCATTTATCCCAACTATCAATCTAAAAGAGAAAATTAGCAACTGAGTGACAAGTAGTTCTTGAAGAAAAACATCTGTTGAGACAGACTTCATTGTTAGACCTTATGCTGTATAATGAGAGCGGACATGGCTTTAACAAAAACACAATTATATATAATAAATAATATAATATCAATTGTACTTTTTCATCAGTTAAAAATTCTTTTTATCTAAGCGAAATAGGTCATGATCACACTATTATACTATGGCATGAGTATTATTTACTTTAAATAAAATATCTTTCAACGAAGAATTGACAGTGAACAGAATTCAATAGTTATTTTTATGCTTAAATTACTAGCATGGCTGAACATATTATATTATTTTTTAATAATCAACATTGAAAAAATCTTGTATCGAGGCGTTGGGTTCATATTTAGATCTCTTGGAAATGTACAGCTTTAACAAGCAATAGTTTATACAATATGCCGTTACTTCTCGACATATTCTCAATTAGGGACTTTAAATCTATTTGACAAAAATCAATGGCAAAGGGACAAACTCCATACAAAAAAAATTGAAATATTTAGTGACGTGTGTGCCTTCTTCATAAGCCACAGGATCTTTGATTTCAAAATTGTAAACATTACTGCTGCCACCTATCGCTTTTTTTGGAAATGTGACTCTCGCATTATATTAATTTGAATGGCAGACATCAATCAACAACAAAGTGTTGACTAATAACATGTATATGATTGTCATCATTTATTATCTGGACTTAATAATATAATGAATAAATAAAAAATGATGGGAAATGAGGACATAAAATTTGATTTATAGTTATAAATAAACTTTGTGTCATTTTACCTAAGTTCAGTATATTTGTTGTATAATTTGGTTTGGTTCTTTTTCACCCAATTATAAGTGACTTATTAATAATTTGTGGGTTTCGTTACATTTCCTTGAATGTAATGTATCTACGTATTGCAACATCTAACTAAGCTATATACGAAAGAATCGATTTATGTTTAGTATGCCACTAGAGTAAAACCAAAAATTTGTTTATCTTACTGTTTTCATTTTACATACAATAATACTATGTCCATTGATTGTGACACATTAGATAAACATTTTTCAAGTATAAAGAATGTCTTTCTATCGTATTATTTTATTATTACTAATCTAATTATCAACCTAAGTATATTATTTTTGTGAAACAATTATCATTAAACGCAATACAAGGTTAGTAATTGTTTTTAATTGCTGGTATTGTCAAAATTAAGCGTTTTTGGAAAAACGTATACATATTTATATACGAAAATATTACAGAAACCCTTGAAATACATCATTTTACTAATAAACATGTGCCGAATAAAACTCATTAAGTCACAAAAACATCCTTTTTGATAGTTTCTAATACGTTTAGAAAATCTAAATATCCTCCATGTATTTTCTGGTTCATTGCTCATTTTATTCGAATAACAGAATATGAAAATGATATCGCAAAAAAACATTTTAAAACTTCATTATCTCAGAACAAGCAAAATCATTTTTTTTTCCTTAAAACCAGTGATATATCTGTTTATAAATTACATTTCCACATTTCTTTTATACGATCAACCATTGTCTTTGATGCCACTTCGTATGTTTCCTTACTCTCGCATCCTTTGTTTTTATTTTGATCATTGACAATCCCTCGTGGCCTAACTTTACTATTGCTTTCTTTTAAGTAAGGTTCTCTAAGCTCCGTATACTTGTAGGAAAGTTTGAACTTTACCTTGGATATTTTCCCAAGTGTAAACTATTCAAGAACATTTCTTTTATCATCCGGAAACTGGTGCGAAGTTTCCAACCATTTTAAATTCTCGATACGCAACATAAACTGCATAATTAAACTGAAAATAGTTAAATGTTTTCGTTCTTGAAGGCTCATACACGTTTTTACAAATATACAAATAATTTGGTGCCAACTCTTTTAAGTAACCCAAACTACAAGTATTCACAATGTAACCAATTTTCAATTAATATTTTTCATATTTCCAATCACTTTGGTTATTTTACCCCTTCAAACGGCTTCTCTAAATAGCTCGTGATTCATGCTGATGCAGCAATTTAATTAGGTATTTAGCTTTATACTAGTCTAGTTGTTACTTTACATATATTATTATTTATTGATGAGTAAAACGCCTTCAATTTTCTCTACTGAATTGATTAGTTGGAATAATAATGGGCATATTCGCCATGTTATGGATTTTAAAAATTGGCAGCTTATCACAATTCAGGCACTCACATTCCTTTGTTATTTCTAAATGCCACTTTCTTAAAGACACGTGATTATTATTCAATGAAGTATTCTTATTTATTTTAGTAAATATTAATCAGTAACAAAACATAAATATCAATGCCAATAAACTGCAATTTTACAAGGTAGCAAATGCATACATATCTATGATCGGGCCCAGATCATTTTAAATGTGTGAAAGTACTACACATCAAAGTGTTTTTTATTTTTGTAATATCATGCCTTTCCACCAAAAATTGACAGCTCACACTTTAAAGGTACCAAATAAATATGTAAAGTTGTGTTACAATAATTGCAACTCTTTCTCTAACTAACTGTGAGTAAACTAATGCTAACCATAATACCACCTTTCAAGTAAATTATATCATATACAAAACTAATAGCGATAAAACCATAGGGATTAATTTAAAGCCTACATTTACTAGTTCTATAACTACTTCAATTTTAATTAAACCTAACCTAACCTTTATTTATTTGGAAATTATTTACCGACCATTTATCGAATTAGTTGCTGACTATTTATGGAAATAGTTACTGACCACATAATTAGTTGTCTAATTTAATCCATTTAATATGGAATAAAGAAGTACACCATAAAGTTTTACGTAACCCTTTTTTATATGTAAGGTTCATATTTTATATTACTGAGGCTTCTCAGAGAGAAGAAGGCTCTGCTTAACGTCGGCTGGGTCGTGTGGAAAATCTTTATAGGCGCGTAACTCCTGCGAGGAAAATTGTTTTTTTTTCTTCACCTATCGTCGGACGTTTTCACTACTGTCGCGGAATAAAAAGGATAATGCAAAGTGAAAATTATGCGCCCAGGATCATATTGGGAAATGTAGTTTTTCCGAGCGTGGAAAATATGTTCACTATCCATGCGAGGATTATAATAAAGCTTTTCATATGAAATATCACTGCGAAGAAATAATAAGGCGGTGCTTTTATTCCAGAAAATTTTACGATACATATTTGGCTACAAAATGAAAAGGCAGACGAGGGTATTAATCTAGAAATGGGTTTTATTTACAATTAATGACTTATTTCAAAACTTTAGAATATGAAGGATAATTTTTAAGATTGTGTTATAAATTTTAACTGAACTTAACTTAAATAATAAACAATTACACACATTCTCCAATTTACGCAGTAATTTTTACTTAAATGTGATCCAACAAAAAAATAGTACATGTATTTTTTTTAATTATATACATTATTTAAATGCTATTTACATTGCATGCACATAAGAAACTACCGTTGATTACGAAATTCAAAACAAATAGCCAAGACGATACACACAGAAGTTTGAAAGACAGCATTGAAAATGACAATGAATCCAATGCAAATTTAATTTTGAATGATAAATAAATTTTTTTTAGAAATTATTTTTTTTAAATACTAGTTTGTACACGATCATTATGTACTTACGTAATTAAAAACCCGTATTTTTATTTTTTCGTCCTAGAAGTAATCGTGTGTAATTGCATGAGCTCTGTATTCTGTGTCACACGACTTATTGTGGAACATATCTATAGTTGTATATACTTATTTTTATACAGGCAAATTGTTCATTAAGTGAACATTGTCATGCTGTACAAGAATTAATTTAGAAAAAGTTATTTAAAAAAAATGTA
Organism: Himalopsyche phryganea; assembly: GCA_022494535.1. Taxonomy (NCBI): domain Eukaryota; kingdom Metazoa; phylum Arthropoda; class Insecta; order Trichoptera; family Rhyacophilidae; genus Himalopsyche; species Himalopsyche phryganea. The sequence continues at coordinate 1,678,612 of JAGVSL010000120.1, read as the reverse complement.
AGACTATCCGAGAAGCTTTATAAAAATAGCAGAGAAAAAACAACATGAAGATAACAATCGTTTTACAAAGCTTTAATGAATGTTGCTTAACCATATATTTGTTTCTAATCTTATTTATACTACATAAAATAATCTTGTATTTTAATTTTACCTCTCCATGTGCATGTTGTGATGAAACCTCAATGTCCGTGATGCAGTGGTCAACGCCATTGACAACGGCTGCGCATGTCTCAGGTTCGAACCCCTGTATGGACAGTTTCATAAATTGGTATTTTAATCGATTTATTGATGTCTTTTCGTATACTTGTTTGTGGTGTCCAATATTATCCAATCCTAAAAACGGGACGTATCGAGAACGTCTAGCTAACCAGTATTCCTGTCCTGGCCCTATCTCTCTATGCCTCTCATCAAATAAGAGAGGTTGAGCAACTTCTGTTGAGTCCACATTGGGAGCGGATATGGTATATTTATAATTAGAGCGACGGTTCCGTCATTGAAGAGTTTGTAGCGCAGCGTAGCCTGGTGGTCATTAATGATCCTGTTAGCGCACCCACATTTATGAACTCAATGGGAAAATCCCATATTGACATTACTCTGGCCACAGAGAACACTTTATTTCAAATCAGTGGCTGGCGAGTTTACGAAGACGCTTCTATTAGTGACCACCGACTAATGACATTTGAATTGAAGCAAGGCCTTGCACTGGCTAACACAGACACTGTCTCAGCTGCACTTTTCAAGAGGTTTCGAACGCGACACGATAAATGGCAAGAATTTGACAATGCACTTACCAAAAAACTAGACCGGGCGGCTAGGAATCCGGTATTAGATCTGCAGTTGGCTGCTTCGCGACTGACGACGGATATAGTTAATGCGGCTGATCGCACTATAGGCCGTTGCAAGCAGAGATATCGAGGACAATCACCTTGGTGGACGCAGACCCTCTCTGACCTCAGGGTTGTTCTTAAAAAAGCTAGTAGGTCACTCCAAAATGCTCGCCGGACCGAAAGCCCACCTGCCACAATTGATCTCTTGACAGCTACGCATAGATCAGCACGATGCCGTTACCGAAATGCAATACTTCGGGCCAAAAGGGACCATTGGAGAAGCTTTGTCTCTTCGCTGGGAGGCTGGAATCCTTGGGGTCCCCCATATCGGGCAATGAAGCTCGATTGCAGGCCAAATGAGATTGTTTGCGGTATCGAACGACCTCACGGAGATGGTTTTACCAGCACCCAATCAGAAACCGCAAAAGTGTTGCTGGACGCGCTCATTCTTCAAGATGATTCATCCTCAGATAATGAGCATCTAAAACAAGCCCGCGCTTTAGCCACTCTTCCGCTTGATACCGCCCACTCAACACTGCCCTCTGAGGAGGAGATCGGTAAAATCATCCAGTCGTTAAAATCTGGCAAAGCTCCAGGTCCAGATTGTATCGATAACACTCTTGTTAGACGATCCTGGGCTCTCGCTGCGCCAGAAATAACAAAACTCATATGTCAATGCTTCACCAGTGGCATTTTTCCCGACTGCTGGAAAACAGGGATACTTATAGTCATTCCAAAATCTGGCAATCGGTTGCCGTCGGACCCAAAAGCCTATCGACCCTTAACACTTCTGTCAATTTTTGGCAAAATTTTGGAAAGACTCATGTGTTCCAGAATTGAGGCCCACCTGGCTGAGATAGCACCACTATCTAAAAATCAATTTGGGTTCAGACCAGGCAAGTCTACAGAAGATGCAATCCGCACTGTACTTGCCACTGCGAAATCTTCTCCGAACAAATATGTTCTGGGGATATTTTTGGATATTGCTGGAGCTTTTGACAGTGCTTCTTGGCCACTTATTCTGATGAAACTTAGACTGAGATTAATCCCTGGAAATATATATGCTCTAATCCAAAGCTATTTCAATGGCAGATCGGTTCTTTATGAAACTGGTCAAACTATATTAAAACGGAACACCACAATGGGCTGTCCACAGGGCTCCGTTATTGGCCCTTTGTTATGGAATATTTTATTCGATGATCTACTATCGATCTCTCTTCCACCTGACTGCAACATTTTTGCTTACGCAGATGATGCCTTACTCCTGGTAAGTGCGAACAGTCGCGCAGCATTAGAAAAAACAGCAAAAGAGGCGCTTTCATCCATTTCAGCTTGGGGTATCACCAATAAGCTGTCATTTGCTCCCAAGAAAACTGAAGCTATCCTCCTTAAGGGTGGTGTTGCACTCAATAGACATAGGCCTCCCACTATCCGCATGGGAAGTACCACGATAAAAGTTTCTGAAAGGGTCACTTACCTTGGAATAATTCTGGATGACAGACTTTCATTTGCATACCATGCCAAAACATCGGTAAGCAAGGCTACCACTGCTTTCTACCGCATCTCCCGTTTAGCTGGTAGTAACTGGGGTCTGAGGGCTAGTGCTCTTAAAATCGCTTATGAATCCATTTACATGGGAATTGCCGGCTACGCCGCTAGTACATGGTACAAGCGATGCGACCTTCTGTTCATCCAGAAAATCCTTCTAAGCGGCCAACGTAGTGCGTTGATAGCCCTAACTAAAGCATACAGAACTACTTCAACAGATTTATTGCCAGTCCTGGCTGGTATACTTCCGCTAGATCTACATATTCAAATAAGAGGTGCAACAGTAATGCTACATAAGGGTTTCGAATCTGAGATGGGGGGGATTCCTTTACTGCCTCCTCCTCGAATAAATCCATACATTCCTAATGTTCATAAAATTGCATCTCGTAGTGTAGCAATGCATGCTGCAATGCGGATATGGCAGAATCGATGGGATAACTCTTCTAAGGGCAGGCATACTTATAAATTTTTTCCGAAAATAAAGTGGCGAATGGAGATAACCAAAGTTTTGACTCCTGATTTCTGGACCAACCAATTCATAACTGGCCATGGTCACTTCGCTGCCAAGCTCTTCCAGCTTGGCCGGTTGGTAGATAGTCCACTATGTAAATGTGGCAATATAATCCAGGATGCTGATCACATCCTTTGGGAATGTCCAGACATGAACAACGAACGGGAAAAATTGCTCAAGACGATACGACTATCAGTCGGATCTGTCGGCCCCGTCGGTCATGCCGACTTGGTTGCATCTCTGACAAATTACAAGGCATTTAAAGAGTTTACGGCGTCTTATGGAAAGCGATTGGAACGCAATTCCTTAACACATTAAACTCCTTGTTTTACCTTTTCTTTTTTTTTAACACTTATTTTAAACATAACCTACTGCACACTAGAGTGCATGCAACCAAGTCTTGAGGAATTTCTCCTCGGACATTCCTGGCAAACATTTGAAACACGCATAACGTTGTTACGCTGCGGAATACACTCTGTAAGAGTGTGAAGCCGTAGTGGGTGGTGGTGGGTACAACGTTGAGTACCCTAGGGCATTAAAAAAAAATTACCCTGTGTTTTTTTATGTTTTTGACAGAACTCTGTTTATCAGTTAGCACCGCTGAATAACTGTTTAATATGTTTATTTTATATGAGAGCTTTAATCATATCATATCCATTTTACATTGAATCCGATAATAACAAAAACACATCTTACTATTCGATAAATTTATATCAACATCAGCTCTATTCGAATTAAGATTCTGGTCGATGTATATCTTTGACGTTACGGTCCAATGCTTCGAGGCGTAGGTAGGTGGGTTTTGTTAAAGTGTTAAGGAATATATTTTTTGTGTCTAACTTAAAAGAATACCCTTCAGCGCTTCTGTTGGGGGACGTGAGCTGAAAGTAAAAATCACAAATCAAGCCATCTCCGCTTCAGAACACACCTTTCTCCAGGTGAACGAACGCTCCGACGTCTGAACTTTTGCCGAGTTTCAAAATTTTCAATAAGACGGTGACGTTATCAATGCTTGGTATTTTTCATGGTCGTATTCAATTTTAATAATTATATTCTCGGGCTTGCTTAAAATCGCTGAAATTTCGCTTTCCATTGTGGTATTTATGTTTATAAACAGGATCAAACTCCATAATAAGTAATAACAATTAACTAATTATAGAGAACAAATGAATAATTTGAAGGCACATACTTTTTCACAATCAAATAAATATCCATATTATCATTCGTTCATTTCAAATGCAAGCATTTGTTCTTTTTAAAGATGAAGTTTATTTTGATAAAATCAATTACATAACGTAATTACATAACTTGAAGTACTATTACAAGAAAAAAACAAATTGAAACTTTTCAAGGAACAGGAAATTATTCCTACAATTGATCAAATATATTAACTAAAACTCACGAAGAAAAAGAAGCATACAAACCACAAAAAATTGAGTAATATTATTGGTTTTCTCTGCATTAAAACCATCTTCGCTCTAAATTTGAAGTATATGGACAGCTAATCGGGGATCCCGGGGAAGAGAAAATATCTTAACATGAAATAGTTGTAAGTAAGAGAGAGGATAAGGATAGATTAATGGCTATATTTACATCCTGTTTACAGTATCGGATATGGTGTGGAGAGGAAGAGAATAATTATACAACCATTCATTATTTTGTATAATAGTCCATACAGCAATGGTTAAATCAATTTATGGATATATCTGTTCAAAATTCGAGCACTTGATCCCCACACAATCACGTAGAACAAAGCCTAATAACATTGACTACTCATTTAGAGACCAACAGATTTAACTACCTTTTCATTTTGATTTATTAATATAAAATGTTACTTTGTTGATAGCCATCTTTTGTTTCAGTTAGCAACACGTGTTTTAGAAGTTACTTCGAGAAACATCTTAATATTATTATTAACTTCCCACTGGCCAAGTATGCAAATGATATTCCAAAAGTTCCTCGGCCAATTATTTGGTTAAGCTTGCTGTTAAATAGTGCACCCTTGTGCTTTGGCGACAATATACAAGTTGACTTTAATAATTATTGGTCACTTCGGTAGATAGTGTAACTCCAGAAAACATAGTTTTCAGCCGTCACTCTCGCTAACAAGGTAAAACTGTCAACTAGTTTGGAAACCCCGATGCCGTCATACTACATCAGAATCTTTCAAAAGAAATATTACAAGGATAGATGCATTCGTGCGACTGAAAAGAATATTTAAAAGTACAATAAATATATAATAATGACATAAATAGCATCAGATCGTCACGTATTTTTTATGAACTATAATCAATACCAGTTTTGTATAGCGATTAAGCGTTTTCGACAATATGTTGGATACAATTTTTACGATTTTTTCAAATTGTTTTGGGGAGACACCTCGTCATTATTAGTGGACATGATTTCTTACTAGTTTATAATAACACTTGAGATAGAAACTTGCAAAGATTTCAAAACTTCGTTTGATTCCTAACAATTATAACACAACATCTACACAAAATATTATATCGAAAAAGAGTTTTAAAATTTAAATTGTTAAAATTTAGTACATTTCTATGCATTTCGTCAATAACTAACAGCCAGCGATTCGCCTTTCGGCATATTCAAGCATCCGAGTACACGAATGAATTTTAACTGACGAGTTCAGTTCAGTTTACTGTTATTTAGAGTTTATTCATGTACCCAAATGCCTGAAGAAACCGAAGGGTGAATCCCGGATAGTTGGTGAAGAAATACATGTAAATCTACTAAATTTGAACAATTCAAATTTAATGTTGAAATTTCATCAAGCACCATCAGTGAATATATTCAATTCTTTGGAAATTCTTTGCCTGAAGATACCGAAAGGCGAAACCTGGGTCGTTAGTGACAAAATACATGGAAATGTACAAAATCTCAACAATTCAAATTTAATGTCATCTTTACAATGTATGCATCAAATACTTATTTGTAGGGTTTTGTTGTAAAAGTTTAGGATAAGTGGAACAAGCAGTTTTCGTAGAAAAGTTTGTAATGCGATACCTGCAATACAGTTTACACAGCTTACTACAGTTTATGTATATTTCGACGTAAGTCTCAACGATTCATTATTCCATGTAAAATGTTCTTCGATACATAACTGAAAATAGCTGCAAAGCGCTTTGCAAGCGTTGCGAAAATTCCATTTTCCAAGTCAGCTCGTCGCTGACTGTCAACTCGCTGACAGAGTATTGTTAATCGAGCATGGTTGGTAGTGTGTGCTCTATTTATGTGACAATAAAGTGAATATAAAAAGGTCATTGTGAGGGGTGAAGTTGCTCTATCAGAAAATACAAATGCTACGATTTAGAAAATGTGTTCCACTAACACAGCTTGATTGTTTTGTCAGACATTTCGCCGTTTTTTTTTTGTTTATGGCTTCACGACAACTTTACACGTGTACGTTTTTTAAATGTGGATATTATTATTTCTTGTCGGCATCCGTGACGTCGTGGGCTACGGCTACGGATGTCTCGGGCTCAATTCCAGGTGGGGACAGTTTTCATAAATTAATATTTCAAACGATTTATGGATTTCTGTTCGTAGGATGAGTTGTCTAAAACTCCCTCCTCACCCACCCATCAAATCCTCACGGGGCGTAGCGAGAGCGATTACCTAACCACTAGTCCTTTCCTAACCCTATCCTTCTATCCCTACTCTCTTCGATAAAGAGATGTTGAGCAACAGAGTAACAAACAGTTCTCATAGAAAAACTTCTGTTGAGATACCTTCATTAGGAGAGCATATGCTCCACATTAAGAGCGGACATGGAAAAAAACATTTCTTACGTTGTGCATAATTGTTTTCAAACAATTATAGTTAATAACTTTTTGTTCTTACATTAAAAAAGAAAAGCATTTTCACTCACAGGTGGAGCATAATATGGTCTACTATTGAAGGTATCTTGACGGAATTCAGACATCCGTGTTTTTTAATACAAATCTATAAATCTATTGAAAAATCAATTCCTGAAACTGTTTGTACTGGGATTTGAGTCTGTGCTAACCGAATCTAACGATGTTGACCACTTGACCACTGATCCGTGATCTTACAATACTTACCATTAAATTACGCCAATCATTTTTTAAGAATTTCAATTTCAAATTAGATATTTAAAAAAATGAATTGAATGCCGATGAGAGGAAATTAAAAAAGAATAATATTTACTTTAATAATAAATTATCTAATTATACCATCAACATTTAACTATAACAGTAGGTGGAATTTCTTGTGTATACAATATTAATTTCGCAATTGCATTAGCTAAAATTGTCACATTAGCCATTAATTTTCACTGCCGAAGAACACGACATTCCTCTTTGTCTTTGGTGTATCATGGTAAGTAATAATACTCACTCACCGCAATGGAAGGGTTAATTGTGTTCGAGATATAAATAGGTTGCTGAGAAATATAAGAGGCAGATTGATTATAAAATTATGCAACGAAAAATTTAAATTTTTAATTATAGTTTGCTTAGCGCCACATTAGAGTTTAGCCACGGATCAATTACAACATTTCCATGTAAATGGCATTATTCTCAGATAACATTATTACTCGATCAATACCCAAAAACTTTAAGAAGAAAAGTGCTTATTTTCCATATAAAATGTAATAATGTTCGTTGAACTCACCAAGATGACCATCAACATTTATAAAATTTCATTGATTTAAGTCATATTAAATTATTACATATTTAATTATCTCTATGTTATTATTATATAAAATTATCAGTCTAAAATGCTCACAATGATTGAAACCTCTTCAATATATGAAATTGACGAAATAGTACAAAAAATGTGTTTTATTTTTACAAATGACTAGCGAGTACCCGGCATGCGATGTAATGTCACTCAAAGAAAGAAAGTGTTCGTGTGTTTAATTCTGTTTATTGAAGTGCTTTTGGATACACAATATTTTTTCCCGTCTGGTGTGTACACGTATAAATCAGAAGGTTTTCCGACACGCGTGAGCAGGCCACATACAGCTGTCCACGTGAAAAGCATGAATTTTCCAAATTTAGTCTTCACACTTGTAGCAATTGTTCCTGTGCTTTGTTGATTGTCATTGCAAATGGGAGTCGCACCGGAAACTGTAGAAATTTGAATTCGACTGGCATATCTGTCGCAATCATTGAGATGTGTGACAACAGTACATCTTTTCCTTTAAATTTTCCATTTAAGACCGGCAATCGGCATTTAACAATTAACACCACAAGTTATGTCACACACGAACTGAAATATCTTTGTTTGTACCCATTTGGTTCTTTTTTAAAACCTTAGCTTGTGTGCGCACAACAATACACCAAAGTTTCATCGCGATCAGATGAATAGTATACGAACGAATACGGGACAAACAAACAAGCAAACATTCATTCATTCATTCATTAATTTTTAAATATATAGATATTGATGAGGTGAGGCTAATTATTGACAGGTAACACCTTAAAAATGATATTTCTATTAATTAAAAATTTTCAAAACAAATATTAAGTGCGACTATATCAATAATTTTAATTAACTTGTGAAATATTGGAATATATGCAATATGAAATGCGCAGTATTTTGATGTGCTTTACAGATAGTCAGATAAATCAAGACAAATATATGTTAATGCAATATAATAATAATTATTCGTTTAAAAAGCAAACAGAAAAAAAACATGCTTAATTTTCTTTATAAGGTCACGTGATTGTTGTTAGGGTTTATAATTTTCAATACACTTGACTCTGTTTTCAGCGTAAACCCGACAAGATCGATAGCACTTTCAAAATACTTTTAAATATATTTATTTTAATTAAAGCATAATTTGTTTTACACTACTTCAGGACCGGTTTTAGTCATACCTAATGCTCGTGAGACCATAATATGTTATATAATACCTTTCCACCAAGAATTGACAGTTAACATCTCAAAACTCTTAAACTACTTCAATAAGAAATCTCATTCAATTATTACATTTCGTATCGACTTAGTGTGTCTCTGGCAATTATATTTAATTGTGAGTGATGAGCGAAATCTTAAATTTGCACTCATGTAGGTGTATACTTAAGCGCGGGTGGTGGGAGAGCTTGTACCTGGATTCGTACAAACTCTCTTTGCTAAATCATGTCATATGAAATATCTTAAAATCTTTATTGGTATTTTATGATATATGTAACGTCACGCAGGTATTTTCATATTTTCTCTGTGAGGTATTGACTGTTTTGTGTTTTCATTTTTAAGTGATTGGTTATTATCGGCTACATTTTTTTAGTCAAGTAATTATATCAATGGCCTAGTTCCATAGTGATACAACTAGAAATTGATAGTTTTGAGATTCGTAAAAAAGTGAAGGATTATTATTTGTAAAACTTTTTTATTCAAATACGTGGTCAACAGTTTATAGTTTTAGAATTAAAGGTAGTTTCATTATGGAACCCCACGATTCTCAAAAAGATATTTCCACAATACGATATTTCAATACTGGTACACACTATAATTCAATACTGGTACCGACAATAGTGGGGAACTGAGAAATTATTTAATTTTGCTGATTTCCATATGCGAATATCTGCCTTTTGAGAGAAAACCTGTACATTTTACAAGCTACTTTTAAGAGCTGTGTTAGAATGTAGTGGCTAACTACGGAACTGGGCAATCGGTATTATGACTGCAAAAATGCTTAATTTTGATATTTATATAATTGTTTATTTTGGGTTACTGTGTTGATAACAAAATAATTTGCGTTGCTATGATAACATCACAGATGTCAGAGAATTTACTTTAAGGGAACATATACTGAGAGTATACTCCTCGTGATCTTCCTTATATATGAATAAACCTCCAGTCATCTTACAGTGATCTTCAAATTAGTACCACAGTACAGTAGGGAGCTGTGACTTAAACATAGTTTGAGTTGCTATGACGACGTCATAGATGTCAATTACAATTTGACTGTAATTTTCAGTAACACATTAATAGGTATTCTAAATTATGTCTCGTGATAATATAGAGAGCAGTACCGGGCAGCTAGTTAAGATATAATAGCAAGCGTTTCTACAATAATCCTGGAGAGTAATTTCCGTATCTAAAGATATTTCATGCACACTCAGTTAACAAAGACCATTTCGTTGTAGTTCTATCAAAAAATATTAAGTGGGTTCTATAAAATTGGCTCAGATATATATTGGAATAAAAATCGTTTATCACGTCACGATTCTAGCACGTATAATAGAACGAATGTGCATAAAAAGAAAATTTTGAACCTTGAGAGTTTTTAATCAATGATTTTTTGTGAATCATTTAATAAGTTGTATTATTAAAAATGTCAAGTTGATCGTTCGTTTACCAACCCGTTACAATAAATAGTTAGGTTAAAAAGCGTTAAGAACACGACACGGAATTTTCCGATTGAAATTATTACATCAAAGTATGCTGAAGATTTTAACACCAGATCGGCGACCTTAATCAAGCGGTTTGCAAGCTTTACGTTACTTCGCCCCATATTTAGAAAACAAATCTGAACGCCCGTCTTAATTATTCAAATGGGTTCAATAAATCTAAATTTTAATATATAAAGCAATATAATATTTTATAATCAAAAGGTTAAATTCTAGGAGGATAGCCGCTAGACAACTGTGTCTAATTAAGTGATTTTTTTTTTTAATTAAACACAATTTGTTTTGTACTACGTATACATTTTTATAATGAACAGGACCAGCTTCAGCCATCAAGAGCATTATCAACCGATGAATTAACAGTTGACACATTAGATGTGATTAAGTAAAAATGTGTTTTTCTCCTTGAACAGAAGATGTAAGAAAAAAAATGAAATAATTTTATAAAGTAGACAAAATGTCACTCATTTTTCTTCCGAAGCTGCAACTGACTTCATAGTACTCCTTCAAGGCTACTACTAAACTATCAAAAATAATAGCAAAAATGTCTTCCCGTTTGATTGGAAAGACGTCTCACTGAACGAAACATTTCGATTTAAATGCAAATTTAAAATGTGTTTCAATCTTTTTGTGTTGTAAGAATATAAAAATACAACGATTGAAGGGTTGCGGGCATTTCTTTAAAAGAAAATATTGGTCTCTATTTATAACTGTAAAACAATCACTGATTTTGATGTAAAACGATCAAGAAGAAATCAATAAATGTTTTGTTTTACCGCAAGGCAAAAAAAAAACACTTATGCATACTTATAATAACTAACATTTCACAACTTTTCATTATTATTATCCGTAACAAATGTATATATCCACCATTTTGCAATAAAGTCAGGAGTTCATAGTTATATATTATAAAACAGTAAAAATGAAAAATTTCTTTTCAACAAATTTCTCGAGAACTACTTTTTCTCAACAAAATAAAAACACTGAATATCTAAGTTCTATTGGAATGTCATTTACATATAATCCAAAGATATGATTTAATTCATCTGGCTGTGATATGAGTCGTTGAGTCGATAAACACGCTCCTGGCGATTTTTCGCAAAATGAGTTTTTAATGTACGCATGTGCTCAATAAATAGATCTTTATTTTTTTCCTAATTCGTCCCCTGTTCGAAAGTGTAAAAGATTATTTTGCTTTTGCTTTTACACCGGAAGACACAAAATAACTTTAATTATTTAATTTTTTATCATGTCCTCTCGCAACGCGGAGCATGTGGCCTGCTAATGAAGGTATCTCAACAGAAGTTTTATATGAGAACTACTTGTTATTCAGTTGCTCAACCTCTATTTTTTTTAAGAAAGTAGTGATAGAATGATAGAGCTAGGACAGGATTAGTTTTTAGCTTATCGCTCTCAATTTAAGGATCGGATGAGTGGGAGGGAGTAACTTAAAGCTGTCATATTGCCCATAACAGTTTTTCCTGATTTACTCAAAACTTTCAAAACCTACGGGAGCGTGTTTAGCGACTCAGCGACTCATATAAAGAAAACAACTATGTATTACATTTCACAGTTTTTATTGAACGAAAGAACTGTCACCTAGTAGTTAGTAGTAATAATTCTAAGCAGTAATTAGCAGGCTACATACTCCTCTAAAATATCAAATGTGTTAGTTTTTCCGATTTTAAATCCGATCTATAGCAACAGCCCTCTTCGCGTATTGCCTGAACAGCTTCATGCCGAGAAAAAATATTATTCAGCACTCCATTTAATGTATACAAAAATCAAAAACATTTGGCACAAGTTTCTGCAATTTCAGATTGATTTTGTTTTGACTAGCGAGTACCCAATATGCGTTGCAATGCCACTCTGAAAGAGAAAGTGTTTGTGATTGAATTCTGTTATTGAAGTGATTTTGGACACAAAATGTTTTTTGTTTTCCGTCTTTTGCGTACACGAATAAATAAGAAGGTTTTCCGAGATGTCGTTTGTACGTATATGATTTTTTTTTCTTTCAGAAACCTTCACGGGTATAATCACAACAACTCACCAAAGTATCATCGAAATCAGATGAATATATTCAAATTAAACAAATAATGAAAATATTTTACTCTTTTGGGTTTCAATAGCCATAAAAAAGATTTTAGTATTTTTAAAATTCTGAATATAAAAAATTAATTATAACTCGAATTAGCTTAGAAACAAAAATATTTGTATATTGGAATTTAGTTAGTATTCATATAGGTTGCCAACCCTGATTCGCGCTTCCATTTTTCATTCAATTCAAATCCCATCGATTGCGGAGCTTTAGTATTTTTATAAGTTGAGCGAGCAGCACTCCATCACTTTTTGTAACTGTCGTTCTAGAAGAAAACTGCAATTTCGTTTGAAGTAAGTTATTTTAATGGTCATACAAAAATAACAAAAAATGTGACACTGTTATTTCGCCGTGCTAAAAACGAACACAGTACCATGTAAGTTTTACTTCAAATAATTGATGAATTCATTTTACCTCTATTATTTCTATAACATTGCTTAGGAAAATTTTAAATATATCTTTGGAAACAAAAGTGCTAAAAAACAATAAGAAGCACACTGAATACATCCTTGTGAAATATTCCATTTTTTGGTTTTTTGAGATTTCTCTCATAATTTTGTGTATACGCTTACAATGCTTGGCATGATTTTTTTGCTTTACGTCCATGGCTTTAAGTTCCATCGTATTAAAGTAAGCATCACAAATCGAGCTATAGTCGTATTAAAGTTTAATTGTATTTCCACTTTTTAATAACTATACCTTCTGATTTGAGCAAAACTATTTTTCTACATATCTTATTAATTTAAAATATCGAATGAGGGTGCTTGATGGAATTTCAATATCAAATTTGAATTACTTTTAAGGTGCTAACTGTCAATTCTTGGTGGAAAGACATAATATTTTAAAAAATAAAACACAATTCATTTGTACTACTTTCACATATTTATAATGATCAGGACCGGTTTCGCTCATCACGAGCATTATCAACTGATAAAAATACAAACATAACAGGCTTATTTATATAAAGTTGAGTGTAAAAATGAAGGCATATAAAACTGATGGTTCATGAACTAAGACAAGAAAATACTGATTAGCAAACAAATTATACACAAATCAAATATAAAAGAGTGTACAATTAAAACGTTATGGACCTCTTGCAAATCAATAAATACTAATCTGAAATCACAAATATAGCTACATTATACAAATTTGAATTGTTGAAACTTTGTACATTTCCATGTATTTCGTCACTTACTCAAAATGCCGAAAGGCGAAACCCGGGTCGTTAGTGACGAAATACATGGAAATGTACAATGTTTGAAGAATTAAAATTTTATATCTCATTAAATTTCACGCCTTTTAATTTATAAATAGTATTTAAAACAACATTATTATTTATAGGATATTCTTGATTTAAATGGCAAAGCAGAACCGTGTTTCAGGCGTTTTCAAATACCAATTTAATGTCATTTTATTTCATTTCCAGAAAAGCAATAAACAATTTCAAGATTTTGTGTCTATCCTGATTAATTTCGTTTAAGATACATATTAACAACTTTATTTCAAGTGTAATGAGGTTTTAGTAAACTTTTTGTTATCCAATACATAAAATAATAATAGCTACATATTATCAAACTTCTTGCGTCAATAAATTCTCGAATGGCAAGAAAGGATCAAAGCATGAAATAATAAACTAGCGAAGTTGAAAGTCAAGAAAAACTTTCTGATCGAACAGCTAGTTAACTGCAAATTTTCAATTTAGTACCTACCTGCCACAAGTTCATCGACAAGAGCTTATAAAGTTTGACGTAATAAACAATAAGCTTTAAACTTTCGGATAAGTTGTACAATATACGTGATACTTTTATTTCAAGGTTTTCAAATAAAATAGGAAAAAAAAACTAGTAAATTTTCGGAATTCTTTTATAAATATTATGCTGTCATCATTCAAAATAAATTAAGCACCGTTTTACTTCGAATATAACTAGTTAAATAATAGAAAGTATTTTGTAGTAAATATATGCAAGCCTTTAGAAAAATTGAGTAGATATTTTCTTTTCTCCGATTTTGTATTATGTACATTACATTAAAACAAAAACCAATGCATTCCGAGGCACTTAACATTTCACGTGAAAATAAAAATTTAAGAGTTGAATAAAGATTTGTTGACAATTTCAAGACGAATAAAAACTCAATTGTAACTTTTTAATGCAGTTGTTGATTTACAATTTAATGTCAATTCACAAAATTATCATTGGATTTGGGAATCATCTACTTACACCAAAAGGAAAAATCAATCCTAATGGATCTTGGCCGCCTGTCAGAAAATTAGTTTAAGGTAATTATATAAGGTTTGGATTATTGAGATTTTGTACACTTCCATGTATTTTGTCACTAACGACCCGGGTTTCGCCTCTCGGCATCTTCAGGCATTCGAGCACACGAATGGACTTGAACTGAGAGACAGTAAACAGTGTCTAACGTTTATATAGAAGATACAAATGCGACAAATATTATTTACGAGGTAAGATATTATACGTCTGAGAGCCACACTGATACCTGAGTTAAAATTTCGGGAATCTCCCTAATCCTTATTTTGTAAACACCATATTAACAGAGTGGCGAATTGCCGCTTTTCAACTTCTTTTAGAAATACCAGTGATTTTACAATTATAATAGTATTGTGGGTTTTGACGGGATGTAATTCGACGAATGGGTAAATATATACAATCATTCCACATTTAGTGACATCTGTTAGGTGTTTCAACGTATCGGATATAATAGCGGAGAATTAGGAAGGTTCAGCTGCTCATTCAAAATCGGCAAGGAATTTAACTGGGCTCTATTAATTTCCAAAATTTCTTGATAAAATAATTTATGATCCCCCATGTTTTTATGCAACAGTTTAACCCCATCATCCGCATTAAACGTATGGTTCTCCATTAGCAAGTGATTTGCGAATGTCGAAGTTTCTTTTTTTAATCTAAAGGCAGCTAAATGTTCTGATACCCTTATATCTAATGTACGTGTGGTTTTACCCACATAGAAATGTTGGCAATCATTGCATTGTAATTTATAAATACCAGATTTGTTCTTAAAGTTTACTCTATCTTTATTGTTAATAAGTAATTCGCCTAGAGAGTTTTTGCAATAGAACGCCGGTCTAACACTATCAGCGAGTTGTTTTTTTAATTTTAAAGCTTGTGCAACCTAAATAACTAATTCTATGCCAGATTCTAGGGTGGTCTATGTCTGGTATCACTGGTATTTCTAAAAGAAGTTGAAAAGCGGCAATTCGCCACTCTGTTAATATGGTGTTTACAAAATAAGGATTAGGGAGATTCCCGAAATTTTAACTCAGGTATCAGTGTGGCTCTCAGGCGTATAATATCTTACCTCGTAAATAATATTTGTCGCATTTGTATCTTCTATATAAACGTTAGACACTGTTTACTGTCTCTCAGTTCGAGTCCATTCGTGTGCTCGAATGCCTGAAGATGCCGAGAGGCGAAACCCGGGTCGTTAGTGACAAAATACATGGAAGTGTACAAAATCTCAATAATCCAAATTTGATATTGAAATTCCATCAAGCACCCTCAGTCGATGTCTTAAATTAATTATATAAGGCTTTCTACGACTCTTGCATCTCTTATAATTAAGATAATATTAATTTCATTTTTAATGTGAAATTTAAGAAATTGATAATTTTGTTATTCCACTTGTTGTGCTACTAACTGTGACAAGAGTTTCACCTCTTTAAGATGCATCATCAGAATAATTGAATCGTACATTTATTTATTCATAAGGTAAACATGGATACTAATTCTTAACTTATAAATTGCAAAAATGAAGGGCGTGGTGTGACTATTTCTTTCTACAGGACGTTGGGAGGAGGCCATAAACAAACAAAATATCAAATTCAGTTGATAATGCTCGCAATGAACGAAACCAGTCCGGATTGTTATATAAAAGTAGTACAAAACGTTTGTTTTATTTTTAAATGCCTCTATTTATTGGGTCAGTAATTAATCAAAAGTACTGACCTTTTATTATTAATTCAGTATACAGTATACACGTGGTCAGTTAATAAAATAAACGGTCAGTAATTTATATAAAATGATCAGTTATTAAATTAAACCGAACCAAAACTTTATTTACTCGGCAATTATATACTGACCAAACATAATTATTACCTGACCTTTTATTATTTCTTACTGAATAAATAATTAGTTACCTAACCTAACCTAACCTAACCCAACCTATGTATGCACCAATACATAAGTATATAATCTGGTCAAAAAACGTTCTTTAATATTAACTGACCGTATCTTTAATATTTACTTACCTTTTTTATTTTGCTACTGACCGTTTTATGCATTTTAACTGACCGTTTCTATAATATTTACTGATCATTTTATATAAATTTATTTTTTTCGATTACAAGTATTATGTATGGTTAAATTACTAATTATCAACTATTTTTATAAGAATTGGTTATAAATTATTGAACGAAGCCTGGAGGAGTGAATAAAACAGAGACAAATTGGGTGGCAGTATAACACTATTCCGTTCTCGATGGATTAAAAATCATCATTGCCTAAGGCCAGAACCAAACCAAGAAAGAAAAAGCGATCATCATTATTCTCGCAATTTGAACACGTGCAGAATAATAATGAAATTCCTGTTTGCGTGTAACATATTGTTACATTGAATGAGGTAATTTGTTTTCTTGGTAAGCAAGAACTCTTTTGTTATTAAAAACAATCTCAGGAAAGCAACGGCAGATCAATATATCTCTGGAATCCAATAAACCCCAATAATTGAATTCGTATGCTTGCCGTACGCCATCTTTTTCAACCTCTTGTTCCGGTACCAATATAGTAATGCTCGCACTTACGTCATAATGAATCAAATAAGTAATTATTACGTGTAAGTATTTTTTGAGCAAAACAATACCCGACAGTAATAAATTTCAATTATTTCCACCTATGTTCGATCAGCCTTCATTAATATTTCCAGTATAATATTTCAGTAAGCCATTATAATTAAGGAGTTGTAAGAATGTTCTGACATCTATTAATGATAAAAATTATTAGATTTTTTTTAAAAACATGCACGTAATTGATAAAAAGTGTTCTAATTGATAAAGGCATTGAGAATGCCCGTAACCCACACATAAAAAATATTGTGTATAGACCAATCAAAACGTGTATTACATCGTATACATTGTGATTCTCGAAAAAAAAATTTGAAAAGACGGAGGAATAAGTCCTTTTGCCTTTCTACAGCGATATATTACATAGTTATATATTAATATAATGTTTTAGCACGTTTTGTGTGAGTTATACCCGATATTTTTGGAGTGGGTTACGTCTTATTTACTTTCCACAGTCGATATGCAAATAGGTTACTGCATAAATACTTTTTAAATTTGTATTTGAAAAGCAAAATTTATTTAAACCTAATTAAATTGAGTTAATTTTTGTCACTTCTGTCAATCTAGTATGAACAACATACAACCAAAAACATGGACAGTTTAAAAATGGTGTACATAAATTTTTGTGAATCGTGATACTTATAATGTTAATTATTTAATTAAGAATTACAAAAGCAATGTTATGGAAACGAATTAAAAAACTAATTTGTTTTAATCAAGGCATTTTTTATTTAGTGGCGGAGTTATTAAGTTTTATAATGAATCTTTTTCTGGTTCGTGCGATTAGTTTTTATTACATTCGTTTCGCTCTTCACCGCTTAGCAGAAAACCGTTTTATTTCCAGCAGAAATTCCAACATCGAAATACATTTGTGAATCGCCAATTTACTTTCTATTTTTCCGCTAAAACGCAGGAAATCGGGTCGGGAAACTTTTTTCATTAATAGTTTCCATCGTTGAACTTTTCCGCAGTTATGCCTCCAGTGGATAATTTTTTATCGCTTCTTTGCTTTACAACTGTGTAATATTTATTTTTTCACTCTCGCGAACGAAACTCGATAAGTTTTGCCCTCTGGACCGAATGATAAACTGCTTAGGAAGTTTTACTATACGATTCTAGGTCAGATATGGACAACTATTTTACTATTTACTCTCGCATAGTCACACTACAAACAAAACATTTTTTCCTTGAAATAACTGGATCAAAAATAATTAAATTCGGACACCCAGAGTGCACACGCAGTTGTTTTTTTTACCATATACGTTCCCAATTTGGAGCACAGTGGAAGACAATAACCGTTTTTAAATTTGTCGCTCAACCTTGCTATTTAGAGAAATTAAGGAAATAAGGATTGCATTTAATTAAATAATTCGCTAATTGCTCTCACTACACCATGTTTTCGGGATCAATAAATAATTATTCATTTTGAGACGACTGTGTGAAAATATGCACTATCTAGTTTCTCTATTTTATTTAATTATAAGCTCATTTTACTTAGCAATAACGTATCTAATACGCCAGAGATACGGCGGACTATTTGCTTTCCAAAAAGCCGTAAAATTTATTTCTTTGACAAAATAATAATAAATGATTTCTTTTAGAATTTTGGCGTGAAATTTTCTGAAATATCGTTCGCTAAACGGTAGAATTCTGACACTTTTGTTAGCGCGTGTGAGAAATATATTTCCTTATACAAATTGACTTTATAATATTCCTAATTTTTATGTAGGTAGGTTTCCTGTTGGTCATAACTAATCATATATAATTATCCTAATTTGATTTGTTTTCTATTCATTTGAAATGCTAACCAGCTTAGCAAACCCAATCCCAACCGTTAAACGATACGATCATTACGCAATTTTAATGTCGTATATTTCATTAAATGATATCACTCTACCAAGGTTTAGGTAGTTCAAAATGATAAAATTGTTTGTATTTCTTACCTTGAGTCAATTTTTAAGTATCACTTCACTGGATTCAGAGTGTGCTGTTACAGCAGTCGGTAGAACGAAGCTGCGAGATTTCTTTCCTCCATTATCATCAAAAGAAAAAGTGATTCAATCTGCTTTTATTTACTGTATTGTGTTTCTTTTATTCTCTAACCTGATTGGGTATGTTTGAGGCCCTTTTATTTAGCCATATTAGATTCCAAGAAAGACCATTCTTTATTCTGTACAACAGCTCTACTAATTAAGAAATTTCGAATAAGCCACTCAGGAGTAACATTTTCTTTCGTGATTTATTTTTTGACACAAAAGCAATATCCCAAAATTCTATTGTTTTTTTCATCTATTGTATAGCAAAATGACATTTATATTAGCCAGATAACGCCTTTAAAACGCAGTGTAGGCGTCGAATTCTTTTGACAGAGAATTTATTTTGGTTCGAATCAACCCAGGGAATTTAAATAAACGAACAGTCATCTAGCAATGTCTGAATTTTTTATGTATGCGGAGAGTATGGAAAAGCATTTGAATTATTTCGTTCCGATGCGTTTCAGGTAACGTGAAGCATTCAAGCACCAATCTCAGGTAAGGACAAAACTAATGAGCTTACTGAAGACAACCTTTCACTTTGCGTTATAAAAGCGAAGTGAGGAATGGCGGCCGTTAATTGCTCAATAGACTACTGTTTTTTTTCAAAATGGTCATATCACAAACTAGCTTCTGTGGTAAGTAGCCGTATTCTATCCTTAGACGAGGCTGGGTTCAAGTCCCGGCTAGGTCAATATTCAATTTACACTAAAATGATGAGAAATAGGAGCTAATTTATGACATTTTTCCTATTTGTATACAAATTTGTTTGTTCGGTTTTTTACTATATAAAAATAGTTGAATCAGATCTTGTGAAAACTGCATGGAACATTACATATGAATATGTATTGGTATATTAAAAGACACGGACTTAACAGATATACAAAATATATATTATTTTTTTATTTGTCAAAAATATCAATTTATTATAATTTATTCTACATACATAACTACTATATGTTTTTTATTATTATATAAAACATTTCACTTTCTTACATAATTCTTATTAATCAAAATCGTTCAACATTGATAACATTTCAAAAAAACTTCGTATACTTTTATTTCAACATAAATAAAAGGCTCATCCATTTTTTGGATTATTTATTGACAATTCGTTTTTAGTATATTATTGAAGTCAAAAACCATAGATATTAAAAAGATGCAATTTTTCTTCATAGTGATATTTTTAAATACAGATTTTTTATTGTTTCTTTCAAAGTTTTAAGCATTCTGATGTTCTTTACCTTGTATCTGCTCTGCTTACTTTACGGTACCATTATATTACAAAGATTTTTTCCGCATATTAAAATAAGAAATAATTCACATTTTTCAGGAAAATTAACACGTCATTAAATTTTAATTGTTGAGATTTTGTACATTTCCATGAATTTCGTCACTAAAGAGCCGAGTATCACCTTTCAGCCTCTTCAGGCATTCGAGTACACAAATGAACTCGATCGATGTCTTAAGCTATCACGACATTAAATTTCTGTACAGCTGTTTTTTTTTATGTTTATTCTTGTAAGTTACTTCTGTTACCTAATATATGAAGAAAGTAAAGATTTTAAACCAAACTTATTTAAGTTTACAATAAACTCTTTTAATCTCTTCCCCGTGTTTAAGTATTACATAATAATAATTAAGCTATCATTTGATTAATTTAAAACTATATCAAAATAACTATTATCAACGATTATTATTGTGTCTAATCATTGAACTTATTTCAAATTGATTTAAGATTCTGATCACTCGATGGCCGCAGAAGATTAGCTGAATTCTGCGCGTGATTGCTTGATATTGTCGAAACCTGAAACCAAATTCATGAACATAATAAAAATCCAATACTTGATAATTATAATTATAAACAAATAGTCAATTTTAAGCCATAGAAAAATGCGTAAAAAGAGAGCAAGGGAAGTAAGTGAAAAGATTTGGGATGTGTTTAAATATATATCATTTGATTCTTTCCGAGATCAACATAATCTGAGTATGTCTTGATATTTATCTCACGCTAAATACGATTTCATCAAAAACAAAATATGTACATTTTTGAACAAATGATTACTCCTGATATAAAAGAATAAACTTTTAAGTTGTTGACGGTCTATTCTTGGTGGAAAGGCATTATATTTTTACACAATTTGTTTGGTATTGGGATTGGGTTTTGTAATTGTGCTTTTTTTAAAATATGGTGAGGATGTGGCATTGTAAAATAATGTCATTTTTTACAACCATGCACACTCCCATCTTTATGGAAATTGGTTGGTATTTAGTCACTTATCCTTCGTCCTTGTCAAATTTAAATTATAGTATGACATCGATTATAAGACGCCACCGATAAAAGAGTGCAGCCATAAATAAAAATAATAAAAATTGCAATTATGGAATTGAAAGAAATTTACAATTCATACGTATGTATAAGCAGTACTTGTGTATATTATAGCCTATTTACACACTTTAGTTTGTATCACCATCAGAATTCATTACAGATTTTTCAGGATCTCGGTTTTTTTCTAATAACAACTCTACCAAACTACCTGTTGCCTCAAGAGCTAACTAAGCTAACTAGCCCCAATGCCACCCCCACGCACTATTCATCTATGGATTTTCAGCGATTAAAGGACGCACCCCAAATTCAAAGACACCAAAAATGTAAAATAAATGTGTTTTATAATCGATGTAATACGGTAATAACTCTGTTTTTAACTTATTTCATAACAATAATTAGTTATGGCACATGTTTCGCTTCATTGAGAAACGTCTTTCAATTAAATTTTCCGCAAAAAATACAATAATACTGGTGTAGAAGTGTCAATTCCAATTCTTTAATTTTTCACATTAGATAATTCTTCAGTATTTCACTTTATATATGAATCAATAGCAGTCAATTATCAGTTTAAAATGTTTTGAATACGATGGATAACTCAACATTAGAAGCGGACAAGGTTCATAGCAGGGGTCTCCAAACTATGGCCCGCGAACACCACCCGCCCGCAGATATTTCACTCACCGGCTAGTCCCATTACGAAAATCTGCGCGTCATTCAAAACTACAGTATGTTGTTACGATGAGCAAGCTGGGTCTTGGCCCTTAGGACTTTGTAGAAGAGTCAGTGTAGCTCTTAGGCTAGAAATTTTGGAGACAACTGGTTTACAGCAATGATTATTAAGTTGCCTGAAATCCGATAGAACTAACATGATTAAGATTACTTCGTAACATAATGCTTTCTTGTAAGGGTAACTGTTATTAAGTAAATGAATATTTACTGTAATGTTAATTTTAAATACATCAAGAAATTTTGTATATGGCACCACTATGTCTACTGCAATACTAAATATACAATTTTAAGTACATAAAGGAATAAGCTTTATTCTTCCACTAATATTTATCCGTGTCTACATCAATGGATGAAGCTTTGAACAAAATGGAGGCGATATAATATCTTTTTTGGAAAAGTGTTTGCTGCTTTATTATATCATAAGAATATAAAATACGAATTTCACGACTGTGTGAATATTGCGCAAAGTCACTTTAATAAAATTACCTCAGTGTCTGAGAAATTTCTAATCAAGTTCTCATAAAGTTGCTGTGAGATTTCCATCTGCCTCAGACAAGGCTGGGGAGCAGGAAAACAATTTTAGAATTTCAGAGCGCAGAATAGGGAATAGGTATATTGCAATATATGCACTATTCCACTGTGAAGTATATCAAACAACTATGGCGTGTCAATTTAATTTAAATAATTTAAGAAAGACTTAATTTTTTTTTACAACTAAGAATTTATTTATAATAGTAACTTAAGTGTATGGAACGCGCATTGTGTTAATTCGTCTTCTCATTTTTCTGTACCCAGTTACCAATGATTGTTTGACATAACTCGTGGTAATAATCAAAATAATAATTATTAAATATATTTAAATTAAATTTTGAGAAACTCTTGATGGTGAACGCTAAACACTAAGACCCATGGCCATAAATACATATACACACAAAATCAATAAAAACTTATTTTTCAGTCATTGGACTATATTTGTAACAATGTCCGCTTCCAATGAAAGCATATTATGAAGTCTGAAATCTCATCAGAAGTTATTCTACGAGATATGCTAGTTACTTAGTCGATCAACCTCTCTTTTTCGAGTAAGGCTATAAGTATAGTGCTAGCACAATAATCGCTCTTGCTTCGTCCCGTTGTCAGGATCGCATGAATATGGGAGATATAAGACATCAAAGATATTTTAAAAGTAAAATACAATTTATTTTGTACTACTTCCACATGTTTATAATGATGAGGACTGGTTTCGCTAATGACGAAAATTGTCAACTATTTTTAAAATATGTCCTTCCACCAAGAATTGACAGTTAACACCTTAAAAGTGACATCACAGATAGCCATGCTTTCGGACAGAAACCGATAAATCAATTGAAAAATCAATTTATTAAATTGTCTTTTCTAGGACTCGAGAGAATGAACATCGCAAATGAAGCCAACGACGTTTACCACTTGGTTCCAGGTGCAGTACGATAATAGCTGTGCTTTTATTATTGACTAAAGCTTTATTATTTAACTAGTTGTATGTTGTATCATATTTCACTATACAGGAAAAAGTGTAACAGCATAAATCTCAAAACGAGAAATCCGCGAGCTATTTTGATAACCTAATTGTAAACTATAATTTTATTTTTTTTCATTTCATTTCTATAATATTTAATACTTACTTGAAAACCACCGGAGGCAGATATTTGCTCTTCTACTTCAGTCAACACCCTATCTAATAAGCTTATCAGTCTATCCACGTCATCTTCATTGAATACCATTGGAGGTTTGAACTTCAGAACATTGGAGTCGGGACCATCGCTGCTGATGAGGACATGCTCGTGCTTTAACCTATAATAACAGATGTTTTTAATACTTTTCACTGTTATTATTAAAGGAACAAAACATTATAAGATTACTTTGCTTTTGTTTTCACAATTTTTATTTGTAAAGATCAGTGGTAGTGCATTAAGTAAACCCTTAACAGCCATTACCCCTTTAAGCATGAGTGGTAAGGTTTTTACAAATAATTTAAATTTGAACCAAAAGAAATTCATACACTATTCGGTTGCACATTCCGTGAAGCTATTATGTATGTGTCTTGATTTATCTGTTTGTCTATCTTTAATATTACATCTATAACGCACTTACATTTTAAGTATTAAACCGTGAAATATTAAACCCTCGATTATTGAGAGATAGTAATATTTTTCTACAAATTTTGTTATTATCTAGTTGATAGCAATTTCGGTTTAACGCCTTCGTCAGAACTATACTCAACTTATTTTAGCTTAGCGATATATAATGTTTAGAATAGATAGACAATAGTCTGTCATCTCATGTATTCAAATTAAATTATTTAAAGTACCGATTTTGTTTTTGGAAAAGGAGCTTACATGGTGTTATTAATTAATCGTTAAAATAAATGCATTGCAATTTTATTGATTATGCGTAATTACATGAGCTTCTTATAATGGTTTTAATAAGATTGATGAATTTATTATTTAGTTTACTTTTACATTTATGAGTGAAAATTGTAAGCCAGATGGGAGAACCAAAGATTTTCAATTTTATTTCTAGTTTAAAGTGAATCATCTATTGTCAAATGTAATTTAAACATGTATTAATAACGTCTTAGTGTAATTTTAACTGAACTCATTTCTGTGTTAGAACTAAACGACTTCCAATAATATTGACAGATGGCACTGCCATCTGTTATTTTCTAGTTAAATGATATTTATTTTCACACTTACTCGCTTGCGTTTTGACAGGGAACATCTTCACATAAGTTTTATCTCAATTAAAAATATATATTTTTACTCGATCAATTCATCAGATCACAAATTTACCTATTTACAATATGTGTCGCAACGTCAGTGGCAGGAGTCTTTTTCTTTCTATCCAGCACCAATTCAACACCGGAGAACAATCCAACTCCTCTAACATCACCAACCAGTTGATGCTTGACGCCGAGTGATCTCAAGGCGTCGAGAAGCTTATTCCCGACCTTTTGGGCATGCTCCATCAATTTCTCATCTTGGATAACATCGAGGACAGCATTGGCTATGGCACATGAGACTGGATTACCCCCATACTATAAGCACAATTATTAATAATTTCTCAATTAGAGATTGGCATATCAAGTATATTTTTTTATTAATTATATTCTTGGCAGTACAGAAAATTGGTAATGAGCCAGATATTTCAACTATTACTAAGATTAGAATACGGAATTCTCAAATCGCTCAGGTGGAAAATCGTTGACGTCAAAAATTAATATATTATATTGTTCAGATAATATTCATTTCAACCTGTTTAGCCAGAAATTTAGTATGGTCATAAAAATTGTCGGTATCACATTTAGTTCTTCTTTACGTAAACATTTTTTCTAAAATGTTTTCCACCACTCGTAAACTTTATTTTTGACAGTCATTTTTGATATTGAAAATAATGGCAACAATCTTAAGTCCTTTTAAATTTCTAAATCAAATATGTTGCCTTATTTTTTTAATAAAACATTTCTACTTTAATAGTGATTGCGAACAAAAGTTTACATACAAACGATCTTTTTTTGTCCCTGCATCCGAAGTTTTACCGTGAGTAGTTTCGAACTAATTGCGCCCACGAGTAATGAAACGAAATAAAGTTATTAGAGAGAAAACTACAGAAAACCCATCGCAATTATCGTTTATATTAATGACCCGATGCAACGCTCAAATGCGATTTTCACAACTAATTTGAAACTGTTGGATCGTAAACAGGATGTGAATTTTCTACAAATCTTTTCATACTCGGCCCTTTTATTTTTGCACGCTATTTTATTTCGCTGGCTTCCATAGAGTGATAGAAAATAATACAAAGTAAAAAGTTAATGCGCTAACGGTGACGTGTTTAAGGCTAGGGACTGCAATTGCGAAATTACCGTAATCGGGATCCCGGTATTTCTCAGCATTTATAGCCGTTATACCAAAATACCATTTTTTAAAATGGTTAAAACTGGTATTTCAGTACTACAATATAATACATAACGCTACAATTATTTATTAATTGTCCAACAAAGTTGAATCCCAGAGAGCTTTGAGTGATGTGCCGGAAGTTTTTAGTATGGAAGTGCACGGAGGGTCCTGATTTTCTTTGAAAAATTAAAATCTAATATTTATATAAGTTTACATTAATTTTAAAACAAAATAAATGTACATACTACAACATGCTCCCGAGAGATGTCACTGTGTGTACAATATATTTTGATTATTAAAATTATCGACATGGACTTGTAATAGTGGGTGTAAAGTGGAGCGAATATGTACGTTTATTTTCTGCAGCCGGTCCTTCGGGCACGTAATTGTAGAACATATACTCGCTCGTGGCAGTTAACTGGTGAATTTCATATTTTTAATCAAAGAAACATTAAATATGTTGTTTTTGTAAAAATCATATAATTAGATATTTTGAATACCGATATTTAATGTGAAATATCGAAATAGTGGCATCGATGTATTCTTCTAGGCGATCTGTAATAATTATCTATTATTATTTATTTGTTTGCTAATTTTTAACCGTATTTATTATGAAATACCGGTATTGGCATTGTCACTCGATATTGCAATCCTTATTTGAGACTCGTGTGATTTAGTTAATATAATATATCAAACAAATGATTTCTATCCCGATTAAATTTGGAATAGGAATTCCTTCTCTACTTTGTCTTAATTTATTTAGATATCTTCGTCTTAAGTATTGCATTATGTTCACTGTTATTTATCCTGATGAAATGTGTAAAATGTCCAATTTTAAAAATGATGAAGGATTTAATACAACCCGTATTTAAGGTACGACCATGTTAGTTTATCTCTTTTGTTTTATATTTCAAGCGAAAATAATTACTAGAGACAGTTAAACGACAGCACCAATCATTCAACTCATTGGATTGTACTAAAAAAATTGAACATCTTACAAATACTAATACACCCTAACTTAAAATTGGACAGCAAATGTATTCGAATTAATCGCAATCATACGCTCTTGCACAACAACGTACAAACCCACATTTTTCGTTGGTAAACACTACATGTTGGCAAAACGTACAAAACCTGAATGTTTTTTTTACATGATTGTTTGGACCAGGGCAGAGGTCGGGAGCCCACGACTTTGAGGACTCGTTTAATAAGCTTTTATTGCAGAAGAAATCTTTTTATTTATATAAATTAGATTATTTCAATCTTAAATTTAACAGATATAAAACGTTGAAAAAATATGTTGGCTAAATTAGTTTACAAAATGATTTATTATATCTATGATTTAATATATAAAATTTTCTTTTATGCTGCCTTACGAAGTTGCAACCAGCTTAATGCGGCCTTCTAAGAAAAAAAGTTCTTCTAACCTAGCTTGGACAGTCCAATTTTTCATTTGGAAAAAGTCATTTTTAAAAAAAATTGAATTACATTATTTATCAATTTTGTTTTTTATGATTTGTAGATTGAACACAGAAATCTATAATGCAAAATAAACTATAAAAAATAAAAATTTAACAGCACTTTGATCGTGAATGTATTCAATTTCTGTGTTGCTGCGGGTAAATAACAAAATTTATTCTTATTTTTGGAATGACGTTTTATCTGCATCTACTCATTTATCGATATTTGCCCAATGCTTTAACATGCTTTTAAATGACTGTATGTCTCATTGTTTAATAAGTAACGAACAAAAAATATACACTTGTCGTTCAAACACTTCAAAGATTATTTTTGATACTTACTATACAAGGAGTTCTTACCAAAATGTGATATAATTTTAATTTGCTTTGTTGCACGATAAAAATCACATTTTCATGAAAAAATCATGCAGAGGGCACGGAATACTGTTCATGCAATAAAAATCTTCATATTATCATGAATAAAGCACGTAAAAGTACAAAATATGTTGCATGATAAAAATCTTATTGACTAAGTACTTTTCAACACCGATTCTCAACATATACCCACATTCCCACACTATTTATATCAGCAATCACAATCGTTATTCATTTCCGAATATTCCCAAAGGATGTTATCAATAGCATGGGAAATGTATGTAATATTAAATTTATTTAATGGAATTGATAACATGTTTTCCAATAATAAAATATAACCGAAAAAACAGTTTGAGAATCGCTTGAGCAAGTGCAATGACATCTGCTCACTAGACATTATTTTTAATGCTGACATAATTAATAATTCATTCATATTTATCAGCAACACAATATTGATTTACCATCAGGACTGACATAAATAAAATAAGTACTTGTTCGATTGATAGTACACGCTTGAAATGTCACAATATAATATTATTACTTATCTTAAAGAATAAACAACGCAATGTTATTGATGTTACATGATTAGATTCAACTTTTCAAAACTCCTGTTCAATGTACTAGGTTTATTATTCAATAAATGCCTGTATCTTTGCTACTATCACATCTTTTAATCAAATTAATTTAATTAATTGATTTACAGTTTTCCCGATAAATTCGTTATTTTGTTAATAATTTTCTTTAAAAAACGATAATTGTTTACTTTTTATACATCACTTCATACTATACTTATCAAAAAAGGCGAAAAAGTATCCACTGTACACATTATGCTAATATTCTAAAAATGCAATTATTACAATAATTATAATGTGAACATTTAAAAATTTTCAAAATCAAACACCGACCATTTTTTAATAAAATATAATACAAATGATGGTTGCCCCACCTCCACCAGTAACGTGTATACAGCTAATATTTTGCGGCCGCCATCCATAACGTAATACTTATGTTCTTGTTCAGATGAGAGCTGCATGGGACTTATCTTATAACTATGCACTATTGTGCTTAAGAAAAGAAAAGACAGAGTTAAATAAAGTTATCTGACATTAAAGAAAATTGGCAATGTGCCAGATATATTATAATTTTAAATCAATAGAGATGATGATAAGGTTAATTTAACGAATTCACTCAAGGAGAAATCGGAGATTTATGACACCAAAAACTTTTTATGTCTTAGATGCCATATGTTAAATTAAAGAAAAAACAACAAAATTTGTTGTTGGCTTTAACAGTAGTTAATTCGAAAAACCTAATATCCTTTGACAAATTCAGTACGATTCTCACAACCAACCGATTCTACGCCGTGCGTGCGCCATTGGTAGGCTCGATGCTTTATTATACGCTACCAATTTTAATTAAAAATGGATGTGGCATAAACCAATACTAGGATGAAGAGATTTTAAAATTCATTTTCTTACCGTGTTGAAGTACCGCACGCCGGTATCCCTAAACTTGGCGGCAATGGCCTTTGTCGTCATAACGCAAGCTACTGGATGTCCGTTCCCCATTGGCTTCCCGAGTGTGACGATGTCCGGCACAACGCCTTGGGGCTCGAAGGCCCACATGTGAGACCCTACTCTCCCAAAGCCCACTTGGACCTCATCAGCAATACAAAGACCTCCAGCAGCTCTTACATACCTAAAAATATATATTATTTCAATAGCAGTGCATTCCGGGCATTGGCACAGATGTCTATGATGTCTAACCAACCACTACATCTTAAAAACGGGATGTGAAGAAAACGATTAAGTAACTACTAATCCTTTACTAGACAAATTTGTCACCCCTCTCTCTGAAAAGCGAGGCTCGGTGGTTTACTCATAATTAATTCTCGTTAAATTACTTCCGTTGCAATTATCCATAAGATTTCATTTTATATCTACTTTATATGGTAAGAAAAATACAATTTATTTCAATTGAAATCGATATACTATTTATAAAAATGACCGATAATAATTAATTACAAACGTGTTCGATTGTCGATTGTACCACTCTTCCACGTCAATTTGGCAGTCACAAGTGCTAATTAAGTAACGCATAAATGGCATAGTGAACGAATTTTTTGTAGATATTTTACAGTTACATACTGTCATTTTATCTACACATTTTAGTTAATAGCAACTGAAACTTGGGCAACTTCTTCTGATTTATTCTTCGTAAACATTTGAAAATGATTTTTTTAACTCCCCTTAGTAAAGGGTTTGCAAAATTATAAGCACTCAAGTGTATGAATCAAATTCAAATATCCCTAAATATATTTTAACCCACCGCCAAAGGGATTGTCATATATTCAACCTCCCTTCAGAGAATACAATAGATTATCCGAGAGACTGCCTTTTTTATTTGACCAAAGCTGTGGTGTACTTTTACTTTATTTATTGCTGGGTTATTTGGAAACCCCGTTTCAAAAGAATACTAACTCATAAACTTTCTGCAAATATCCATGCTGCGGTATGATCTGACCTCCGCAACTCTGAAGGCTCTCGGCGATGAAAGCGCAAACTCCCTTCCCAGAAGCTTTGAGTTTTCCGCAAATTTCTCCAACATCTGCCGCAAAAAGCGCGCCCAGCTCCTCGTCCGTATTTGCATGCTCGCCCATGCGGTATTTGCCCCGATACGAGTCCGGCACTGGAGCCTGAAATCGATTGATGTTATTAGTTCTCCATGTACATCATATCATATACGTTACAAGGGATGATTTATCTCCAACGTTGCAATTTTAATTTTAAATACTCTCATTAAATGAAATAATTATAAAACATATAATATACATCAAGAAACGAGAATCAAAATTGTAATACTAACATTTCATAAATCATTTCAAGGAGACAAGTCTCAATCACATCCACCATTGCGGATAAACCATACTTCTTACGATTAAGTTTTTCTAAATATTAAATGTTTAAACATATAAGACTTATCAAGTTGCTTTATCAGGGAAGAAATTTCAAGTAATATAAAGTCAATATTAACGGTGTATTACGAACAATTTCGCTTTGCGGGCAAGCATTTTCTATAGATCAGTTGAAAATTCTTATTAGCTTTAATGACTATCAACAAAAACTTACTACTAGTGATTGAATATAAAATTATTAACCAGAATATTTATATTTTACTAGAACATTAAAAGCTAACAAAATTATACAATTAAGAAATTAGGACTTACATATTTGAAAGTATTGAGTAACACATTTTAAAATATAGCATGACCCTATACCGATCTGAATTCATCCATTGTTTCTAATAAAATGTGCCTACTTAACTCATTAAAAGCAATATGCCACGTGGTTATATGAATTTACTTGTATCATTTAATAATAAAAAAATATTTTGATGGTTTACGGCTTTATTTTAGTCAAAAGTGAGGTTGAATTTTTATTGTGTATATTGTATATGGACACTTTGTATAACTGAGTTTTATTCCGTTCGATGCCTGTGAAAATTTTAACGCGCCCGTTTGCGGTTAATATGCAAAATATACAATAATACATCTAGCACTGAGAATGGCGAAAGTTTTTGGAAAAACAAGTCATTTGTAGAACTATTATTGATTGCCGATCGTACCGAAAACCAGGAACCCGAACCGTTATTTTTTTTAACTCGGTTTTCGGTTCAGCTAGTATTTACATCACTTCTAAGGTGTTAAGTGTCAATTCCTGTTGGAAAGGCATTATATTTTAAAAGTAAAACACAATTTGTTTTTACTTCTTCCGCATGCTTATAATGGTCAGGACCGGTTTCGCTCATCACGAGCATTATCGACGGATAAAAATACAATTTATTATTTAAATCTGACTTTTGTCAGCGAAAAATTTTCACGCAAACCGAAAAAAAAGCCGAAATATACATCGGTTCGGTTCCGGTTTTCGTTCCGGCAAAAATAACGGTTTTATTCGGTTTTCGGTTTCGGTTCGGGTTCCTGCTGAAAACGTTGGTGTCGCCATAAATATGCGTAGCATTTTTAAAATATCGTCATTGTTCTGGAAGAAAACACTAAATGGAAAAAATTACATATTGAGTTAGTTTTACCAAAATGTTTCTTATTTCAAACTCTACGGTATAAAAGAACACATTCATTTTTATAAATTACACTTTTACTTAAAAACCATTTCCTAAAAACAAACGAAATAAAAAACGTATGGTATCTCAAGCATTTGGGAAACTTCAAAGTCCAATTACTCAAAACTAGTATGTCTAGTTAGTGTCATTTTCCAGAACAACGACGATATATCAAATTTGAATTTGAATCATTGAGATTTTGTACACTTCCATGTATTTTGTCACTTATGACCCAGGTTTCGCCTTTCGGCATCTTCAGGCATTTGAGCGCACGAATGGACTCGAATTGATATATCAGTTCTATAAATGTGGCTTAAAAAGGAATGATTCCTTAAAAGTATGACAGATAACTGAACTACAAAAAATACAGTTGCAATATTTTTTCACGGCATATAATTCTGTAAGCATCCTTAAAATGTGCTAAAATCTGTAAAAAAACGATATTTTTTAACGCTTGACATTTCATTGAAAAAATTACTACACATTAAATACTTTACTTGGATTTTAAAACGTAGAATTTCTGTTAAAAAACAATATTACCACAGTATTTTAACAGTAATAATACCTCAGCAAAACAAACATAATTACATAATGGAAAAATTCGATCTGACTCACCACATGCACCCAATCGCGCTGAGGGGTTCCCCCGGGCAGCTTAAACTTGTAGGGGGAGATGTCAATCATCGTGTTAAGATGCCCATGGTATGCACTGTAACAACACATGGTATATGACACCCACGGAACATTTGAACACTAGAAGGCCTAAATGAGTAAATTTGTTCGTGAAATAATTGCTTTTGGTGTTATATTCTCTTTCTCTATTGATTATTAAAATAATCGAAATGATACTTAAACATGTTTGAGGTATGTCTTAATCTTTAGTCACCATAAAACATTTTTTTACATATCATTATTTTAATGATGAAAAATATAAATTTCTGATTGTTGAACATAAAGTGATTTTCTTAAAATCCAATAGCATGTTTATATTCTGTTTACCTATATAAAATAATACGTAAATATTTAAGTATTATTTTCGCAAGTTCGTTATTTTCCACGAAAATTTCTGAAAAAAATATTAAATATTTTCCCTGTAATAAAAAAATACATGAAAATACTATCTCAACGTGTAAGTTTGCTCAATTGGAAAGACTATATTTTAATTGTTTCTTTTTTTTGGATACGTTTTACTTTTCTATATCAAATGTACATTCATAAAAAATTTTCACAATTAATTTTAAGCACCATTATCACGTCATGGTTATATATTATATACTATAATGGCACTTTTGATTTTTTTTAAATTGCACTATATTTGAAAACCACTAATATTTTCACACGACTTAAGCAAATGGTGATCAATATCATATTTTAAAAATGAAAACTATTTTTAAATAAGTAAAATAATGTACACCGTTCACTGTTAAACTGTTCGAATTCCTTGGTCGAATCTTCATAGATGAACAACTAACACATCTAACTTTTTTAGGAACACACACACAAAATATTTTCTTATGTTCTTATAAGATGAGAAATATGTTGCAAGTGTTTTTGACAAACGAACTATAATTAAGTTTAAAATTTTCAATTCATTTAAATTTGATTCAGCGATTAAAAGACATTTTTTCAAATTGGTAATTAATTCTTTGATACATCGACGGTGTTTTGGTCTATTAATGTATCCCTCAAATTTGAAATTGTTTAGAAGGGAGAAAAAACAGTTTTTATCGAACAGTTGCGAAGATTCTTGTGTTTGCCGATACGGGACTATACGTAGGTAATGTCGATATAATAGTTGCTTCGATCAAATGAACAGGTCAGAATTTTAAACCTAAAACCAATGTAAAATGACTCCCTTCCAAAAAGTGGTCAATTTATTTTTCTAAGTTACATCATTCGGCCGAAACCTGGTCTGTCGCCTTTAAAATGAGATCCAATCATTAACGAATTTTCGTATTTTTTGAGGGTTACATCAATTAGCGAAAACACAGTCGATTTTAAAAGTCTATTCAAATGTTTATTCAAAACGAAACTAATAATACATAACGGTGTAATTAAGGAAAAAAGACATTTTTGTTATTGAATCGGCTGCCAGTACTTATTTTCATATTTCAGTTACAGAAAAAAACATTTATTGAAATACTTCTCATCTTTCAAAGAGAACTTATGCAGAACATATTTATAAAGCAAATATCTTATGAATACGAGATGTAAATAATGATTACAATGGCTTTTATGATGTATCGTCGTTAGGCCTTTTGTAGGCATTTTGTTGGTTGGCCTTTTTGGGCTTTCTCGCACACAAAGCCCAGTCATTAAAGACGAGCAGTGTTTTCTTCTTTCGCGCGTATTTTGATTTTTGATCAACGTAATGAGCTGAAAGAAACAAATAAGAAAACAATCGGATTAGATGCTGGTTTGATATACCTCATAATATGTACATTACCATTCCTACGTTCATTAAATTACATAATATATATTATATAGATGATTCAAATAATTTAAAGTGCTTCTTTGTATACCTTTATAAATAGTATATATGTTTTCCATCCCAAAGCCAAGGTTAAAAAATTATATTTAAATTATAATTAATCACAATACAAAGATATAATGAAGACACACTCTAAATTATTAAGCATTATTAAAAGAAAGCCGTGCACAATGTTAACATTATAATGAAAATATATTATCTAACGATATCGCAGACTGAACAAATTGTTAACTTTTTGGTTACGGGTGACCTGAGAGTAATCACAATGTTATTAATTATTTTTTTGACATATAAAAAGAGGCGTGTTTTTAACATTTATATTATGTTATCAATGATAAATGAATTCGTTTAAATCGAAGCAATAATGACGTAAATAAATGTTTGATCTCCGTAATGAGTTCAACATACAAAATGAGATATTAGAAAGTATTGCGCAATATGAATAATAGTATATATTTCAATAAAACAAGCACAATCTTAAAAATACCGTTTTTTTGGTGACATTTTCGATTGCTCATTACGCCGTCTGCGGTACAAATAAAAACGTCAGTCCGGTGAATTTTTCAACATGTTAAAAATACTAACTGGTCGAGCGTGATAACATCCTCGTTTCCGGTATAAGTCCGCGCCAATCTCAGGGCCAAGTCGTTGGCTTCGGACCCTGAGTTGACCATGTAACAGATGGAAAGACCCGCAGGCATCATGTTTGTAAGACGCTCGGCCAGGATGACCAGCTGATCGTGGAGATAGCGGTTGTTGGTAGATAGAACTGCCATCTGCTGACAGCCAGCCTCGACTACGCGGGGGTGACAATGACCAACTGTAAAAAAGAGATGTAATTTTTCACTGATACGTTATGTTATTTAGAAAGATACAGCTCAGATAATCTTCTAAATATTATGAAGTACATAGATCGAGAACCAATATATACAGACGATTCCCCTGAAGGCTCTGAATATGACCAAAATATTCTAGTTCCGATGTGTTCCACTTCTGAAAACAACTGCATTTCTACGCCAATTCGTTTCCATTCAATGCACACCTGAATCTTAAAAACAGATAATTACAACATATACTCTAAACAAGTTCGCCTGCTAGTTTGTTTTAAGAACTCTTTCCTCTTATAGTGCATTGAAATATTACGTTCCACGAGTCAAAAGTTATCGACGTTTATTCTTTGTTGACAGAAACTAAAAATAAAAAGGCGCTTGACGTCACTGAAAAATTTAAAAAAATAATCGTGACCTAATAATACATATATCGCAAAATACACATTACAATCTTAGCATTATTTATAAATGTAATCGTCACTATTCAATTATTCCATCTAAGATTTCCAATAAACAACTCTCTTCGTTACGTATTGGGAAATTCAACTATCAAATATGCATTTGTAAAGCTTAAAACTTACTTTGCGATCATAGGCATGTGTATTTGTGATGTCTGTCCTCTTCGAGTTCTTCTTGAGTGACATTGTTAAAAATCCATTGAGCTTTGTTATTTAAATAAATAATAATCTGTGATATCGAATGTTAATATTTTTATTTAAATATCTGATTTATTATTAATTGGCTGCAGTTCTAGATGTTTCATTTATTTAAAAAATAGCAAAACGAAAACTGCGATCTATTATTCAAATAGTATTTATGGATTGATCTTTATTTGTCTTTATGTAAGTACACATACACCACATAATATAATATATATTCGATTTATTCAATGGTTGATTTCTCAACGGGCATTAATACTCTAATCTTCAAAATATGTAATATAAATAAATACATTGCAAAAAAATACTTTGGCGTTTAACGCATTCCAAAGCATATCACAAGAATGAATTTAATTGGCTTCATTTCGTTATCAAATCGATTAAAACCAGATCATTAAAATAAATAAATGTTTTGAATAAAGCCATCCTAAGGTTCCATTTATAAAAAAAAAAAACTTAAGATGGCAGTATGTGACAAAATGTGCTGCAAAAGAGCACTGACACAATCAAACATGTCGTTCAACGCAAGAAAACAAAAGACAAACGAAAGAAAAACAAACATTGCGATAACACTAATCGTATACGCTGTTTTGTTTTGTCGCTCTTTTGCTAGAGCAAAAATAAAATTGTTGTCTTTTGAGCATAAAAAAAGAACTTGTAGAAACAGAACTTGTTTACTTTATCGTGAAGGTACATTGGCGCTATTAGATTGTTTCAAAGTTTCAACTCTGGAATAGTTCAACTGTATTCTCTGTCCTTAGGTACACAGGTAAGTTGGCACTGTTGGTTCTATATTAATATTTATTTTTTTGGAAAAAATAGCTTTTGCAACTATAATGAAGGAAAAGTTTTTGTCATGTCAAAGTTAAAGATATAGTACGTAAACATTTAGTCTATCATATAAATAAATATCAGAATTTTATTTTATTCTAGCTAGCGACATCATTAACTATATAATCATTTACTAGTTTCCCGGTTTCGCTTTCAACAGGAGGAGATATGACATGAAATAGGACACTATATTATTTATATAACCTTGTCCGATCTCAATGCAAAACATATGAACTCCTAATGGAGCTTCTCTTAACAGAAGTTTTCCTACGAGAACTGTTCGTCACTCATTCGCTCAACCTTACCCTTTTTGAGAGAGTAAGGATAGAGGAATGCTCCTTGGGTTAGTGGCTAGGTTAGGTTTACGTTGATTGCTCTCGCTACGTGATTCCAGGATCGGATGGGAATTCAGACATTCATATGATCCATACCGTCAAAGACAAATCCGTAAATCGGTTGAAAAGTCAAATTATGAAACTGTTCGTATTGAGATTCGAACCCGAGAACTCCATGACCCAAATCAACGACGTTAACCACTTGGCTTTAGGCACGGAAATCTTAAATATTATTTAGTTTTGTAAAATGAACTTAACAAAAGAATATTTTAGTTAGATGTAAATTTGGCACCAATTTGTTAAGCGGAAATAAATGCCACATCGATCACATAGTCGATGTTTATATGTTTTTTGTATTCACAGTTTTCTAAGCATTTTTAATTAATATACTATTTTTATAGGATGTTAGCCGACATTTTTCTCTGTCATGGCTGCATCGATTCGCTAGGTGCCGTAACTCAAAAGATGGCGACTATTTTTTAAAAGGAAAAATAGCTCTAAACTAAAAAACTCTTTAAGGAAATTTCAAAAGAACAGTTCTCTCCTTACGTCACCGGTCTCTGTGTACCTATCCTGTATTAAAATATGTTGTAAATCTTATTATACGATGCTTTCTAGTTGATAGTGCAGAAATAAAGAAATTATTGTTAGTGGGTTTCATGTTTGATGGATCAATATGTAAATGTTCAAACTTAGTGCTGTTGACACTATAAATTACAACTAGTGAGAAGACCCCGGATCGAAGAGAGGCGAGCGGCTGGTTATCCGGAGTCCTGGAAGGGCTGATCTTAGACAAACACCTTTTCAAATCCGGTTCAAAACTTATTTATTTTCCATTCAAGATGCAATGGTTTACATTACACAAATATATAAATCCTAACACATAAATTGATTCTACATTTACATTTACTTAGCAACTGAATTTACTTTAAGTTATAATACAAATGGCACGACAAACGATTTTAAATTAAGTCCAACGCAAATCAAAACACAAACAACTCGCATCGTTACCTCCGCCGCAACTCGCCCGGCTCGACGGATCGTAATCGACTGTCTCCAAATACAATTAAAAAAAAACTCACTAAACTGACTGCAAAGTCGGAGCTACCCCTTTCCGTAAAAATGGACTCGTCCAGCGGACGTAGCCGGCGGCTATTGAACGCATGGCAACAAGAAAGGGCCGATTCTGCGAAATATTGCTGTTACCGCTGGGTGATTTCAGTTCTGGACATTAATGACACTTATACTTAACAAAAACCAGGGTGTGTCACTAGATATAATTTCTTCAATTTACAATATTCTTCTACAATAAAACTCTTGGTAATTGCATAAATATCTTCAAAGTCTATGCGGTGTTTCCAAGTACACAACCCTCTATCAATTTTTATATGACCCCAAAAATCTACATAAAAATTTCTCAACCTTCGGACCTGTGATTTAATAAAAATAAAACATTTTTATATCGTCTGTTCAAATATTCTGCGATCGTATTTAATGATTTAAGAAAATACGACGGTACTTTGTTTTTCTACTTTACTTTCACGAAACAGCCCGAGGTCATCAATAGAACTATGTAATGGAATCAATGGAAAACTTCGGGATGGTAGAGTCAAGTTACATTTTTAAGATTTCTTTTACTTTAAGTATAGATATCAAATGAAAAAAATAAAGGTGTATATATGTCTCTTGGCTTTATTTAATAAACTTTTTTGTATCAC
The DNA here is from genome assembly GCA_022494535.1 of Himalopsyche phryganea. Classification (NCBI taxonomy): domain Eukaryota; kingdom Metazoa; phylum Arthropoda; class Insecta; order Trichoptera; family Rhyacophilidae; genus Himalopsyche; species Himalopsyche phryganea. Next base: position 1,639,514 of record JAGVSL010000120.1, on the reverse strand, counting down.
ACCGAATATCAAATCTTTTCAATGACACACTTAGGTGTGGTAACCAAACTATTCAAATTTAAAACAAGGACATTTAAAAATATTTTAAAAGCTTAGCCGAAATGAGTAATATTAGGTACACTCGATGTTTTGATAAATTCACAATTTTTAATTCTGGAGTCCTAAACTGTACTAATTAAATGTACATCTCACGAATAACCAGACCAAAATTGTACAAAAAATTAGTACTGTACTGGTAAAATCAGTACGAATGATCACCTTACACTTAGGGAACATATATGTACAATATACACATATACAGCAACAATAAAGAATATTAGAATAACATATAAATATGGCTAATTCAAGCTAAGCAAGATAGTAAAGATATTGCATATCAATCAGGTGTATGCAATTCCACTACCTTCTATGACAGATATTTTGTTTGAATAAAATTGTTATAAAAACACTAAAGAAACAACCACCAGATACAATAATCTTATAATTATAAATATCTTTATCACTGAAAGAAAACCGTGATTAAATTCTTGGGGTAACCCAAGTATTAAAAAAATTACTTTTAAGGTGTTAACTATCAATTCTTGGTGGAAAGACATTATATTTAAAAAAATAAAATTAAAAAAATTGATAACTCCAGGATCTGCAAGTTGACATCGTGAAAGTGTCTAATATTTATGGATTTCTTTATCAAGGCTTTAGATGAAACTCAATTAAAAAAAACATTTCAAGATTGCTGTTATGACAAGGATAAATCATGTATTTTGGGTGAGTGTATTGGAAATAGATAAATATTAAAAAATCGCACGAAAAACAGCAATATGTCGTAACCCATTTATACAAATATGCGGGTTGCTGCATATTGCTGTTTATTGAGCGAAATAAATAACGAGTCTGGTCATTCTTCTCGTGAACAAAAATAGCATGCCAAATTGAATGATTTTTATTCCACTCATATTCTTATTTGAATACAAAAAACTTTGCAACGATGCATTGAAATTATTAAATACACGTTTTATTTCAAAGAACAGCAATTGGCTGTCACTCAAGAAATAAGATATTTAATCTTTGTTGAATGCGTTGCCCACCCGTGTTCTAAACGAATGTCAATTATTACAATAATTACCAAAGATTAAAAAAATACTTTAAAAATATACCAATAATAATGTCCTCTTGTCTCATAAAAAACATTATTTCTTTTACGTTGTTTTGTTTTGATATGACAGTTACCATAAAAGATATTATTACTGGCAACATTAAGAAAACAACAACTTACAGGAAAACAATGAAATATAAGATGCGTTTCCCAGAATACGGTAGTAGAAATTTTATTACAAAATTAAATAGATTGTTTCGATTTATGATTCATGAACCGAATCATTCAGGTCGATTTTTTAAAAGAAAATACTTACTAAAATTGAAATCACAGTGTTTCATTGCTCATAATATGACTTCTTCTGTAAGCTATCTGTTTCCTTATGACGGTAGTAAATAAACCGGTATTGAATGACATTACGACTTACGACACACCTAGCAAGTCAGTGACTGAAAAACGCACAGCGTGAAATATCTTTGAGCGGTAAAAACTGGTGGTAATGACTATGGAGTGCTTCTATAGTGAATGGGTTTTGCGTAACTCGTTCTCTTATGTCGCCCCATTTAAGAATCGTTTGCAGTACAGTACATACACCCAATCCTTATTTTTACACGGGGATTTGTTCCAGGGATCACCGTGCAAGAAACATAGTATTTTTTCGCTACTTATAAACGAAGAACAGAAGACTTATTCACTGTTCAGCTTACTGATAAAAACAAGATATTTTAAGTATTTTTTAATACTTTGTAGAGCCCTTTTCAATAGTCAAGAGTCCTGTTTATAAAAGATAATTATTCCGTTGTCTTAGATCAGGGGTCTCTAAACGCTTTAGTCTAAGGGCCACACTGACTCCCCCACTACGTCCCAAGGGCCAAGATCTAACTAGCACATCATACCAACGAACTGTAGTTTTGAATTACGTGCAAATTTTCGTACTGTGAGTAACCGGTGAGTGAGATATCCATGGCGCAGGACGCGGGGGTGGACTAACGCGGGCCTGATTGATGGCTCTCGCGGGCCGTAGTTTTGAGACCACTGTCTTAGACCATGTTACTTACAATCCGTGCAAAATCAACTGCACAAAAAGAGAATTAGGAATCCTCGTAATGAATGTTTCTGAAATTTTCTGCGAGAACTGCTTTTTACTCAGTTTGCTCAAGCTCCATTTTCGAAGAAAGTAGAATAGAAGGATAGGGCTAAGGCAGGACTAGTGGTTAGCTAATCTTTCTCGCTTTATCTCGTTTTTAGGATCGGATGAGGGGGAGGATATTTTAGACATCAAAAACGAACAGAAATCCATAAATCGATTGACAGATCAATTTATGAAACCGGGAATTTAACCCGAGACATCCGTAACCGTAGCCAAAGACGTTGACCACTGCACCACGGAGCCGACATACCCAATTCAATAGAATCTTATAGTATTTCGTACAGTATACATTTCATACTGCAAGTCTTTTTTTCTTTTACGCTTCGGGTAAACGGTGCTATTTACTCTTTTCTGTTTGAATTGCTCGATTATTCAAACTACGTACAAGGCTTCTAGCAGTGATAAAAATGACTTATGTGCACACTATTACGGTATACAAATAAGTTATTTCCATTGTATAATACAAATCGCATAGAAAATATGCTTAGATTTTCCTTTTTAATTGAAGACCTTGGCATAAAAACAACAAATGTCCACTATTTTCCATTCTCATTATATCTCATTTCTCGATTCCCTGTCTATGAATTTATAGAACTGTTAAAATATATATATATATATTTAAATAAAACACTCGTTTGTACAGCTTCTACATGTTTATATTGATCAGGACCGGTTTTGCTCATTACGAGCACTATTAACTGATAAAAATACAATCAAAATAAGGCTATTTATATAAAATTGAGTGTTCATAATCACAAGGTATATAAAACAGTTGGTTCATGAACTGAGATAATAATTTACAGATCAAATTTGAATTGTTGAGATTTCCTAAATTTGTATGTATTTTAAATATATTATGGAAATATACAAAATCGCAACAATTCAAATTTGATATTGAAATTCCATCAAGCACCCTCAGTCGATGTCTTAAATTTACAGATCATCAAACAAAACTGTATATAAACGAAATTGCATAGTCAACAATGAAAATGTTAAGGACCTATAACAAATCAGTAAGTACTAATATGAAATCAAAAGTAAAGGTACATAAAAAATCTATCAATTGAGCAAAATTTTATTAATGACTTTAACTAATGCGTAAATATTCATTACGCATAATAGCAGATTGGGAAATTTTAAAATGAAACTATTTTTCATTCATGATAATATAAATTATAGGAATTGAAATAAAAATGAGTTTTGTGACATTTGCTGTTTTTATGCCAATGTCTTGAACTGTTTTACAACTTCTAATACTGTTCAATTAGCACTTTATGCCCAACAATACTTTGATTGAATTATTAGTCACTCAATTATATAGCCGTGTTTTTTCTATTATTTACTGCCATAAAAAAAAATGAAATGCATAATAACATTTTTTTTATTTATATTTAACATAGTTAAAATTGAAATGTCGAGTTTGTCACAAAGTTCATTGATTGTCAGATGGTCTAATTATTATTAGACTTTAGTCGATGAGCTATAATACTAGTGATTGCATTTTGCTAATGACTAACACACGAGGCTTCTGTTTGGTCATACAGCATTGGAATCTCTAACTAAACATTTGTTCATCTTCCAGTTTCTCCCAATAGTGATTTAACACACATACTTTTGGCAAATCTCTACAAATATCTCTTTTAGAATACACATATTACTTAACATCAACCCAGTGAGATGTTTTCCTCGCTTAACTGAACTGAATACATTAATTTTTACAAAAAAAGTTTTCGTGGATCTTCTTAAATGTTGAATTAGAAACGATGTTTTAGATAAAAGAGCATTTCCATATAAATTTTCCTACTTCATAATGAGAATGTATTTCTTGTATAATACTTATATAAGGTAAATGTACCAGTAGTTGACCTTTTTTCAATAAAAGTTCCCAACATAAGAAACGTAAAAAAGTGATTGCTCTAAATTGTAGAGTTCAAATAAGTGAAACCATCTTATATCAAATTGAGGAATTCACATATCACCATATATGTCATTGAGGTGTCATAGCAGCCATTTTAAAATCAAACATCTTATGCAGTACGTGTGTTATTTTGAATATCTTAAAAGAATTGTTGAGGATATCAGTGAATGTAAACATATGCTCCTTGATTCACCCAAGAGTGGTCTTACAAGAAACTCTGATGAAAGGTTGTCATGAAACCCTCTGATTAGACATCGTTAACTACTGACACATTAACATGGTTGTTAAAAACTGTACACATTTTTTTTTTGTAACAGACCGTTTCCGAATATTTGTCTTATCATATTAATTAATACATTTGAACCATCATGAATACACTTGTTTTGTCACACCATTCGGTCTGATGCTAAACGTTAATCGTTATTTTTGTTGAATTGTTCTCTTAAGCGGTCAACTACTGATACGTTTACTTTAATTCAAGGCAAAGATTACAATTTCGTAATATGAATAAAACATAGATATGAGTTGTGTAGAGAAGATGTTTATTTATTTTATCATTATTAAGTTAGAACACATTTATGAGAATTTCCATTGTATGCCGCGCAATGATAATGAATGAACGATTTATTACAGTCTTAAATAATACATAATATTATATATCATGTTGTACCCTGGCATGGTTACAAAAATATGTTCTTATTTCTATGCGTCACTTAGCAAGATAAGTATTTATGAAAACGTTTAAATGTATAAAAACATAAACGATAGGGTAAAGCGGTCATTTTATGATAACGAACTTTTGGCAATAAGATCGAAGATTAACGAACAGAAATCATGTCCATATTAATAAATGCATTATAAAATAACACGTTTTTATTTTTTGTTTTTTTTTTAATTACAGATAATCTTAATTGTTTTATTTCTGTAATTGTCAATGTAACATTACATTTTTGAGCGTCATAATAATCAGAATACCATCCCAAAACATCGAATTTATTCGGAGAATACAAATTCATCCAAAAAGGCGCCATTCTCGCATCGCAACTGAGTTTGAATAATGTCACATACCGTCTATTAAATCATGATTTTTGTTTTTTATATTATTTTATTGCTAAAAAAATAATGATAAAACACTGACAATCTACTTTAAGGGTACGTCTGCTCTTATGTGCTATAAAAAATAATAAAATATTTCATATGTATTTACTTGTTTTAATATAAACATATTATACTTTTCAACACATACAATAACATGTAAAAACAAACTTTTGTTAAAAAAAACAGTTTGACTTATGATTTATGATTCAACCGAATAGTTACAAAGAGTCGCAATTCTTGGTAAGTTCCGGGACCGTTGTGTCTCGAGCCCCGGTATTTAAAAAAATTGAAATTTCAAAATCCCTACTACTTTTGAATCTTCTTCTCTATTGACTTCAATTGTTTATTGTATATTTAACAAAAAAATTTGCATTGAAATTCATATTCATAAATGTCGATATAATCATTAAATCTGTAATGAAACCAGCACGGTATACTTGAACGATTGAGTACTGGAAAATTACACAGCTTTCTAGGTATTTTAATAACCGCTCTACGTATACACCAATACGATGTAAATTAATCAAACCGTGTTCCAAATTGTGTTGTAATTGGCTGCCATAACCGTCGAATTGATTAGATTTCAATGTAAATGGAAACGCGTATATTGTGAAACAGATAATTAATCATGCTAACCTGCTCCGATTAAATATAAGTACTTTAATAACGTTAAGTATATTTTAGTAATACCGTTTAGTCATGGAAAACGTCGAATGTCGAAAATCGACATTTGAATATATAATATCTACATGCGTAATGTCTACTGGATTTAACGTTAGTATGGAATACCCGTGTTGAGTGTCACTGAACTTTTGATACTGACACCTCTCTTATAATTAAAAAAAAAATCAAGTTGTTTATATTTCAACACCTTTTTGAATTGCGTATTCCGTGTTCGGTGTGCCAAAACTAACAAAAAATTGAAAATTTTTAAATTGAAACTTATGGAGAAGGTGTCGGCCTTGGATATCAAATTAATTCATAAATGATAACATTAATAGTAACGACTAACCTTTTTATCCGACTTTTACTATCTGCATCATACATTACACGCCTTAGGATGGGTTGGAAGTTAAACGAAAATTGTGAAGTATACAACTACTTTTGAAGTATTTTAACGAGAAGCGGTGAACAAGTAATCTTCATTTTCATGGAAAATGCAAACCTTTCCGCGCGAATACAATTCATGTATCGACTGAAAAATTATCATAGTTTGCAATCGTACATTCAATCATTTTAAAATTAGTTTGTTTACTTGTTTACTTTAGACTGGCTTACAATTAAATGCACTTTTGTTTAGATCGTATTCACTTTCATAAAAAAGTTTTCACTTATAACAAATAAATTCCACAAAAAACAAATTCTTTCACTAAAAATAAAGTGATCCCACATAATAAAACATAATTTCACATTGAAGAAATATATTACACTGACGAAAAAATATTTTCACATTAATAAAATAGTTTTTACTCAATATAAATACTCACATTTTGAAATCGATAGTTGCACGAAGCTGTAATGAAATGTCACTTATTCTTCTACCCTATATTAGGCCGCCTATATTGTCTTTGCTCCACGCATTAGAATACATTTCACAAACTAAACCAGACCGACCCTAATATAACATACTACAACTTAACTTACTTTGTTAAATGAATCCGTGTCTAAGTGGACACTATTAAAAACAAAGTTTGAGTGTACAAAGTTATACAAAGTGCAAACTATCGAAATAAATGTGCAGGCGTACCAATTGAATACTATCTAACACAAAGTGCAATTATTTATAACCCCTTTAGAATTGATTGGGAGGTAATTCCCTTATTATTGAGACAAAACCAATTCTGATCTTTAAAATAAAATAATGTTTGATATATTTTTTAATGAATATCAATTTCTTACGAGTACGAAGATACCACAGGAGGACACAAAGCTAGTAGCACCCATACAAAATGTGGGTCATTTAAATCAGCTTATAGATACAACCATAAGAGGAAATAAGTCTAATAAGGATACGGGCTATTTTTTTATTGACTGCAACAGTGCAGCTAAACGAATGTGAAATAAGCACACCGATTTCTGGGACGATGTGACAATTTGCAGCAACAACAACACTTGAAAATAATACACGGGGGGACCTTGCTGGATCAATTCAATTAACACCCATTAGCATCTACAAATGCATGCACGAGGGCAGTGAATGCTGTGTCAGAATCGGCGACGTAACGACAGAATGGTTTGGGGTCTCAACCGGGGTCAGACAGGGCTGTATTCTGGCTCCGTTCCTCTTTATAATAATCTTCGACTTCATCCTGAGGAAGTCAATTCCACCCGACCGAGGTTTAACCGTTGCCCCCAATCTGAGGCTATGCGACCTCGAGTATGCTGACGACGCTGTAATATTTGACAAATCTGTCGAGGGTATTCAGGAAACATTGGACAGGCTGCAGAGCAACTCGTATCGCATTGGTCTCAAAGTCAATGCGAGTAAAACCAATGTGCTCTGCAACAGTTTCTGTCCAGACCCAGACTACCCTCTGACGAGCGCGGGGTAAGACATCGAGAGAGTCGACGGCTTTAGGTACTTGGGGGTACACATCACGGGAGATGGCAATCCGCGTAAAGAGCTCGCGATCCGATTAGGGATAGCTGGAGCAACATTTAACTCAATGCGGAAAGTCTGGGACTCACGGTTGTACTCGGTCAGAACCAAGTGCCACTTATTCAACGCATGCATCCTGACGGTGTTGCTTTACGGTTGCGAGTCATGGCACCTCACCAAGGCACAGGGTAACCGTATAGTGTGCTTTGAAAGCAGATGTTTGCGGCGAATACTAGGGATACGGTGGTTTGATTTTGTCAGGAACTCGGAGGTAAGAGAGCGGACGGACCAGCCTCTTATTACGTCCAAAATAAAAAAAACGACGATGGACCTGGCTTGGACACGTGCTGCGGATGCCCCAGGGGAGCCTGAATCCTGCCTGTCTCTTCTACCAGCCAGGTGGGTTCCGTCGCCCTGGAAGGCCGCTGATGACCATCCATAGGATGTATTCGGCGGAGCTACGGGACGCTGGGATGACCTGGGAGGAGGCGAGGAGGCTGGCGGGAGACAGAGAAGCTTGGAGGAACCGCGTGATGGCCATATGCTCCGAATAGGAAGCGGATATGGTTAAAAAAAAGCATCTACAATTTACTGATGTCAGCCAAATCGAGTTCGCTTTTATTGTTAATCTCTTAGCATTTAAAACACTTCTCGAGTAATTATTCAATAAATGAATCGCTTTTCAAGTACCCTGATAGAACGCTTAATAGTCAGTGTTTGATTATTTTCTGTTATAAATGTCAAAATGTATATAATTTAACGTTTTAAGTACTGGTGGAACGCGTGATGTCATAGGATATAATGGCTTTGAAAAAAAAACAGTATTAAGTCATATTGCTACATTTTAATTCTATAAAAACCATGATATAACTAGAGCTCATTGATACCAAATTTCATGATTTGTACGTCAAAAAGATTATTCTTTATAATGTACAAACAATTGCACTTGGGAGAGAGAGTACCTTGAAAAACAAAATGCTTTATATGCGATTATCTCAGAACATGTTTTTATGACTCAATGCCTTATGTCAGTATAACGTCGATATGTCGTATTTCACAAATGGAATTGATGGGCAACGATAAATTGCTGTTTATCGATGTTATAGTATGGTAAATTGCTTTGCCCAACACTACTTACCTTACATTACGCAAATATGTCAATTAGCGATTACATATTTCAATTATTTTCATTTAAAATTGAGTTTTTTCATACTATTAAAGATTAATGATAAATTTTTAAGAAAGAATCTGTGGAAACGTGATAAAGTATCGTAATGTAATATAATATAACGATATTTTTTCTTTCTTGTTTTAACATGAAGCATATCACAATATATTTTGTTCTTTTGAAGATGAATTTCGAAACTAACTCGATAAACCCTACTTTATCAAATTATCAATTAAATTTTGTATTATCAAATAGCACTCTTTAATATAGAAAATAATAAAATACAACAATTTTCGACCTTCTTGATTACTAGTTCAAATACGTCAATATGTAGTTAATAAAATAATAATTCTTATCATCTTTATTACTATTCGTTTGACTTATTATATGTCATATCAATATTACGCAATGATCCAAATTCTCACAGAATAATTACATTTATAATATTTAAATTTCATAAGCATTCAATTTGAATATCAAACGAAAGGTTTTCGTACACAAGATTTAGATCAACATACTTTCAAGGATTATAAATAATTGCACTTTGTGTTAGATGGTATTCACTTGGTATACTTTAACCTTTATTTCGATAGTTTCCACTTTGGATTAGATAGTATTAATTCAGTACACTCAAACTTTGATTTTAATAGTCATTACAGCTTCGCTCAACTATTGATTTCAAAGTGTGAGTATTTATATTTAGTGAAAACTATTTTATCCATGTGAAAATATTTTTTCGTAAGTGTAATATATTTCTTCAATGTTAAAATATATTTTGTTATGTGAGATCATTTTATATTTAGTGAAATAATTTGTTTCTTTGTGGAATGTATTTGTTATTAGTGAAAACTATTTTTATTAATGTGAATATGATCTAAACAACGGTGCATTTAATTTTAAGCCTGTTTTTAATAATGTTAAAGAGGCGGGAAATCATTTACTCGCCGAGGAAAGGTTTAATTTTTCAAATCAAAATATTGAATGCGAATGCTGAATTTCTTCTTACCGTGTGCAACATTGTTGATGCAATCCAGGTATTTTTCTCCGTTTTCATCGTACATGAACTGCCCTTTCGCCTTAACAATCTTCAAGGGCGATGACCCAAAAAAAAGTTCACAATTTTGCCTGTAATTACAAAAACATTGCATTTAATTATGCGTTCTTAAAATGAAGATACGGTAAACTTTGCTTACCATTGTCCATTTAACAGAACAATTATTATATTTAAAATAAACAATAAAATAAAACAATACATTTCCAGTGGTAGTATCCATACCTAAAAACAAACATCAACGCTAAAACGTTGTCTTTTCAATTTCGAAACATGCCAATATGCAATATTTGGTCAATGACTCTTTTGTCGCTGAAATTAAATAAAGTCGGTGCATTTTTTCGCATGCTTTTAATATTTTGTTGGTTAACGTCTTACACTGCAAATATGTCAAAACATTATTATTTTTACAAGTTTTTCCGTTCAGCGAATTTGTTGAACCCGGTAAAGAATGTTCCACATTATGACTGTAATGCGTCAAGAAAGAGGGTTTGCACTGTATGCAAGTTTCAATCAATTTATTTATACATATGAATTGTTATCAATATAATAACAATATATATGACTCCACAAGTTCTTGAAACCCTTGTTAACTGCATGGAGTAAATCTCCATCATATTTATATTTAATCACAAAATTAGGAAAAGGATTCAATATAAGTAATTCGTAGTAATCGTATTAAATTAGTAAAACAATTTGATACGTATAATTAAATAGCCAGCTAGATTGTTTATCAAAATAGATCCTCTCCGAACATGTACTATCTAAGTACAAGATTCTAGTCATGGTAAGTTTAATTACTCTTAAGTGATGATTTTAATTCGGATCTAGGTGCTTTAAATGTATTTTCTCTCAGAGTTGTTGAATTGGGTGATTGTAAATCATCTAGCGCACTGGTATTAGCAGTGTTGCCAAATATTTGTTGCTCCTATATATCATTTAAATCAGAAAGAAAATAAAAATAAAAATTGTTATCTATCAAAAAAGAGAAAGTATGGTATAATTTAAGACATCGACTGAGGGTGCTTGATGGAATTTCAATATTAAATTTGGATTATTGAGATTTTGTACACTTCCATGTATTTTGTCAATGAGCAGCTGAACCTTCCTAATTCTCCGCTATTATATCCGATACGTTGAAACACCTAACAGATGTCACTAAATGTGGAATGATTGTATATATTTACCGATTCGTCGAATTACATCCCGTCAAAACCCACAATACTATTATAATTGTAAAATCACTGGTATTTCTAAAAGAAGTTGAAAAGCGGCAATCGCCTTTGGCAATTCGCCACTCTGTTAATATGGTGTTTACAAAATAAGGATTAGGGCGATTTCCGAAATTTTAACTCAGGTATCGGTGTGGCTCTCAGACGTATAATGTATTGCCTCGTAAATGATATTTGTCGCATTTGTATCTTCTATATAAGCGTTAGACACTGTTTACTGTCTCTCAGTTCGAGTCCATTCGTGTGCTCGAATGCCTGAAGATGCCGAAAGGCGAAACCCGGGTCGTTAGTGACAAAATACATGGAAGTGTACAAAATCTCAATAATCCGGAAAGTATGGCGATGTTCTCCATATTTGTATGTACATTTGAAATGTCGCAGTAGTGCTTACATATCGATCTATCAGTCAGAAAAGACATTCATAAAAATAATTTAATACTCACGCGATGTGTTTATCCCTCAATCGAATCGTCTCATCTTTGCACATACGTTCCTGGTCCACCATTTTGTTATAAATGTACTTTTTCCCCGCGCAAAAAAGATACAAATTCACCAATCGCTTTGGCTCAAGAATTTTCTGGAATAAGAAATCTTTGTAGTCTTGATGTTGCGTTCTTATTTTCTCGGTGTTTATTTCCCAACAGGAGATCGATTGGCGGGAGCTTGATCGATGGTCCCTGTGGAGTAACTGCAAATTGCAAACACGGAAAAATGCAGTTAGACTAAAAGAAAATTGCATCGAAAACCGTTTACCATCGACAAGAGGATTTACAAGAGGTCAAATGTAAAATAGATATGTTCCAAACATTTAATAACATATTTAATCGTTCACGTAAGTGAGTTTATATTCGGCAATCTTAATCATAAAACTTTTCGTATAGGGCGACTCCAATTAATTGTTCACAATTTAAAATAAATATCTCCAGGTGCTCAATAAAACAGTTTTTTAAGCCATAATTACTACTTTTAAGGTGTATAAAACTCAATTTGTATTACTTCCACATTTTTTATAATGATCAGGACCGCTTTCGTTCATCGCGAGCACTATGAACTAATTAGTTTTTTTTAAATCATAAACACCTACATACTAACTATAAAATTAAGGAAAGTATGCCTGCAATAATATATTATAGCGTCGTTCAATTATATGTTGGCCTTTTTTTTAATACTTCAATAAACGCATATCCTATACAAAGGGTGACAAAAATAAAATAATGAGTTATTTTAAATAGCTTTCTGTTAGTTAATTACAATTAACTTTATTATTTTATTGTATCATCAAGCGTGTCAAATTGACTTGTGATGAAAATATTACACAATTTTTATTAGCATTTTTAACAAAGTGCTCACTCACTAAGTGAAACTAATCCAGAAAATTATTGCATAAATACTACAAATAGTTTTTGTTTTAATGACATATTTTTCCACTAATTTAATTAACATTAATTTAATGTAGATGGAAACATTAATGCACTCATTAACATGTCTAAACGGTAATGGTGGATAACATTGGGTAACAATAATAACAAAGGCAGTGAAATTTCTAATTAACCAACTCGGTTCTCCTCTGCAATATCACTGAGAAATATTTCATTTTTCAGTCAAATATTTTTGCAAGCAGCAACGCGCCATCGTCGATACAATGTATTTAGTTACAGTGTAAATATGTGGGAACTAATGAAATCAACACCCCATTGTTTCAAGTTCTTTTTTGCAAGAACAAATGTACATAAATCAAAATTATAAAATAGTAGCAGCGTAAATAAATTCGTACAAGTCGTGCTTTCAATACGTGGTAAATTCTCCTTATTGGGTTTTATAACAGTTTGCGCACACTGTGTGGTCAATCATGTATACTTACACCCATTGAATACTGCTGCCAGGTTGAAAGCAAACAATGGTGTTTCTTAATCTACCCCTTCTCCCAGAATGAAGTAAGGAATTATTGAAAACTTCATTGTTTAAATCTTCATATTAACCAGCTTGTTTTATACCATTGAAGAGAATAGTTGTTCTTTCTTGACATTTGGTCGTCATCGTTTGAAAAATTGAGTTCTATGTGTTCTGTTGGAGAAGTGAAATGTTTTGTCCAATCCCTATTCCTTTAATCAATTAAATGACGTGCTTAGTGTTCCGCATTCTAAATGTAAATAATAATAATTTAAATTAAAAAGTGTTGTGTAATACGAGAATTGTATCGTAGTATGTGCAGTGAAGAAACAGTAGCGGTGAGAATTACTTCTTCATGTCAATAGATATTGCCACTAGTATCGCGGATGAATCTGAATACGGTCTTTACAATAACGACCCGGAGAAACCCAACCAGTCGTCATCGAGATGACCACATAGTATCTGCCAATCTGTCATCAGGTCTTGTGCGTCGATGAGTCTGAATGTGTCAGACTTGCAATACTTCCAGTTTCTGGCTGGAACTTTCTAATGGTGATTGAAAATACATCTATCACCATCATCAGGTATGTGTTGTCTAAATACTGTATGTTCTGTTGTTTAATAAATCACATGAGCAACCGTCAAGTCGCGAGCCCCGCGAAACAAGCCCCGTCACACACAATAAATGAAGGCGTTGTCAGCTAATCCGCAGTTAGTGCATTCTAATTACGTAAATTTATAATTCTGTGCTGATTACCTTAGGAACCCATTAGAAAGCCATTAAAACAGAATGTTGTTGAGATCAAGTCGATCCAACCGTCCATTGGATCGATCAGCCACGCCGACCCGGTGGCCAATAAGGCAAATCACTAGGCCTTTAAAACTTTTTACGGCGTCATACGGAGAGTGGATAGATCTCAACTCATTGAAGCGTGTCGTTTATTTACGATCTAGGGGGTCTAGGGGGATACATTTTCTGCACACTTAAGTGCACACCATCAAGTCTTAAGCAGTTGCTCGTAAGGCACTCTCAGTTACTTAAAATATGTAGAATTCTTAATGTTGGCAAAGCCACTGGATACTGGTGTATAAAATTAACGGATAGAAAAGCAGTGGGGGATGGAGGAGAGCAAGTAAGTTGTTGACGTGACTGTGTACCTATTTGTGGTTGAAATATTACGAAATATCGCTGAAAACGATGACATTCTCAAGGAAATTTAATGACGAGAAAGGATAGGCCAAATAATCATACATGGGAAATAGATTAATGTGCATTCCATTCGCGTTGTTTTCAAAGTTCGTTAATTAATCAAATTTACGTGTACAATTTTGATGAACCTGCGGTCTTCTGCTGTTCTGAAGTAGGGCCTTTTGGATGAATCCAAACATTATTTTCCATACCTAATTAAAGATTCTTGAATGAGGCATTATTAGAGAACACATAAAAGATTCCCTACCCCTGATTTTGACACGTGTCGGTCATACGAGGCTAGACAATTTTCTTATTAGAATGATATTGATATCCAATTCCAACCTTAAATTATTATAGTTTTACATACATCGGGGCTCTCAGTAGGTGAAAACATCGATCTGTTTTTATGTTTCTAAGCTTAGAAAATCGCTGGCAGTCATAATTATCCATTTGAAAATCTCGCAAGGTTGAAATTTAAAAGTGCATTAAGTAAATTTCAAAACCCGCTTAATATTTAGCACGAATATGCATGTTTTAATAATTATAGTATTTTTCTGACACGCTATGTGTATTAAAACATCGTTTAAAAGCATTAACCTCCATACTCAACAAGTATGAGAGTAATAATTAATACTTTTGAAATTTAAATTATTTGTTGAGCTACTAAACATATTATTAATATATATAATATAATTATAACTAATGTATCTATTATGGCCTTCGTGTTGTTTATATTCGTTCCCCTATTGCCCGGTCCGTGGTGCAGTCGTCAACGTCGTTGACTTCGGTGACGGTTATCACACGTTTGAATCCCAGTACGGACAGTTTCATAAATTGATAATTAAATCGATTTATGGATTTCTGTTAGAATGCATGGATGTCTTAAATTCCCTTCCACCCCTCCGTTGCTAAAATTGGGACATGACGAGATCGATTAGCTAACCACTAATTTTGTCTTAGCTCTATTTTTTTTCCTACTGTTAACGAAAAAGAGAGCTTGAGCAACTGGGAAACATGCCTTTTTCATAGAAAAACTTCTATTGAGATACTCTCATTAAGATGCCATATGCTCCACATTGGGAGTGACGACTGCCTAATGGAGGTAACAACGGTTTGGTGACGGCTGGTTTCAAGGGACCGTCAAATATAACTTTTTAATATTTATTATTTAAAATATGACATTATATTATCATGATAATATTCTTATCATGGCAAGTTCAACGGTAAACTATTTGGGCTGCGCAAGTTGGATGAAAGGCCGGATTGCACTTGTGAACACAGTCATCAGGACGCTAATCACGTTTTGTGGGACTGCTCCGAGATGAATTCCAAAAGAGCAGAGCTTGTTTGCTACGGTCCGTTCTCATACTGGCCCAGTAGGCCACGCTGACTTGATCTCAACCAAGGCCAACTTTGAGGCATTTGATAAATTTGCAACATCATATGTGGAGCGGGATATTCTCGATTCCTCTTTAGATTCATCGCGTAGGAAATTAAGCTCTAGCCCGTAAAATAAATTAAAATATAATAGTAATAGAGTGAATTCGTTTCTTTTCTTGATCGGTATTTCGTTATGGAAGGCGGCCGTGAAACAGCGGCTGCATACACATAACGAGTGGAGGTCGGGCAACCAACTTGTATTTGATTGATATTGTTTAATACTTACTTCCAATGGCAGCCGGTGACAAGAATTTAAGGGGGAGAAAAAAAAAATTCACCTATTTGTGTAAGAAATCCATCCTCCGCTTTTTGGATGTTGTTAAGCTTTAAGTATGACATTGGATTGTACGATCTCATTAGTTAAAAGATAAATATTTCCATGAAATCGTATTTTTAGGTTGACATTAAAGTCTGCGATTGGAAAAATGTGTTACACCAGAAATGTTTCACCGAAAATTAATTAAACTGTTATTAAATGACCTTGATATATGAAATGGTTTTTCGTTTGATCCACTATAGTATCGCATACTATATTACATATTTTATAACATAATGGGGTAAGTAATTTGTAGAATTTATTATTGAAGTATATAAATATTAGACGAATGTATATTATAAGACCGAACCGATACACAGTTGAACATTATGGAATACCTGTGGCCAGCCCTTAATAAAATTCTAAGCTGTCTTATTTTAAATATTGAAAAAAACTTCTTAACGGTTAAACACAATCATAGCTTTAATGTTATAAATATTATTGTTCAATCAGAAAGTTATCATTGTAGGTATATTTATTATTATTATTGTAGAACGTGTAGTTAAGGAATTATATTGAAATCAAAGATAAAAATCCGTACAACTACCTATTACAAGCATGTCGATGACTCATCGTAACGTTCATTTCGTTAATTTCTTTCGTTCGTTCCTTCGTTCGCTCGCTCGCAAAACTGTAGCTTGTAGGGAGTGCAATGCTCCAGCATCGAAAAAATATTGCATACAAAAAGCATGTGTCACGTTGTTCATACTGGCGTGGCGTCACAAATATGTCAAACACCATACTAAATTTGACCTTCTGTGTCTCGGTTGGGAAGTGCATAACGTGTTATACTCTCCTTACGCGCCATCAACCGACTTTCATGCGTATTCTGAATTGGCGCGGAATACGTTCGTTTCTTGCAATATTTTCCTATTTGGAACACGCGGTAAAATTTAAATGAGTGAATTTGTATAATTATTATGTTTGGATATCATTTATTAATGGAATATGTACATGGGACTCATGGGAGTGCAGTGCACACTTTGCTCCTTTGCAAGAGCCGTCCCTTCTTACTTTAATAGTTTATTTCAAATACCTAACGCCGTAGTCCAGTTTAAAGCGACCTGATGGTCTGGATTCTATATCTGAAGATGGGAAATGCATAACAACATTATATTATTTTTTCAACAAATATCCATACATTCATGTTTGCGACATTTTCATTTATTACTATATAGCAAAAGTTTGAAGAACGAAAGTGATTGTGTAGCAACCAATCTCCTTCAAATGTATTTAAAAATACTACATATGCCAACGACCAAATCTTATTAGTGAACGAAAGTTACGTGCATTCTCGTTTTCCTTCTCTACCCTGCATGTCAATAGCAGTCCGAGTAAGACAAAAAATGACTCGGGGAGGAAAATCCAATTATAATTTTACCTCGAGTCATTTGTTCCATTACGCAATAGTAGAAAATCTATTGCTGTGCATCATGTTTCTTTTTTATTTATGCCTATAATCTCTTCTTGTGCTGCAATATATATATATATGTATGTATTGCATGTATAATATGAAAAAATTGGCTATTTGCCTGATTGCTTGGTTTGTATTTGATTTGAAGACCAATTAGACATAAATAGGAAAGGTGGAAAGTCAGAGTCGCAATCTAAATCGGAGATGGGGTTTTTTTTAACGTATTAGCGCGTGACAACGAACGAATCGAAAAACGCAATCAACTCAAGTGTTCGATTCGCCACTAAGAGTTCATTTCCCATATCTACTGTATACATGACATAATAATATATCAAATAATTTACCGATTTTTTTAAATGTAGGTTAAATTGGTGATAAAGCAATCTTACTCCAAAAATATGTACCTATGTACTCATACATATTAAACGCTTCACGCTTGTGAAACTATAGCGGTCGGAATCTTCTGGTCATATTAATTAATAAAAAGTGACGCAGGTACATATATATGTATAGTCATTGAGTTACTATAGGAATACATAATAATTTTTCGAAAAACTTTATTTGAACAAATACAACTTCGTTCGGCACTACTTACTTACGTAAAACGCCATTGTAAAAGTGACTGTCAGGTTTCAGTTCCCAGACTGTTGACAAAACTCAAGTGAAGCTTATTAGTTCCTAACTAAGCGTTTAAAAACTTCAACCAAGTTAGTAACTTTCCAACAGAAAAACGTATTCGAGAGACGAAGCGAAAACCTTAAAAGTTTTCTTACGATAACGTTTTATACAATGAAAGCAAATACTGTAGTTAGGGTTGGCACCTGTCCCGGCAAGCAACGTCTCGGGATTTAGAACATGCACGAATTAAACGTTGGTTGGATTGAAAAATCAGAATTTGATATATTAACATTAGCAAAAATAGCACATCCAGTACTAAAAGCAACTGTCATCGTTTGTTATTATACTTTTGCTTGTATGAGAATCTGTCTTCAAATGCTTTAATCATTTTCATAATTTCATGAACATATTATGAAAAATCTTTGATTGGAAATTAATTGATATTATTTGACCGTAATTGATTTTCAAATAGCTTGAGTTTGTTACGAAGGCTTTTATACTTTGAGCCACAGAAAATCTTTAATTGTGCCGCGTTTTGGACATTGCTGTTTTAAGTGTTTCATTCCAACATGGTATTTACAGTTTATATTTTGATAGTTTTTATATCATTGGAATGAGTTTTTAGAGGTCTTCGATTTTTTAACAAAACTCCATTTGAATCGCCATATTCAGTGTAAGAATTATAATAGTCAACCATGGCGCACACAGGGGGGCGGTCCAGTAAGTTCGGACCGCCACTAGGATTTGAAAATATTTTCATTTTTTTCTTCATCACTTCCCCTTGCCAAAATACAGAAGTGCTTCGTATATTTACTCGTTTTATGACTTCTTGGAGTGAAACAGTCACCATTCTATTGTTTAAGCTATCCCAAACACGGTCAAAATGACGTGGTTTTGCTTAGTTGTCATTGACTCTTGGTGCTGAAATCGTACGTGACTCGTTTTCGCGGATACTGTTTATTTGACAATGTTATAAAACTCTTATGTAATTTTTAATGTGGAACGTAGATTAATGTGAGATTATGTGGTAGACGTAGCGATTTGTGGAGCATTTATTTTCCCGGAAATTACAATTCGATAGCTTTATTAAAAAAAAAAAAGAAAAAAAAATTGTATGTGGCCGTTTTCTCATTTAAGAGTAGGCTACTTTGGTTACGGTCATCTTCATTACGTTTTGAATATGTAGAATAAAGCTTCCCTTGCAAATAAGTTTGTTTCTTATTATAATATAAGGAGGACTGACAAAATTCCGTCGTTCCGTCGCAATTTTTGATATTTTAGTCATACCATAATTTTAATTGTAAAAAAACAAAATACGGATTTACTTTTCTTATCACAAAAAAAAGAGCATGAATTTAAAAAAATCTCAAATCAGGTGAACCGACTCTAAAAAAAATCCTGCGTGCGCCCCTGTAGTCAACCAATTCGTTTACGGGGTTTACCAATAAGGGTCCATTTTGAGCTAGGTGCAAAACAGAGGTAATTTATATCAACGTAATCCATCCATCTGTTTGTCAAATTATTACTATAAAAGTGATTAAATTTGAATGATCAAATTATCACATGTAATCAGCACCTTTATCTAGCGCATTTTATTTCTTTTGATGCAACAACATTAAATTTGTATTATTTCGCACTCGCTGCATAAAACGCGTTGGTGCGAAAAATATTACATTATAAACAGTCGATAAATTATCTTTTCACTTTCTAGCAAATTTCTAATTATATTCAATCAAATCAAGAGAAATTAATAATCATTACGAATATTTTTATTTGGCTCGCATTCTTCTGGTCAGAAGTTATGATAAATGGTTATACTGTATCGGTCACAATTATAGAGGGCAGAATAAATAATTTATGGTCAGTATTTCTAACCTAACCTAACCTTTTATTCTGACCGTATAATAATTTTATTCAGACCATCAATAATTTTATACAGACCAGACCGTTCACAGTTTTATTCTGACCAAAAAATGAATTTTATTCTGACCAAAAATTGATTTAAATTCCGACCATCTAATTTGTTGCCTTTTTATTTTACAATTATTTGTAGTGTAGCCAGTGCTGTAATAGAAGGTATACGGGGTATACTCTGTTATATTTGTAGTATATACCCTCTCGTTATACGAATAGTGTATACCATTAAACAACAATAAAATGATTTGTCGGTTAATAATAAATCACTTGCTAATGCTCGCGATGAGCGAAACCGGTCCTGTTACTGGCCATTTAACCCCTTAAAAGTAATTGTAAACACATACGACATCGCAAAAAGAGTGTGTTGCAATAAGCCCTCTGCGAAATTTACAACTACAACGCAGTATAATATAACGTATACCCACAAGATATTTTGTCAACATTGTTTGAACAATGTTCTATTTTATTCGAAGGTACTTTTCAAGAAAATTTAAAATAATAATTATTAATTATTTGTACGAAGGAAATAAATAAGAAGAAAGAATGCTAAATTCAACAAAAACAAATCGTATTGTAAAATTTATTGACAGCAGCTTAAGAATAGCATTCGTCTTTATTAATTTTGAATATAGAATAGTTTTCTGTCAAAACACAACAAAAAAAACAAACAACGCGGCGTGACGTAAGATAGAGCTTTCAAAAATGTCAACTTTGTTATTTTTAGGCGCGCGAAAATATCGGCGGAACAATTATTATTGAAAACTCTTCGGAAAAACTGCATTATGTTTATTTTGAGATTTATTTTTTCATATACTAACACGTTTTTTCTTCGCAATACAAAGATTTTAAAAGTGATCTGTCTGTCTCACCTGAATTCTTCGATGTTCTTTATTCAAATTTCAATGTTACATACGGAGAGATATCACATAATAGACCCGATAAAAATAAAGCAAGTAACGCACTAACTTGTAAGATTCTACTCGCAAACTGTTTCAACTGGCAGCGAATAAAAAAAATAAGTTGGCGCTGTGCTTGTGACGTCACATTATTCATAGCTTTGAGAGCAGAGACGGCGAGAGGAATTTTCACGCCATATTCATTTTTACCATTTTTGAACTACATTAATAATAATTATCATCAATATTATTTTGCTTTTCCGTAACAAAATAAAATTTAATGATACATTAAAATCAAAATGCTCGACTTGATAACGGTGTAATTAAGAAACAAGTATATAACTTCAGCCATAGAAAGTAAATTGAAAAAATCGATTTATGAGATGATAGGTGCATTTAATTAATTTTTAGAAATACCTATGCGCTGTTTGTACTTAGTTGTTTTTATCTACAATCATTTACAAATATCTTATTTACAAAACGCATAATACTCTTATCTATTCGGTGCTCAAACTGTGAGCCCTAGCATCATGAGATTCAGTCAATCATGAAACAAAACCAAATGAATATGGCTATTTTCAGTTTGCTACATCTTTTCATTGCCGAATAAGTCGAGGAAGATAAAATCAGAATTTAAATTCCGAATGAAGTTTGGTATAGATGTACCTATTTAACTTGGCTAGTGAGGGCGCCATCGTCGCGTTAGGAATGTTACCATATTCAACCAGAACTGAAATTTCAATAAATTCCAAAACTGATATTTTAGCAACGGTTATTAAAAGTAGACATGTATATTTATTTTGCAAAAAACAGCAATTTATTCTAGATTGACAATTGTTCCAAATTCGAAGTAATGTTGGTAATACTATATATAGTATTTTTTTTACTTAAATCTACTTATTTTTTTACTATAATATTCACAAATTGAAATATTGTATTTATTCAGCTATATTGTATTTTTATCACTCAAATTGTTTAGGAATTTCCAAATTTTTTTTTCCTTCAAGCAATACCACTATTACTTCTTTATTATATTTTGGAGCATGAAATGGAGTAAATTTCTACTTATTTTTTTTTTATTAGTGAGGTCTATCAACGGATACTTAAAAAAATTAAATAACAAATTATTTCAGTTTACACTTAATTTTCACCAAACATCGACGAATTAATTAATACTTCTATAGCAGCTGTTTGCGCTAATGACTTGAAACATAAGACAATTGTAACGAAAACACTATATATTACCAAATGGCAATAAATTAAGTTTGTTAACACACATTTACATATTGTTTTCCAACGACTATTGGACGAAGTACACCATCTTATCGATTGAATAATTGAAGTTTGATCACCTCAAGAATATGGATTATAAACACAAACATAAATCAAATTTAATTCTTTTTTGTGGTATGCTCTATTGAAATATTTTTGTTTGTGAACATTAAAAAAAACGATAAATAAACATTTATTTTGGCATGTTTAAATATTTGTCAGCATTACCGAAAATACCTGTCAAAGAGACCCGTTAGATACCAAGACATCCACTTATTAAAATGATACAGCGCCGTTTGCTAATAGAGATAAAAAAATATCTGACTTGTTCAGAGATGTGATGGGTGATATGAAAAACGATAGAATTGTATTGTTATAATCCTCTCAACAAGTTTTAGTAGAATCATCAATACATTTTCGTTAAGACATAATGTATTTTCTGTCATCTAATTTTACCTATATGATATATATTTATGTAAACATCTCATGTGAAAAAGAAAAGATATTTATTTGTTACGCAATGAATCATCCCATTATGCTGTTATAATGAAAATGACATTTATAATATGTTAACGAATATTGAAAAAAAGTTACTATAGATGTACTAATTTAACTTGGCCGCTAGTGAGGGTGCCACCGTCTCGTTAGAAATGTTGCCATACTCAACCGAAACTGAAATTTCAATAAATTCCAACTGTTATTTTAGCGGCGGTTATTAAAAGTAGACAAGATATTAATTTTGCATAAAATGGCAATTGGAGAAATTTATTCTAGGCTGACAATTCTAGTTCTCAATTTGGCGGTGGCCAAGTAATGTTTGTAATACTATAAGGTTGTAATTATGCTAATTTTTTTAATTTTTTTAATTACTCAGAATGTGTTTAGCTTTTAGCACTATGACGGCAGCATTGGAGGCAAAAGTTTGGACTGAAATAATAAACCAAAGATGAATTTCATAATTTTATTCAAATTCACTCGACACCAACATTTAATAATAGACCAAAGATTGACAAACAAGTAAAATGAGCCAGGATTAAATACATAAAAATTAGAAATAAGTTTCAGTAATAATGTTATTTCCACACAAAATTCATAAAATATAAGTAGAATTATTTCATTATTATGCATTTATTATTCATCTTAACAATTATCGGTCGCGGATATTTGTCAGACTCAGTTCGAGAAACAGAATTCGAAAATTTTCTTTCGAGGATAGGATAGGGTTGCAATATGTAATAATTAAACAGAAAAGGATGACACAATCATCACAACCAATGTATGAGCAGAGAACTGGCAACACCAAAACGATTCAATTTCCAGTCACACAATACTATACAGCTTTATGATAATTTTAAAATATTGCATATATGCCTGATTTTTCATTTGCCTTAATATTTATTACAAATATTTGTACCTTATTCAAATTACATATTAACGATGTTTTTTAAAAAAAATTGGGAATGAGATCCATAAATTAAATCTGTGAAAAATATTAAGTGCTCAAAACACTCTCGTAAGGTTGCTAAATGTCTCAAATAATGTTGGTTATGGTATTGTGTCATATTATACAGTTAATCGGAATTGCTTTTGGTATATATATTCATATTTAGGTCTAAATGACCCTAACAGTATGAAATACTTCTATAATACATTCATCTGAAGTGTAAAAATAGTCTTTATATAATAAAAATTATGACGTAAATTTAATATATCCGTATTTTTATAATGTATATATATATATTATAAAGTATTTCATATAGAGAGACAAGATCCTGAAATATTCAACACGGCAATATTGCTGCATGTGCAAAGCGAATTCCAAAATTCAACTATAAATAAGATATTATTCTTAATGATCGATTTTTTTAATCATTTCTTTCTTTAACCTAACTAGCCAACTACAATTGTCTATCTATAATGCTATTGACACATCCAACTTACATTATTTTATCGCTAGAATAATAAAGAACTTTAAGAATCTCAGCGGTTGAAAACATTTTCCAGGATTTGCATAAGAAAAAAAGACTTCGGTCTATAATCGAAAGATGACAGCAATTGTAAAGTGGACAAGGAAAAACGGGTTCAGTAAATTTCTGTGTAAGAATCGAGAAGTTTGTAAAGTCTTATTAACATGCAGTGAGAATGATTTAAAAAAAAAACATTCAAATTTTTCAAACACAAAACACAATAATAGAGAGATCATTTCGTCAGTACCTAAAACTAAAACTATCGCTAAAAATGTTTGTGACATCGATTAACGAACGAAAACATTTCCATTATGCAGTTACTCGTTCTATGCTATAAGTAAGAAAAAATATTACATTTAACCGTTTCTAAATAAACTTACATGTAATATAGAATATTTATATATTATATATATTTATATATTTTGAATTAATCATTATTGAAATACTTGACGACGTCTTTCTCAATTTAGAGTAGATGATGATGTATGTAAAAACATTGAGTCAATAAGCATTAGAGGCACTGTTATGTTAAAAATGGCTTTCAGCGAATCTCACTTTTCGTAATAATTTTATCGTCAAAAACCTGCAATAATTTACATCATTATGACGCCGAAAAAACGAGAGTCCAATAAAAAGCATTGAAATATTATATTGATATTCAAATTTTCTGTTTTTATATTTAAATTCCTAATAATAAGTGAGCAGTTTCATCTTTGCATTTAAAATGATTGCCATACAATTCTTTGTAATTTTTAGATACATGAGTGAATTACGTTTCACTTTATTGCTTTTACACGTAAATAAACACTACAGCAGAAGCGAGGTGTTTTAATTCAACTATTCTAAGAGATATCAATTTAATTCTTTTTCAGTTAAGATAAGCGAGAATACGTTGAAAGCCATTTTTTTCTTCATATATTAACTTTATGGATCGAAACAATTTTGTCAATGTTACGAAAAATAGATTAAGCCTAAATTTTATCTTATCTTACCTAAATAAAATAATAATCAGCTCTTATTCCTCTCATGAAAGATAGAAACTTGTGAATCGTCGCCACAACTTCTAATAAAACGTTAACCTACATTATTTAAAAGTCCGCAGACATAAATGTAACTATAATATTATGAATCTGAAGAATTCGCTCTTAGAATGCAACATTCGGACAATTCAAAAACATTTCCGGTGTCAATCTCGAACGCTAACTGTAAATTTCCTCATTAATGGAACCGCTGATGATATTCAATTACAAAAAATTGCTGCAACACAAAAACAATTTCTTCAGATTACACAGAACCATGAATGCCTAAAAACTTTCAATATTATAAATATTCTTATTCTAGAAAAGACAAAGTAAAGATGGGTGATATGTACATAAACCGCATAAAGCAGTTTCGTGTAGATGATAATGGAAAAAAAAATACTGTAATAACTTGGTTATTCTGTGCTATTTTTATAATCTAAAATCAGAGATCATCATGATTCATAGGCTACAAAAATACCCACAAACAAGTGCAATTTATCTTTACAGAAATGTAAGGCTCGATTTTCTAAATCAATATAAAGTATCCTTCGTCCGAGTAAATACGTTTCAGCCTTTCACCTGAGTAAAAACAGACAGTTCATTAGTAAAACAAAAAAACTTCATCTTTGAACACAAAACATATTTTCCATCTTATATTACTCGGCAAATTTGCAATTTAAATATTACGCTAATTATAAGTAATACTAGAGCCAGATTGAGGCATCCGATTGCATTCAAACTAATCTAGGCATTGTTGGCATCCAAATAGAGCCAAAAGTCTATTTTTTAATAAAGAATTACTGTTGTGTCATTCAGGCGAAGCAGTCTATTTTATAGTAAGGTTGTTGATCACGTTGAGGATATTAAAGGCATATAAACAATAATCCTTATAAATTTAACTCTAACTGTCTGTATTGAAAGTGTTCAAGTACACTTATCTCTCACATTTTATTTATTTTTCATATTATGCAATTGAACAATCGCTATGAGACTTCTTCAAATGTATTCTTTAGTAACATTCTCTCAGGCCCGATAAGTGAAACGCATACAATGCCTAAGCTTAACGCTTTTCTTTCTAAATACGCTGCAACGGACATACAAAAAACTATCATAGTTACAAAATATCTTTATGTTAAGTTTTTTGTGATAAAATACATCAGTTTTCATAAAAAATCAGAACATAATTCAGCATGAAGAAGATACAAATGATTTCGTTTCATAGCTAATTTTGGCTGTCAAGGTTTGTTCTGAGTTTTGCCAATAATATCAACAATGCTTCGCGTGTACAAACCGAACAAGTGTCATTTACACTTTATGTATATCGAGTCCTGTAACCTTATAAAGAATGACTTAGTAAATAAAAACAGATAAATATTTATACACTATTGCTTCAACAGTTACGTCTAAAATGTTTGGAAGGCAATTTCTAATGTCTCTGTCCACAGTTATAGTATTTAAAACGTCCTAGATACAAATTGTTTCCTAATCGATAAACGCCGCATGATAATTTCCCTGTTATAATAATAATTATTAACTCCGCAGTAATTTTGCAATTCGGAGTGAGTCAAACGATGTTGTTTAATCTAATTTATATATTTGATCGTGCGTGTCATGATTGACAAGTTTTAAGTCAGTCTGAGCAAGTTCAAAACGTCCATCGCTAAGCTATCTTATATTAGTGAAACGAATTCAACTTATGCACTAGAAAAGCTTATTCAATAGTTCGAGAGAAAACTTTTGATCGTCAAAACTGTCAATGTGGAAAAGAAAAATATGCCGTAAACTACGTAGGCTAGATGTATATCTATATTATGACAACCATTTCATTCCATTAAGGCGAAGAATATTACCTCAAAAGCAAAAACTATAGAGTGAATTTTAACAATGAGACGGATGTACAAAATGGTGTGTTGGGTAAATAATCTCTCGCATCATCCTTAAATCAATAAATGTAGCATATATTTCGCAAAGAGACATTGACGATTAACAGGCAATTTTTAAGATCCATTGGCTTTCTTTCAATTCTTTCAATTCTTTCAACAGTTTGAAATTGGTAAATTGTGTTTATCGATAATGCAGTAAGAATATTTGAGCCGATGTTCCAAAACCAGTAATCTGTAATATTTAAAGTAACTTTAATAAAATATTCATTAAATCGAATTGCACTCTTTTACATCTTTCACGACATTCGCCAATGCAAATAAATTTATTACTGCACTTGATAGAATCTACTAATCTAATAATAGAATAATTTTCTATATAGTTTGTTTGCCGTCATCGGTATTTACTGAGAATCTCGATATGTTGTAAATTTTTTTCTGCAATGGCCGTCCAGTCGTAGGGAACAGTATTCTAAGAGAGCTTATAAACAATATTACAAAATATTATGCAGATCAGTGACGTGCAGCGTTAGTAAAAAATATTACGATTTTAATACTTATAATGCTAATCATGCAAGTTACTTCTTCTCGATAAAACTATTATGCCAATATATAATAAAAAAGAAACTCTAGTTTCAACTACGAAACTGAAATATTATGCGCACTCGAAGGTACCTAAATTTAAAATATCAACTTTATGCTATATAATAATAAATGTGTATAATAATTTTTTTTTCATACAATCCTTATTTATACAGAGGCTTCTTATTACACTAGTAAAATTATAAGTAAACAAATTTATATAATAATATTTACACCAAGAATTTTGTTTAATGCAATTAATAATGTAAAAATATGATTCAACAATTCATGAAGGGGGTGAGGTTACAGTTCGGAACGGTGAAAAATAAATGAAAAAAATAATACTGAACTAAAAATGGAAAAAAATAACACGAAATGACTGTTAAAAAATAATACATTCGTCGAACTACCCTACACGGGTTATCAAAAAATAATACATATTGCAAAACTGGCGAAAACATTGAGGGCCCACTCCTAATTTGTGATAAAAGGATTTTCTTAACAAATATGTATATAAAAAAGCTGACAATAAATAAGACTCAGTTTATAAAATTTACACAAACAATTTCAACACAATGTAAAATCAGCTCTAACTAAAATAATAAAATTTTAAAAATCATCCTACGAAGACAAAATTTCATGGTAGATTATCTTCTTGAAAAATACATTTTAGGGTGGGAAAAATAAAATGTTACACCGAGTCAGGGGTCAGAATGACGCGGATAATGGGAGGGTCGGGAAGGATCACCTCGCCAAGCGTCTGCGGGCCGTCTACGCCGAGAGTTCCAAGCGGCTTCACCTTCCTGAACCTGATCGACGACGTTCTCTTCCACTCTTTCCAAATCGACACGCTCAAAATCGCCTTCTCTCCTAGGTTCCACACGAAAAACGTTTCCGTCGACACGTGGAAATTGCGCATCTTCAGCGGGGACATATGGTGGCGGGCGGAAAGAGAGGAACGCGGGGCACTCCTGAGGCAACGGCCGCGCGGCCATTCGGACGGGTTGCAATATATCATAGCTCTGCACGTCATTGTAGAAGAGGGCGCATGGCTGAGGCACCTCGCGGACCGCCGCGCCATACACCGGTTCCCCGTGAGACATCTGACGGTTGACGGCGAATTCCATCTGCGCCTGCTGAGAATGAGAGTGGGAATGAGGAAGCGGCAGGGGTATGGGACGGGGTCGCGGGTAAGACAGAGGCGCGGGGACGGGAACCGCGGGGATGAGGTCTGGATGGAAGGGGTCTTGAGGAGAGGCTTCGGCGGAAGCGGACGGTCGGGCGAGGGGTGGGTCAGAAGTCGCCTCGCCCTCCGGACACCTTTGTCATTTGCCGTTAGCCTGCAACGCCATGTTCACCTACGCCCACAGTTCCTTCTGGCAAGATTTCGTTCTGAAAATTACAAATATATTTGTGCATTAAACAGGGATATCTCGAGTCTGAATATAAAGAATGATACGACTCGAGTAAAATAAAAAAAACAATATACTTCAAAAATACTTCACTAAATTAACTTGATGCGTTTTATGTTTAGATCTCTGACTATGTTGACAACCAAATCAACACTTCAATCTAATTTATGACAGGTCAGGTTTATAAATATTAAGCAAATTTACATTGTTATAAATAGACCACCTTTAAAAATGAACTTTCTAAAACACAATAAATCAGTCACTTCATAAACAAACTTTACAAAACAAAAATAGCTCATTTCTGATTAATTTATACTAGATGTCTTTTGAAAAGATTTTCTTCCTGATAAGACTTCATAATACATAAGCAATTATCAGATTCAATAAAGCCAAGAATAATACTGCCCTGCTATGTAAAAACACAGTATTTGTCAATTCAATGGTTTGTCAGAATCAGGCAATTTACTTTAACTTACCTTTTAGTTTAGTATTATTTATATTTGAATATTGATTATTTGGGATAATGTACTTATGTGTTGTCTTCTTTTAAAAGTGATAAACGAATTGAAAAAGTATACATTTCTGTTAAAATAATCTGTGTATGTGTTTATATTTACTATTGGCTAATATTTTGATGTAGCTACTGTAAGCAAAAACACAGTAATTAATAACTCCTTATTATTTCCTTTCACAATCACAAGGATCGTGTATTCTATGTTATTTTTTGTCATAGTTACAAGCTGTACCATATATTTTCGATGATTCATATGATTTTTTTTTAAACTATATTCACTCCTTATGCGGTGCATATGGCCATCACGCGGTTCCTCCAAGCTTCTCTGTCCCCCGCCAGTCTCCTCGCTTCCTCCCAGGTCATCCCAGGTCATCCCAGCGTCCCGTAGCTCCGCTGAATACATCCTATGGATGGTCATCAGCAGCCTTCCAGGGTGACGGAATCCATTTGGTTGGTAGAAGAGACAAGCAGGATTCAGGTTCCCTGGGGCATCCGTAGCACGTGTCCAAGCCTGGTCCATCGTCGCTTTTTTATTTTGAACGTAATAAGAGACTGGTCCGTCCGCTCTCTTACCTCCGAGTTCCTGACAAAATCAAACCACCGTACCCCTAGTATTCGCCGCAAACATCTGTTTTCAAAGCACAGTATACGGTTACCCTGTGCCTTGGTGAGGTGCCATGACTCGCAACCGTATATGAATCGTCATATGAATAGCTATCAAATATCTTTAATAATTAATTTAATGAAATTAAGAAAACTTTGTGTTTTAATACGTGCCAAACAACTGTCAGAATGAAAAAGTCACACTGACAAAAAGCAGTGTAAGAGAAAATATTCATAAAACATAGATAAAAACACACTAACATAATTTTAAGTAAAAACAGTGCTTTCACAAAAATTGCTGTTTTTACTTACAAAGTCTAGCTGATTTTCAATAATAACAAAAACATTTTCACCTTTTTTAAGCACAAAATATAAGTTTTACTATGTTTTTTCTTACACAAAATATTCCAAACTCTTCACTTTATCATACATACTTACTTTAAGTTTGATATTTTCTGCAAATACTGTGATTTTATTTAGCAGGGCAGAATACGACACAATGTGAAAAATGAACGGATTTAAAACATCTAAGAGATTGTATTTCATCATGAGAATGAATTGAAATCGATAAAGGAACTTACCTGCGAATGCATTGATACCACTCTTTGAACTGCGCAGTGCCCTCAGGGGTGAGTTGCAAAGCAGTCCTCGCCGACACCACCACGTTTGTAAACTCATCATAGTCGGCTGATGTGAGATGATATAGCATTTGATGCATGCATTGAATATACCTGACAAAAAGAAACAGTCATTTAAATACTTACTGCAGTATTCTCTGAATAAATAGGGTATTTTTAAGTATGTCAATCTTCTGTAGGGACACAATACACATGTTGAAGAATGTTGATTTTAATGATTGCTTGATGTCATTAAAATCACTTTTAAGGTGTTAACTGTCAATTCTTGGTGGAAAGACATTATATTTTAAAAAATAAAACACAATTCATTTGTACTACTTCCACATATTTATAATGATCAAGACTGGTTTCGCTCATCACGAGCATTATCAACTGAACGATGCAGCCATGTTTCATTAGCATATCGTAAAGAGTGACAAGAATCTCAATAATGTATGCTTTACTTACATCTGTTGACACTTCTGGACTAAAGGTGACAGGGCACCTCTGAGATGTTGCATGAACAACGCCTGATTGTTCCTCGAGAGGTATGCTGCCGACTCCATCGTCAGCTCATAAAGAATGAACGGACTGACCACAGAATTGACAGCACACAGGCAAAACTGATGTAAATATTGGGTTCCCAATTTCTTCGATACCCTCAGTAGCCATTTGACGTTTTCACCGTATGGCGGCGCTCTAGAATTCAAAGTTGTCATCTTCATTAAAAAAATTGACTTTATAATGCACATGAATATTGCATGTTTGATTGTAGATTAATTCAAACTATCAACTACATCACATTCTTAAAATACTGTTCAGTTTTTAATATACATAAAATCAAAATGATTGACAGACAGTTGAACTTTTTCCTCTCTCGGTGCAGTCTTCCACGGAAGGTTGGTGAACAAATTGCAGTACGTCTCTCTATCCTGAACCAGTCTTATTAGATCACCGATGCCTCCAACGCTGAGCCACTTAGGTTTTTAAGCCAAGAAAATTTTCCTTGCAATATAAGTGGTAATTCAATATGGAAAATGTGACCGAAATACGCGACTCTTAATCTATAAGATCTCTTGACTTATCTTAAAACTTCCTTATTGATAACACGTTGAATAATTGAAATAACTGAACGATGTTTGTGAAGGAAAGGTAGTTGAAGCTTAAGCTAACAAAATTACCAAAATTTATTTTGATGGTGATATTTAAGCAGTATGAGGAACTAAAATAGACAAAATTAATATATTGTAAGCATTGATTATTATAATGATTTCTTTTTAAAAAAATTGAGACAAGCGGAACTTCATTGGAGTCATTTAAAGATTAGATTTAAAAAAACCAGACTCCGAGAGTTTATCTTACACTTAAGTGATTTCGATAATATAAAAAATTCATCTGTATTTCACCAATTACTGTGATGAATGGGCAGAATTTGAATACATTACAGACCACTGTCATTGACTTGTGAAAATAGGAAATAGTTGTATAAAAAAGGAGTCAAAACCAGCTGATGAAATCATCCAAAATTCTATAAATTCACAACCTCGACTCCACAGTCCTGGAATGTATATCTAACCCCACAGTAGAAAATGTAATGAAAAGTATTTTTAAATCCACTTTAAATGCTGTTAAACACTGAAAAATAGAAAATCTTATCTGTCAAGATAATTCGATTTGCGAACACCATACAATTATGGGATAAAAACACAATGGCAATCGTGGGCATGGGGGAATGAGGAATGATGAATTGTGATGGTGGTCACCTAAGCAGATACCTGCTGTACTTGTTCTGGGGCCGATCGTCGTGCACACGGCGCGCCTGAGCCTCCAAGGCCAACATTCCAACACGGTATGCAGCCAGCAACGCTCTCACTTGTCCCGTACCGTACTGATGCGGACGCACGGGGGGCGCGCGAGCTCGCACCGGCGCCGGTAAGAAGTAGCGCACGCCCGATACCGGAACCGGGACAGGAACGGGAGCATAAGGGACGGGTACTGGCGCTGCATATACCTATAATAAAAAATATTTTAATGTGAGGAAATATGCTCAATACTTTAAAAGCATGGAAATACTAAAATCAATGCTACAACAATACAGTGGCGTCATATGGTGAAGGAGATCTCAACTCCAATTCCAATTACAAACTGTTATTATTTCAGCACATTTAGAGCATTTCTAGCACAAACTGCTTCTAAGACACTTCTTCCAATCATTTGAAAGTGGGTAATGCTAATTTTAATTTAACTACATGTACAAAATTTCAAAAATTCATATTAAAAAAA
Source organism: Himalopsyche phryganea (assembly GCA_022494535.1). NCBI lineage: Eukaryota > Metazoa > Arthropoda > Insecta > Trichoptera > Rhyacophilidae > Himalopsyche > Himalopsyche phryganea. The sequence goes on along the minus strand of JAGVSL010000120.1, from coordinate 1,606,370 downwards.
ATTACTGTGAATTCAGATGTTCGGAAAAACCCAATTCTAGGGAGTAATAGACAAATGAATAATTTGAATCCAAAAATTTAAGCAGGAAAGGATTAGACATAAAACATGCCAGTTTATTTTTAGCACAGTAATTAAAAATATATGCAATGATAGCAATTAATAAAACTAGATATCTGTTAAGTCATCTTATATATAAAAACCCAGATCGCTCTGTAGACATTTCATTATTATCACATATAGGTATGAAATTTTCTCATGACCTATGCGTTCGCGGTGTATAGATAAAATAAAATGTTATGCAATGCTCACACAGTTCCGACGTACTAGCTACTTTAGACATTCAATATTTCAATTTAAATACCGTCATCTATGACGGGTACGGTAACACTAGTCTTTAATAATCCCCAATACAAAAACTTTTTTTTTGATTGATTTCATATTTAAGACATTATTTCCATGGAGATGAAGGTTTAGTTTATTAATTGAACAGTAAAAAATAAATGAGAAAAAATAGAAACCTGAACATGGTGCGGGGGAGGCTGCATAGGAGGAGGCCGATGGAACTGAATGTGCAGCGGATGATATGCAAATCCGTAAGGTGCCATTCCGAGGGGGGCCATCGGGGTCATAGAAGCCATGGGACCCAGAGGCAGAGGAGCGATGGCAGCCATCGGCTGAACGGAAGCCTCGGGTTCGGGATCCATGTCTATATCCATTTCACCAGGTGGGCCGTGTCTCAGGAACAGCTCGTACCAGTACTTGGCGACAGTGAAGAGAACTTCGGGATAGACACCGCCGCCTTTAGCAGCGTTCTCGACCGTCATACAAGCCCTTTCCAGCATGGGATCGCTCTGCTCTTTACATTGGAGGACAGCACGCTGGATTTCATTGTGGTTTAAGGCGTGGGCGTGAGGCAAACAGGATAAGGCGAGCTCTGCAGCTGCTCTAACAAGAGCAGGGTCGCACGCTTGTGAAGCTCTATCGGCAATGCTCGCGGCTTCAGGCGGAGTCAGGTGACCTTCCCAAGTATCAATTAGAAAAGATATCGCAGGAGCTCCTATATCCATTGCTTGACCTGTTGAGTTAATATGTATAAAGATATCATTTTCCCAATATTTTTCAAACACAAAGCACAAATAAATTGTAACTAATGACACAAAGCAGACAGTTAAAAACAATGTAATGACAGATGCTAATATTTTATGTGCTATGTGATACGGTCCGACAGATGATTAGGTTTGAGATTGGTAGCTGAAGACTGCAAACTAATCAAGAGACAGGATAGAAGAATTGAGCATGAGAAGACATCTGCGAAGTTCGCGCCTCAAGATAGAAAGATTCTTGCTCACGGTGAGAAACCTTCTGGCGAAAATATGGTTACCCAATATGATCATATTACTCATTCACCTAACTTAGCACCCTGTAGATTCAAGCCATATTCAAAATTAGAAGCTTCACCGAAGGAACAGATATTGTCTAATACAACAAAATGCGAGACGTGTACTCGACTATATTCTAGAAAATAAATTCCTGGCCTGACTCTAGAAATGGGAGCGGGGTCTCAGTAATGCATGGATGCACACACGGAGTACTCATTATAAATAGCATCGATTGCGTGGATTAATACGATAATTAAATACGCATGAATATAACTTTGCCCACCACGGGTGTAATGAACAGTGTTAAAAGGAAATAAGTTATCATAATACCTGTAATCCAGCTGACATGTGAAGAATAAGTTCTGCTGAGCCAATTCGCACTCACACAGTTGTGCAGACCGAGAGCGTAGAGTCCTAATTGGAATGCCGCCATATGAAGACCTCTGTGAGGCATGTGCTGGTCGCGGCCACCACTCGTCGATGTCACCGCAGCCTGCAATGCAAATGAAACATTAGCAGAATTAGCACCGGTAAGAATTTAGTTAATTTAATATTATTTATTCAGGAAATACCGAGCACCTGACGCACTGTCACTGATATATCTGTACCTCAGAGGTAAACCATCACATATGACAAATTTTACATAAACGGAAACAAACATTTTTATTTAAGGGTAAGAGAAGCCCAAAAGTCGATGTCGAATTACACTATTAAAAATATTCAGATTCGTGGATATAAATCTAAAAAAAATCAGAAAAATATTAATTTATTTTTAAACAGATCATTAGCCCGGTTTTTTACAAGGTTAACACATTACAGTCCGCAAATTTCACCTTGAACTTTACCTGAAGTCCGGGCCGATTTCGAAAAAAACATAGAAAAAAATATGTACTCAATAAAATTCTAATAACTCCTAAACCAATAAACGCATTGCTGTGTAATTTTGAGGACATGTTCAATATGTTTCTCCACATATATCTAAAAGATAAAATCAGAGATTCTCAAACTTTTGATCGTGCATCAATAAAATAAATAATTTAAATACGAAAATTTGTCATCCCAAAATTATAAAAAATATAAAAATCTAAACATAAAATAGAAGAAAAATAAAATTCTCAAAATATTTAGATCGTCTTTATGTAATATATGGTTCTAAATTTCAAAATATAAAAATAATCTGGACAGGTGTTGCCAACCTTTTTTACTATTTTTTTTTTGCGTGGAGATAAAATTCTCAAAATATTTACATAGTCTTTATGAAATATATTATTCTAAATTCCAAAATATAAAAATAATCTGGACAGAGGTTGCCAACCATTTTTACTTAATTTTTTTATTGCGTTGAGATAAAATTCTCAAAATATTTTCGTCGTCTTTATCTAATATATGGTTCTAAATTCGAAAATATAAAAATAATCTGGACAGGGGTTGTCAACCCTTTTTACTAAATTTTTTTATTGCGTAGAGATAAAATTCTCAAAATATTTACATTGTCTGTATCTAATATATGATTCTAAATTCCAAAATATAAAAATAATCTGAACAGGTGTTGCCAACCTTTTTTAATATTTTTTTTTTGCGTGGAGATAAAATTCTCAAAATATTTACATAGTCTGTATCTAATATATGATTCTAAATTCCAAAATATAAAAATAATCTGGACAGGGGTTGTCAACCTTTTTTACTAATTTTTTTTATTGCGTAGAGATAAAATTCTCAAAATATTTACATCGTCTGTATCTAATATATGATTCTAAATTCCAAAATATAAAAATAATCTGTACAGGGGTTGCCAATCCTTTTTACTAAATTTTTCAATATCGGGATCCTCGGTTTCTGCAGCATCCGTGTTGTCCAACCATGCTTTTGCAGTTTCCAATAAGAAATCTTTGAATTTTATTTTCTTTGATGTATTTAAATTTTTGTAGACAACAAAACTATCAAAAAGTGCACAGTTAAATAAATAAAAAACCACCTTCTTGGTCCACTTCTTGGTTTTCCGAAATATCGGATAATAAGACAAGTATTGATCAGCTAGATCAACCCCCTTCATTGAATGATTGGAACCTACTATGCAACGGGGTTTTTTTATTGGAATTCCAGTGTTGCGATCATTTTTGCCGATATCCACTAATTCAGCATTATGAATAGTGGAAATCATCCGAATATCCCTGTTTTTTACGGTTTTCCATAACTGAACTAAAATTTCTCCTTTCCGCTGGTTGCGAGACGTGCGGTTTTTAAGGAATCTGGGATTCCTCTATTTTTCCGTATTCAAAAATGCTGAAATCCCGTTCATTGGTACATTTATTTTTTTTACGAAATTGAAAGTCAGTTATGCATCTTTGTGAATGAAATTTAATTCAAACAGAAATATGTACGAAATTTGTTTGAATTAAAAAAACTGCGTATTTTTGTGAGCCAAGTTCCCTATTAATTATAACCCAATTCATAACTCATGAATTATGAATCAATTACATAAAAATGTATCATAATATATTATGTATATTCTTCATATAGTATTTTTGCGTATAGAAAAAAATTTTCCTTTTGATTTTACTACCACCATTAAAAAAAAAAAAAATATTTTCATTCTTTGAATATCGATTGCCATCTGTGATATTTTTTGAGTATTTTTACGAGCATTATCGCATAAATTATGAATATTTTCGGAAATTAAATACATGTAGAAACATCTCCTAACCAAATTTAAAATCAATATCTCGAGGAAATGACCTTTTTTTTTACCTAAAGTTACGTCGAAAATAACACGCGTAAACGCGTGAACGGACTGTAATGTGTTAAGATAGTGATATTCTTGCATAGATGTCTCTACACGTTTCGAAAATGACAATTGCAAAATTATATGTTCCATTCTCGATGCGATCGATTTTTACTCGTTATAAACACCGTTACTGATGTATGTACATACTCACACCAGTATAGTTGTATGTATGCTACACACATGCTTGCTTTTTGACAGTTGACATATTGTATTGCAACCTAGATTGTTTCTGCCGCCTTTTGTGTAAATATATGGGAAGTATTCGGGAATGACGAAAGAAAACGTTGGAATACAATTTTAACGATGATATGTCGCAAACTTTCATGTCGGACTGTCATTGGATTTTTTTGGTTAATATGATATGTATGATTGATTACATGAAAAATAATAGAAGGAATCTTGAATCGGTTTTGTGAATCTTTCCGTGCAGATCAATGCCCAGCCCAATTATATCTTGTCTTGTCTTTTACTGGAGGTCAAATTTTAATTTCGACGATTGAGACCTTGCATACTTAGTTTTCTAGCCATCTTAAGTTTGCATAAAACAATTACCGACTCATACCTCAGCAATGAAAGATTCATAAGCTTTTGTTTACGATTTTTGACCCTTTCAACTGTCTTATATAAAACGAATAATTAATATAACTCCGACTTGCTTTGTTTGATTGCAAGTTAAAACCACCAACAAAATGTCACCACACATCCAATGGAATATTGATAGGTAGTAAAATACCATGGATATAAGAATAACTGGTAAAATCTTTTCAGTTTTGCAAAGAAAAATAAACAATACACGGGTTACGACCACATAAATTAAATCGATAATTTGCGACAAAATACGACGCAGTGATTTTTTCATATTTACGTACTTGGCGTAAATTGACAATAATGGGAAAAAAGATAGACTCTGATGCATTTCCCTACCGACAAATAGTGAAAGTTGTTGTATGGAAGATGTTCTATCTTAGAGCCATTTTTTCGCTAGATGTCTCAAGTGACCTTTATTGTGGTAAGATGTCACCGTTAACCGCTTTAATAATTACAATGAAACAAATCAATATAAAATTAAATTAAAAATTGATAACTTAGTCATTCCACTTGTGGAATAGTGGAATAACCAAGTAGAATAACTAAGTTATCAATTTTTAATTTAATTTTAAATTAAAAATGAACTTCCACAAAGTTACCGCCGAATCCATAGAAAAAAAAAAAACAAACCAATCTTTGAATTATGAAACCACTTATGAGTTATTTACAGAATGCTTTTATTTTTTAAATATTTCTAAGGTAATGACAGACATATCATCACCTTAGCGAATGCAATTAGTAAAGTATGTATAAAAAACTATTACCTGAGTAAATAAGCTCGTACTACTGGATCCTCCAGCTTTACTGAGAACAGATTTGGCTAATTCAAACATGAAGTGAGCACTCGCTTCTGAAGGCTGGTTCGGTATTGATGGATAAACACGTTTCCCTTTGTACCTGAAATAGTTGATGGTTAAGTGGGGATTATTTTTAGAATGGTCATTTCCTCATTTGTGGACATTGCTTTTTTTTCGATTGCAACAAGTTTTCCGAATAATTGTTCGTAATAGGCAAAGGGAAGTAACCAACGACCAATAATACCGGAAATATCAAGCTAGTGATAAAACTATTAACACCGAAACTGATCAAAATGACGTTGACCACTCGACTACAGAGTACAATTCGAAGATGTAATTAAAGGTGAGATATAATGAAATGAATTGAAACACATAATGAAACAAGAAATAGAGATAATATTAATTATAACTGACCTCATAAGATGACTATCTTTAGAGTGAGATCTCTGAGAGGTAGATTGTTGAGCGGAAACATTAGGCGGTGGACCGATGGGCATCGAATTCAACGGAGAATGCCCTGCAGACATCTGCTGGTTCTGGTTCTGATTGGAATTGTGATGTTGTTGATGCTGTTGCACGTGTGGGTTTTGATTCTGGTTCTGTTGATTTTGCTGCAGAGGAAACTGTCCCATCGACAGTCCACCCATCCCCAAGCTGTTGGCCATGTCCACTTCGGCACTGGTACAACTCTGAGGCCGACTGCCTGCTCCCGCCGACCAGTCTTGCTGAGGAGGTGTGGCAGCTTGCTGGCCGACATTCGGGTAACCACATTGCTCCGACATCTACAAAGTAATCAATGAGTCATTAGTATCAAAATACACATATTAACTGCAGGAAGGTTGATGATAGAGTATATTTAGGTCGACAGGTCAACTGCCACATATAATAGACGAGATTCCAGAAGTTTTCATTTGTCACGTGAAACTTTGATAAAACTAGTATTGACAAAGGATTATTTTAATTTACTTTACATAACAAATATTGATTAGTGGCACAGTTATAAACTTAAAAAAACCTCCTGTAAAACGTCAAAAAATAACATACAGTAAACTCCCAATTATCTGGGCTGCTGGTGGGGAGGGGCTGCATGGATAATTGAAAAGTATGGATAAGCCGAATTATTAATTTTAATTTTTTTTTTAAATACTAATACACAATTCACATGTTTAGTAATTATTATTTTTTAAGGAAATCTGTGATTTTGGTTTGTTTACAGGAATCTTTCAACGATTTTCTAATATCAGTTCGAGTTTCCAAAGAGCGTTCTATTTGAATTCCCATTGGTCCATGTTTTCCAATAAAGTTTCAATAGAAGTAATAATTTATTCTTCTTCATCTGCACGAGTCATTCTATTACTCTTCTGGTTGACTAAGATTAAAAATAATATCCGCATCCCCATATGTTGAAGCTCCTATCACATGAATTGTATTCTAACCACTCGTCAATGTCTTTTTTATTGAGTCGAAGGCTTGTAAATTTGCTATTAGCTCACATATTTCAGATATTTCACTTGTCTCAGGCTCGTTAGAATGCAAAAAATATCTATCTACATCTGACTTCATTTTGTGCCAAGATTGAGTTATTCTATGTATCGCACCTTGTATCATTATTTTTTTTCTGGAATTTATCTTCGTTGCAAAGATTTTTAAGAAGACAACTGCAGTCATGTCATTTCATTAATGAAATACCCCTAGAGTCATAGGTTCGATTAAAGATGTTATATTAGGTGGTAAAAATTTTACAAGCTTAAAACCGTTCTCCGTTTTCAGTATGCTTTCATTTAGATGCAAAAAACATCATATAATAATAGCACTGCTTTCTGTGGCAACCCCTTACTTTAAAAATATCTCTCACTTCTGGAACCCATTAAGTTTTTAAACAATTTTCAAAGATCTTTCTATACGTCAATGCTTTTTTTTGACTGTCATAGTTAACAGGAAGATTTCTTATTTCTGCTAAGACAGTCAGAAAGAAGCATCCAAGTGACATTTTATAAAATATGTATTGAATCCATTTACGGATTGCACATGGATAATCGAGATTTTATTATATATATGCTTTCGGCAAATAGATACGGATATCATCAAAGCATTTGAATCAGTGTAGAATAGAAACGAACGGACCGACTTTACATAAACAGCAATCATTCATCCCAGGCTGTTAGACATCTGATATTAATTTATATTGACTACTCACTTCAGGTGGATATGCGGGCGGAGGTACTGCAGTTCTGGCAGGGGCGTTTCCACAGTAATACACACTCATTATGGGAGATTTGACTAGTCGATGAATATCACGATCCAATAGCTGTAAAAATAAATATATATATATCAAATTTCAGTTATTGAGATTTTGTACACTTCCATGTATTTTGGCATCTTCAGTTATTCGAGCGCACGAATGAACTCAAACTGAGTCGATGTCTTAAATTATACATATATATATGCCGTAAGAATGTTTATTCAGACTTTTTTGTACTATGTTTGCTCCCATTGTGGAATGTATGACCTCCTAACAGAGCATCTTTATAGAAGTTATTTTACTGGGTAGTAAATAAATCGCTCAACTCCCCTTTGGAGAGAGGTAGGAAAGAAGGATGGGATTGGTGAAGGAATAATAATTAGTTAACGACTTTCCGTGACTCTCCGTGAATCTCTTAATGACTCTATGCCTCCTATTTCAGGAACAGGGTGGGAAGGATAAAACCATCACAGATTCCCACCAATACGATGCTAAAAACAAGGTATGGCAGTAGCATTAGCTGACCACTAGTCCTACACAAGCGTTCTATTCATATTCTCTTCGAAAAAAGAAAGGTAGGGCAACTGAGTGTAAAGCGGTTCGCAAAAAAAACCTTGTGTTGAAATAAACTCCATTACGAGTTCATATGTTCTGCATTGGGACGGAACATGGTTAAAAAAATCATCCAAGCCAAAAAAATGAGATTGTCAAATGAATTTATTAAAGTCAATCTGAAACCAGCATGGCCGATTTTACTCTTCGCATATACAAGATGTGCTGAACGACCTCCAGGATTCAAAACAATGTATCATATTTTCTCACCTTATTCATAATGCAGGCCAATTTTTGAGGCTCATTCTTATAGTGTGTGAGGAGAGTCAAAGCCAGATCGCCTCTCTGTCGTCGAGAGCCTTCGCAGAGCAACGGATGTTCAGCTTCGGAAACATTCGCCTTCAGACCCAAAGTCGTAACGGCTGCTTCAAATCCCAATATTTCATCAGTGGGTTGTCGCCCGTTCATCATATACAACTGAAAAAGAAATATGCACAAAATTAAGGGGATTCCTCGACTACCTCCCTCTTTATTAATTAGAAGAAATTCCATTTTCAGTACACCCAACCTCTTTTCGCTCTGGAGATAAGTTCCAAGGACCACTTTGCAAAAACAACTGTAAAAACAAAACAGTGAAAAAGAAAAATGTTCAATTACTATAAACAACTTACTGGAAGAATAAAAGTTCAAGTTTTTATTAGTGCATTTAATTTGAAATTCAGTAACAAATGTAATTATGGTTCTCAATTTCCTTTATTTGTAGCTATTCAGTGTCGCTTTCTGAGAATAGATATATCCAATAATTTTGCTGGTAACATTTTTTTGATTAGTGTTAAAGCAAAACAATTAGTGTAAATAAAATAATTCATCCATTTTCTAAGAATGCCGTTTCAAAACAGTGCAAAAAGAGAATCAGGTGTATTATGCTAATAATTTTTATGAAACTGTGAATTCCATCGTAATAGAATTTGACTGGTATAAACTAGGCTATAAGCATAATTGATAATTTGTATTGAACATGGCACTCACAATAGTACTTTTGGTTTTCGTTGAACCTGCAATAGGAAGATTGAAACTCACAGCTTTTCTTTCCCTTCCGATGACGCAGGGCACGACCAGGGCGTCGAAGACAAACGTGGCCAGCATGATTGGCAAGAGGGCTGGTCCTCTAGACCTCAGCTGGCCGTCCCTCAACTGCTCGGCTCTGGACCTGGTCAGGGCGAATTCTTCGGCTCCCAGAGATATTCTCCTCAGCAGGGCCATCAGCTCTGACTCCTGATTGGCCAGTTTGACCTCCAAAGGTTTGGTGCTGGCAGGCGGGCGAGCCATCTCCAGACCAAACAGACCGACACGGAAAGCCAAAGATGAATGTTCTGTTGTCTCGGCCAAAACCTGAAATAGGAATAGAAAAATTAGTAAGCGCTTTCATATATATACTTATCAATACAATGTGACCATAAATATTTAAAAATTTCCTGCATGACAGATACGAATACAGCGATCAAAAGATATGTGTCCAAAGTACAGTATACAGAACAATAATAAATACTAACCGTGCAAAGAAACGCGCATCTGGCCAGAGTAGCAGTGGCTAAAACACTCAGGCGATGCGAAGCAGGGTTTAGGTGCGGATGCCGCCTTCCTTTCCGCCTGATCTGACTCGAAGCAAGATCTCTAGTGCCGCTGGCATTTCCACCGCAGGCCAACTCCGGCGGCTTCTGCAGAAGCTCTCGAGCGAGCCTCACTCCTAAGCGCCGGGCCTCTCCGCTGTGGCCGTGGGCATACAGTCCCTCGGCACGAGCGAAAAGAATCTCCCATGCGTCCGACGGATGCTTCAGGCTCGCTTCAGGTTTGGGTGGATCACTCTCACAATTGCCTTCCCAGTTGAAGAAGTTTTTGTCTTTGGAAGGATCAAAAGCGGGTCCGGGTGAATCTTCGGCCTGTTTTTGTTCGAAATAATAGAGATTTCCTTCATCTCCCGACTGTTGGGATTCTGAACTGGATACACTCTCGTCCTTGGAAGGTCTTCGGGAGGCATCTTGAGATTTGGCAGCCAGGGGGGTGTGTTCAATACTGGGTTCTAAATTCGGTCTGTCACGGGCGCCGCTACCAGAAGTAGACCCGTTGGCGGGTTCACTTTTGGCAGCGGCGAATGGTCGGCTGCAACCGGACTCCCCACTGACATTCCCCGAGCTGAAGTTTCCTTGAAGGTGCAACCCGGCAGAGCTAGAGTTGGAATCGCTTCCGCCGCCTTCCTGAGAGTCGGTGTCTCCGCTTCTTCCGGACGATCCCTGAGGAATAACTATCGAATCATTCAAAATGTCATCGTCATTTTCGCAGAAACCTTCACTAGACACACTCGATCGGTTTCCGTCTCCACAGTTCTGATCGGGTCTCATACGGGAACTCATCACCTGGAAATTATGTAATATAATATTATTTAGTTTGAAAGAATTGTGTCATTAACAAATACAACAGATAAAATCGAAAATCATCCAAATCAATACCTCAGCAAATTGCGCTGGTCTCAATCTGAGAGCTCGGTAATCAGGAACGGGTGGCTGGTGTGCAACATGGCGTCCTCTATGAGTATGATGAGCGCTCTTCGCAGCAGACATGCGATATGCCATACCCAATTCATTATTTAACACCGGCTTTGAACAGTTCACCTAGAAAATATATTGAATATTTATTTTATGAAAAAAATATAATGATTGAAACAATTGACAAACTCATCGACCTTGGTTCTCTAATAAATAGACAGAATAAGGTCATCAACAAAACAATTATTATTGCAGCAAGCGAATGCTACCTTGCAATTTAAAGGGTTCTGAAGTCCCTTCTACTCTCTATGAGAGCCGAGCGCACACTTTAAATACCAGCGCTCACATACACCTAAAAGACAAATTCTGCACTGTACTCATGGGCCCATCCGAGACTGCAACACATGAGAGACAAAAACACAATGTTGGGGTCTAGCGATGCCAGTGCCGTTCAATCAATCGCAGTAGGAAGATTGTGTTCACTGGATCATGTGTACTGTGCAGCTTTGCATGAATCAGCTAAGAATGCAATCTGACAGGGCATACTATCGTATGATCAGGGCTTCAAGCTGGAAAGCCTCCACTCATTACAGGGATACATGGAAAGAAATTGTTGCTGGAGACCGAATCCCACCCTGAGCTGTTGTGCCAATGGTGATGATAGTAAAAAAAAAGTATATAATTTTATTAGTATCTTAGTGAAGACTTCGCAAATCATGATTTAAGCATAGACAATTTAAAAAAACTACATATCAATATGTATCAATTAGCTGCAGGTTTTATTTTTTACAGTTAAAAATTTTGACATTGTCTTTTTGTTTTTATTGGTAAAAATTATGTTTCCAAACATCTGAAAAGGGGACTAATAATTAACAGAACAAATTAAATGTTGATACCACCCATAAAAGTTCTTACTGGAATTATTTGTATAAAATCAAATGCAAGCTTAATGAGCGTTACAAACCTGATTTATATTGACATCCTTATTGTTGTCACCATGTCTGAAGCACGTGAAGGGACAATGAAACGCTGGACTGCAGTCGGTGCTGTAAGTTATTCCCGGGATCGGATAATCATCCCAGTCCATGAAACAAGCCTCCATCGCAGGACGAAACCCAGGGAAGACATCCGTGTCACTCGACACGTTTACAGGTTGACGGGGTCCACCCCCAGCTCCGAGAACATTCATGTGTGACGCACGAGATTTCGCAACCTGAATTGATCAAGAAAATTAATCACCACATTTAAAAATAAATTTACAAGATGTAAAATTCGATTTTGTCTATATTTTTTAACGTATTTTGATAGAAAATTTTGATGCCTAACATACCGCAGGTTGAACAGTTTTCTGTAATTTATTAATTGATCACACTTAATAATTTTACTTTTGGATAACTTTTTTAATTCTAGCCAATATGTCAATTCTGCCACCTTGCACTCTTGTTATGGCGCCGCTGAACTTCTCAATAGATAGCTAGTTGATCTGCATTTAATAATAGCTCCTGCAGCGCCACAAATTACACATACGATCAGAGTCATATGCTAAATCTCGTTGTAAGAATTTACCAAACTCACTTTCTACCACATCAAAAACACGAAACTCAATATTATGTCAGCTGTCACATGCAGAATATATAATATTAGCATTGAGCTGTTGCTAGGCGACTATTATTATTACTTTTTTCATCCTGCATTGAAACGTCAAAAATATAGCGTTTTCAGTTTTAGGTTAAAAGTTAAATGTTGAGAGTTGAGTGTTGAAAATAGCGCAGTTGGCCTGACAATTTCAGCCATAATGACATGTGAAAATTTCACGTCGCTAATGTACGCCGTTTGGGAGGAGTTGTTGTGACCGACAGACATACAAACATACAGATTTCTACATGTATTTTGTGCTATATAGTAGAGATATACATAAAAATATTTTTTTGTTTTTTATTGATGTTTAAACCTATATGAGAATATTAATTAATTATTCACACATCATGGAGAAGCCCCACAAAAAAAAGTTGGTTTTAGAAACTAAATATCAGCTGGGATAAAAAAATATTTATTTATTACTATTATAACTATTATTTTTTTGCGAAAAAAAATGAGTAGGATTTTTTACATATACAATGCAAATAGGATAGGATTAAAAGAGTGAAAATGATATTTTGTATTTCCTAGTAATTTTTCTGAAAATACTTGTGATCTATCCATAAACTGGCGATCTGACAAAAATTGTTAGTTAGATATAAATTTTTAGTGAACGCCAATTAGCATCGTTTTGACGTGTTCTTCCTCAAATGTCTTTCACCATTTTAAAATTTTCAATTTAAACTCTCTGAATGTCTTGTACAATTCTTTTTATTTCCACAAAAACACTGGAAAATGATAGGGAAGAGTACAGTATTATAATTTGACCTAAAGAAGTTAAAAGTTTTGTAACATGTACAGAAATTCTCTATAAATCTATCATAAAATTTGATTCCAATTGTAGACATACCTTTTCCAAGATTTTGAAGTGCCAGTTGGAGAACTGGGCATGGAAAACGTCTCTTTCCTTCGGAGCTAGCCCAGGATTGAGAGCAGCTAACCGCCAAAGAGCGACAAGTTCATCACATAGTGATGAACATGCATGTTGGGAAGTATGAGAATTACCCCCTGCCCCACCACTACCTCCGCCGCCACCTCTTCCGCCGCCCCCGCCTCCTCCGCCACTGCAGTTGTTTCCCGACCCTCCCCACGCTACTAGAGCCGCTTTTGTATTGTACCACCACACCAATACCTGAAATGCAATTACATAACAATGGTATCTATAGCTTTATAACAGAAAATACATACAAGACTGAAAATGTTATTTCTAGGCTGAGTTGATTAAAACTTATTGTTACCTGTTTTTACTTTATATTATTTTCAGGACTCGTATAAATATGCAAGTATAGATGAGGCGGTTAGAATGAAAGTTCAACAGCTTAATGATTATGCAGGAAAAAATATTATTAAGACATATTTTAACATATCACTGGGAGACTTCTCGATTGAATAATCTATTTTTAAAAATTATACCTGTTCGCAAGCCATGCATTCATCTGTAATGATCTCAAGAAGCGGAACAGCATTACGATCTCCCCTCTTGAACATCTCTCTCACTATGGAGAGTAAATTCCACATTCCTTCTGGCTCCCGGCCCCGTGGGGGTCGAAGCAAAGATGACCATTCGGCTGCAGCCGGTGGAGCTGTGGTACTCAAGTAATTCACATCACTATAACGCAAAGAAAAATTAAACAATACAGCATAAACCATATCTTCAAAACTACTCAACATTTTCGAATGTTTTTTTTTTACTTAAACTAACCATGACACACATGTGTTTTAGAGCTGTAGGACTTGAATTAACACATCTCTGGCGGGAAACGAGAATCACAGTCTTCAGTCCGCCAATCGCCGTTTGCGGGAGACTGTAATTACAATTACCAAAAAAATTACCGCTGTACCGGGCGATTGCGATCACAGTTCTGCTTATTGTATTGCGATATTTATGGTTTACACTAACATATGTTGAGTTTTTGTTGCAAATTTATCATACGAGTATAAATCAGGACTGTCCCCACTTATACACGTGTTCAAGATCGAAACCATATATGATCCCGATTTATTCCATTTTTTTTATAAGTTCGTCGAACGCTTTTAGTTTCCCTAATTCAAATATATTAGTTGTGCTTTGGAAGCTTGTGTGTGGACTTTATATTCAATCTCGTTTTTTATTTTGCTGATTTTTCGAAACCCATACGATAATGGATTTGAATAATGATAATTCGGATCGTTACGTCGACGAAATACTTGCAAATAATGATTCAGATTATTCGGTTGAAGACAATATTGAATTTAAAGATTTGACATGTGTTTTAATGGTTCACGAATAATTTGCGACAGCATATATCGCGAATAATTACGCAAGCGGATATGCCCGCGTCGCTAATGAACTTACGCTCAACCAGCCCCACCAGAGATGTGTTGATGTATATGCTTCATTAATTTGCAGTGGAAGTGAAAATAGTATTTTTTTTTTTACCAAGTGCGCTCCAAATGTGATATAAATCAATAATGTTTCAAGATTTACAAATAAAGAGTTGAAAGATTTTTTTTTAATAAAAACACAATTTGTTTGTACTACTTCTACATGTTCATAACAATCAGGACCGGTTTCGCTCATCACGAGAATTACCAACTCGATAATGCTTGTGATGAGTGAAACCAGTCCTGATCATTATAAACATGTGGAAGTAGTGTACAATCAAATTGTGTTTTATTTTTAAAATATAATGCCTTTCCACCAAGAATTGACAAGTAACACCTTAAAAGTTAAAAGATTAGAAATGTATAATATGAAACAACTGGTCAGCAAGTTGGATTTTAATGCTTTTCAATATATTAATTTAAAACTACAAAATTCATTATTTAGATGTTATTCGAATATTACAGACATTGTACCTAAAAACAATGGGCGCTGGAACACAAAACTTAATTAGTATTTTGTTAATGTTGTCGTGCAGGGTCTTCTCGTCCAAGTACCACCACGTCTGATCGTTGGCCGACGCACCGGCAGTGGGGTCGGGTGCCCCGCAGACCGTGTTGATGGCGGTCGGTTGAGCCGAAAGCAATTCATCCAGCAGTCGTTGCGCGGTCGGCAGTATCTGCTGTGGCAATTCCGAAATCAGGTACTGTGCAAACTTCTGCAGCTGATCTCGCTGTAATCTTTGCAGTGACTCTGATACGGGAGCACGCAACGTTACCTGCTTTGGCTGAAATGACAATAAAACAAGTATAAATAAACTTCATCAATTACTGCATAAGACACACCCTTATTTTTAAATACCAATAATATAAAGAACATATAAAGTCCGTCAATAAAAAAAATACTTGATTGAAGATCCATCAACAACCCTCAGTTGATAGAATAAATTATCTGTATTCATGTTTGTTGGACTATCATGATATTTCAGCTACTGATAACGAAATTTTGTCAAAATATATGATTGTACTTCAGATAAGATAGTATTAACTTGTAATAGCATAGTATTAACTCAACAATATATAGTGAATAGCTTGCTATTTAATCACACCAATAATATAATGCAGAGCCAGTGGCCAAGTGGTCAAAGGTGATGGCTTTGGTGGCAGTGTTCACAGGTTAGAATCCCAGTACAGCCAGTTTCACAAATATATTATTAGATTTGTGTTCAGCTTGGATGTCTGTGATGTCCAAATTCTTTCTCATCCATCCAATCTTAAAACTATCCCTCTATCCTTACTCTCTCCGGAAAAGAAAGGCAGAATGACTGACTAAAACGCAGTTCACATCGAACTGTTTCTGTTGAGATAGTTCCACATCCGGAGCGAATATAGTTAAAAAAAGAACGAGGGTGATTATTTTGAGTGCCAAAATGAGATAAAACTAGGTATTTTTAATTGAGAATAAACTAATATTATATTACATTATTAATATTATACTACATTAAATTTATGAATTAGCAACAAGCTATATAATTTCCCTTACCAAATGAATGCGATGAAGACACACGGCAACAACATGAGAACACCAATAGGCAGTGGAGAGGCAAGTACAATTGCACGAAGAAATTCGACGGCGATCGAAAGTTACCGCCACATTTAAAACTTCACGAGGCTCCGGCATCATCACCACACTCGCTGACAGATGAAAACCTGAAACAAAAACACAAGTTTACATTGAAGTCCAAAATTTTTTTAATACAATCTACTTTTAAAATGGAAACTTTACGATCTAATCAATCTCAAGTTGAATTATCAAAATCAGTTTTCTTATCAAACATACTTAGGGGTATTCCTTATATAAAATATGTGTAACTCACCGAGGAATTTCAATTTTCAAAGTAGCTCTCACATTTGTTGAGTTTGGACACTGCTTTAGAATATCATTAGATTAATGAATTATTAAGAGATATTTACCTATCTGAAGAGCATCTTTAACAGCTGAGTTTCTAAAAAGATTTTCACCGCGTTGAAATTCGTCAGCTGATCCGTTGGCCAGACATGAATAGAGACGGATGTCTTCCTCGCTGTCTGCAAAACTCCAAAAAGCAATGCGCAGCTGCAACTGTTCCGGCACAGGCGGACTCACATGCTCCACTAACTCGAACGGGATATGGGAAGCAACACAGCGCGCGCATAATTCTGTCAGTGACTGGACAGCTGTTTTCTCTACACAAAAAAATATTTATTTCAATTAAAACACATTTCATATAAATTGGCCCATACTTGAAGAATTATTCATATAAACAATAGTGTACTTTTGTAGAAATTTTGCTATTTCTTTTCAATAATTTTACTGTAGTAATGTGATCAATGGATTCAACAGGGTTACGAAATACTGACTTAGATTTACTTATTGCACTATATTGCACAACCTTTAATGTACTTTTTTTTAATTGTAATGTCTTTAAATACTACTGTAACACTTTGGAAAAAGTTGGTTAACTAAATACAAATGTTTGAAATAAGCAATTGAATAAACATGAATAAAAAAATCAAACATGCCACCGTATTCAATTATATTATGGATTTTGAAAAACTCTGCATATAAACTGAATGTAAAATTTTATTTATATGACAATATAAACACTTGGTAAGTAAACCATGTAAACTAGTACCAATCCAATAATAATTCTTCTAGGGTTAATATTGATACCGAGTGCAAAATAGTGACTATTAATGAATAATAGGTATTGCTGTTTATTCAATACAAACATTATAACAATGATAATAATTATAAAAGATTTATTATTTAAATAGTCGTATTATCACTGTATTTTTTTTAGGCAGATGTATTACAGAATATTTACTTTCATTGCTAACATTATGTAATTAGCTATACCAAATCACTCATACATGTGAATTCATTCAATGAAAGTAACACCAAATATAATGTGAACAAATAAAAAGCAACAAATGTCTAACCACAAACCAGGCACCTGCTCATTCAAGTAGGTACCTACACATGAACTACCTGAAGTACATTCACCCAGTCAAACAAAAATAAGAACAAAGGATTCTTAAAATTTTGCGACTTTCCTTAGATAAATCATTAAAAAGCAATAATAAATCATTGGAGATATGTTATGCCATGGTTTCAAATAAAAACAACGAGAAAATGACTGTCGAAAGTAACTGAGTAATATTGTCCAAAAATACAAATGTCACAATCACACAAAGAAAGAAACTCACCTTCCGACGACTTCTTCGAATTTCCGACCCCGAACGCTCCCGGAGGGGGCGGAGGTCTTTTCCATCCTCTCCAATTATTGGAGAGGCTCTCCGGCTCCGAACTCCAGCTACACAAAGAATCCTCTTCAAATCGGTCCGAGTCGTCGAAGCTAGAAGGATCGCCCTCAGCTTCTTCCCAGTCGGGCAGCGCATCTTCCACATTGGCCTGTGCCGCTCCTCTCCCAGCCCTGTCATTATTCCGTACAGCACCCGCCACTTTCAGACAGTTTAAAAGGGATACAGGGTTACTATCGGTCACAGAATTCGCCCTATCGACTTTACCTCCGTGACACTCAGTTGGGTTGAAGGAAACACGAATTTGCCCGCATCGTGCTTCTCAAATCTCATCCGGGATACAAAACAAAATTGATATTTTAATAGTTTCACCAAGTTTCACTCAGTGCAAGAACTCGCCTCTCCTATCTGCTTTCGTGCCCGTGAACTCCCCCACCGACGACAATAACAAATATGGCTGACGAACAAGGAACACAAAAGATACCTATATTTCTCTTTCTCAGTTGTCAATTTGTCGGTATGGTAGAAATTTACAAAACATATGGCAAATTAAAAAGGCAACATTTTAATCATGATCAAGTATTACAATGCAATTATTAAATTTTTTTTTTTAGCATATTTGCAAGTTTTTTTAATATGCCATTACAATAAAATATTTTGCTTTATAATTTATTATTGCTCCGAATATAATAATATAACTGTATTACAGTAATATGTACATTATTTTAGAATCATTCCATTTAGTAGTTACTTAGCAGGGAGCCGGACCGAAAACAGGAAAAAACAGCTATTTAGGCCGGGACGAAAACCGAAACCGTATCGATATTTATTTCGGTTTTTTTTTTATTTTTGAGAAAAATTTTAGCTCACAAAAGCCAGATTTAATTGATAAATTGTATCCAAAAATTTTATTTTAATTTGATTAGGTAATAAATTTTATCAAATCCAAAATAATCGCTAAATTGCCAATAGTGGTAAGTTAAATGATAAGATACAATAATATCAATCTCAAACAAATGTGATTTAATATGATTAAAATATCAATGAACACATTATAAAGTGGTTACCTATCAAAATTTCGCGATTCAAACACTTGTGAACGGAAAAGCAAGAATAAATACATCCATACCTATAAAATAACTTCTAGAATAAAACAAACTACCTACCTACTAGATTCTTTTTTAATAATGTTGTACTTTTATTTCTGAAAGCAGAACCGGTGAAAAGTTGGCAAGCCTAGAGGAAGTCAATAAAGTATGAATAAAAAAATGTATATAGTCAGCATTTTAGCTATTTACATCAGAATCCGTCTTTTGTTCGGCAGTACACCAGCGGCAAACCGCACACACTAAAAACAATTCTCCTTTGACATTTGATTTATGTATGTGATCACATTAAATTATAGCTAAACGCCATTTAAAGAGAGTTATGGACGGTGTGGCTGTACTTATATTCACTTGCTAATATTTAAATACGAGCTGAACCGAAAACCGTAACTGAACTGATATATCGACTGCTCCATCGAAGACAGACTTAACTCTGTTTTTTGTGTTTTTGAGTTCAAAACGCTATCTTATGCCGAAAAAAATACTCTATCATCTTATAAGACAGTCGTTACGGTAACTTATTTAAATGTACTATAAATTCAATTTACAAAATAAACGTATGTTAAATACTAATATTTTTTCGATGTATTACTAAAGTAAGTTGAGTTACTGCTGTTTTCTTCGGAAATTATTTTTATGTACTGGCCGCATGTTGGAAGGAGAAAACTACAAGGTGAACTGTAAAACAATTGACAATCGCCATTTTTATTTTTAAAGACGTCATAACGTGCTAATATTCAAACATCAAAAGTACTTTGTTTGCATAGATAATATACTATATCCGTTTACGACACTGTTTTGAAGAGGTAATAAATATTTGATTCAGGTATATATAATAAATAGTGTGATAAAATAAAACATTAAAACATTCATATGTAAACAAAACTATTATTTTGAAGATTTTAAATATAAAAAATTAATAAAAATGCCGAGCTGTGCAGTGAAAACTTGTAAGATGCATTACAAGAAAAAAGATTTTAACAAAAATGTGAAGTTTTTAAATTTTCTTAATAATCCGGAAATATACGATTTATGGAAAATCTAATACAAAAAGTGTAAGAATATGTTCCTTGCACTTCACTGATGAAGACTGGCGTCTCAAGGACAAATTATTAAATACACCTATAAAAAGAGAGGTTGTTAATTTCAAATGCCATAACCTCCAATTCACTACCTACCTGAAAATAATACGAATAAACCGAAAAGCAGAAAAAAAGAGCAGATAGAAGATTATCCAAAAAATATCTGAACAGGCTATCAAAGAATATAATGAAATAATGTTTGTTTCTTAAAATTCCATTTTTCTCTGAGTTATAATAATATTACATATCATTATTATGTTGTGGCAGTCAATAAATTATCACTTTTCGTTTTTAGCGTACCACATGAATTAGTTAAAGATGATTCTCGGGGTCCTATAAACGAATGTTTACAATACAAAAGTGTCGAAGTTCAAAGTTGATTATAATTTATCAAACACAAATTGTGTTACAAAAAACCCGGGAATTTTGAAATGGTCTGGGAAAAAACGGAAAATTGGGAATAAACTGTTAAATACGATATTTTTCATTTTTTTTTAAATAACGAGTCCAGGTGCACATATACTATGTGTTTAACATCGAGTTTACCTTCATACATATCGTCGTTGTTCTGGAAGAAGACACTATCTGGAAAAGACTTGTTTTGAGTACCTAATTGAACTTTGAAGTTAGCCAAATGCTTGAAATGCCACACGTTTTTCATTTTGTTTGTTTGTATAAAACTGTTTTTAAGTAAAAGCATAATTTATAAAAATAAGTGAGTTCCGTCATACGGTAGAGTTTGAAATAAGGATCACTTTGGTACAACTAACTCATATGTCATTTTTTCGATTTAGTGTTTTCTTCCAGAACAACAACGATATAAGAAACGTTTCCGTAAATATTTTGTGTTGGCTTCAAGTATACATAGATATCATACGTGATCCAATATTGAATAAAGTTCCTTACTTCCGGAACTAATAACTCACCGTAAACTCAAATTTGGGGGTTTTTGAGTTTTTTCCGAATTTTCCATGAAGGTTTATCCCCGGTAAAAACTCATTTTTCCCGGCCTCGTACTAGGCACAATAAACAATTTTTTGATAGCAAATAAAATTTTATGAAATTTGTATTTTAGGGTGGATGTAGAATGTATGAAAGAATTGAAAATAATAGAATTGGAAAAAGTGTTTTTCAAAATTAATGGTTGTAAAATTTTCACTGAAAATCTGTTTTTATAATCTCATAAACGAAAGTAAAACATCTTATTTGAATTATTGAGATTTTGTACATTTCCATGTATTTTGTCACTAGCGACCCGGGTTTCGCCTTTCTGCATCTTCAGGTATTCGAGCACACGAGTGGACTTAAACTAAATCAAACAGACAGTTTATAACGATTATATACAAAATAAAATAGGACAAATCTTATCGCTATGTCTAAGAAATTAACATCTGACCTAATGACCACCTTACGACTGAACTTACGGTGAGGGGGTTTTTTTAATGCAATTCCAAGAAATCCCAATTTCAAGTAGGGGTGACCTTGGACCGATGTATTAGTATGGTAAACTCATTACTTTGATTGTTAATTTCTGTTTAGTGTTGATTGTTAATTCATGTTTTATTTTATAGATAAGGAGAGTTTGGAAGATTCAGTTGTTCGTTCGAAATTGGTAAGGAGTTTAACTGGGCTCTATTGATTTCCAAAATTTCTTGATAGAATAATTTATGATCCCCCATGTGTTGATGCAACATTTTAACCCCATTATCTGCATTGAACGTATGGTTCTCCAATAAAAAGTGATTCAGCAAGTCAATAATTCAAATTTGATATTGAAACTCCATCAAGCACCTTTGTCGACGTCTTAAATTATAATAATATCTTAGTTCCTGAAAATGTAAAACTATTAATTTTTAGATCTAGGATGTATTTTAGATTTAAAGATTTAAATAAGCGACCGAAACCAGAAAAATGTATGCAAAAAAAATAAAAATAACTGCTATATTTTTTAATAGAATCCAAAAATATTTCAATTTTGAACACTAAGTAAATCATGCCTTTCGATAAATTTCGAATGAATTTGCAACGATGCAGCTCACTTTGTAGTTCTCTCCTTCCACCATGTACTGGCCGTAAGTCAGACATACGTCTTTCTTCGCCGGAGGCATAAAGTAATATACTATTAGCCGGAGGTTGTATGGCTATGCCCATGGTGTAAGAAGTACACGTGAGCTGGATAAAAGGTGACAGTCGCCCTTTTTGTATTTGTTGACGTCACTACGTGTTTATCCAATTACAATGTACTATGTTAACAACAGTGTTTTGGTGACAGTAAAAATTTGGTTCGTCAAAGTGACGTCACATATAATACAAAAACAACGATCCAGCTCACCTTGTACTCTTACACCATGGGCTATGCAACAACTTTTTTTATAGTATGTGATTGAGCTTGATGCATGATAAAATTGATGACACTATATTGAACTCTATTGTGCAAATAATTATTACTGCCACAGCTCTTGAGGTGCGAACGTATCAATGCAATAATCTATATTGAATAAATAGGTGAAATATTTTTACGATAAGGCCTTAAAATGGCATATAACAAAACAAAAACATTTCAACATTTCAAATT
Source organism: Himalopsyche phryganea (assembly GCA_022494535.1). Lineage (NCBI taxonomy): Eukaryota > Metazoa > Arthropoda > Insecta > Trichoptera > Rhyacophilidae > Himalopsyche > Himalopsyche phryganea. Next base: position 1,583,419 of record JAGVSL010000120.1, on the reverse strand, counting down.
TTCATTTTATTTTACAACAACCTGAGAAAATAGACACAGATAAAGAACAGCTGTTACCAACATTGATCTTTTTTTATAACCATATCCGCTCCCTGATCTGAGCATATGGCCATCACTCGGTTCTTCCAAGTTTCTCTGTCCCTCGCCAGTCTTTTTGCTTCCTCCCAGGTCATCCCAGCGTCCCGTAGTTTCGCCTAATACATTCTATGAATGGTCATCAGCGGCCTTCCAGGGCGACGGAATACAGCCGGTTGGTACAAGAGACAAGCAGGATTCAGGTTCCCTGGGGCATCCGTAGCACATGTCCAAGCCAGGTCCATCGTCGGTTTTTTATTTTGGACGTAATAAGAGGCTGGTTTGTCCTCTCCCTTACCACCAAGTTCCTGACAAAATAAAACCACCGCACCCCTAGTATTCACCGCAAGCATCTGTTTTCAAAGCACAGTATTCGGTTACCCTGTGCTTCGGTGAAGTACCATGACTCGCAACCGTAAAGCAGCACCATCATAATGCACGCATTGAATAGGTCACAGACTTTCCGCATTGATTTGCAGGTTGCTCCAGCTATCCCTAATCGTATTGTGAACTCTTTACGCTGATTGCCATGTCCCGTGATGTGTAACCTCCAAAGTACCTGAAGCCGTTGACTCTCTCGATGTCAGAGGGTAGTCTGGGTCCAGACATAAATTGTTGCAGAGCACATTGGTTTTACTCGCATTGACATGGATCTTCTCCATAATATTTTTTATCCTTTTATGGATTTGTTTGCTAGATAGTGTATTAAGTAATGTAGAAAAATATCATATTTTTCATGTTATTATTATTTTTGCATATACATTACATCAGTCGCCTTAATCCTTTCATTAGTATGAACATTCATGTATCTCCGGACACTGACGTACCAGATAAAAGATCGAAATACATGTATATCCACACGCCCTAGTGCCTTATTTTAAAATATGAAAACCTATATTTTTATAAATACTACATAGATTTATCAATGAAAATATGGAAATAGTAAAATCATTTAACACGTTAAATCCGTTAATTTCACCTGGAACTTTACTACGAGTCTTGGCTGATTTCGTAAAAATCCCCTTTCTAATCTTTTTTTACCAGATAAATGATGGATAGAGATACAATTCTCAGAATACTTCCATCGTGTATGGGCTATACAGTGCCACCATCAAAGTAAGACATACACGTCATCACGGTCGTTCCTGGAAGTAACGCCAACCCCTCGCATTTACTCGCCCAGCTACTACATTCCCCGCGCCTTGTCAGTCATTCCGTACTCATTATCGGTGCGGTTTCTTTTACATTAAAATGCCTAAACCTTTACGGAAGCAGACGAAGGGCATTGTTTCTAATGTATTGAAGTATTGTGAGGTTGCGGAACAGAAAGGAAAGCTTTTAATTCCACTCAATAGTGCCAAAGATAAAGTATTTGCTATGACAAGTAAGAAACGAAGGAATTTAACAGTGTGACCAGAGTTGCAAAATTTCCCCAGTTTTAGGGGAAATATTATCGCATGCTATTTAACAGAAAATAGTGTATTCAATTAGTAGTTCTTAAGTTAATTACCTTCGGTAAATTATTTTTGAAATCATATTCTTTATTATGTTATTAATATCCGATAATTTTACTAATTTTAGAATCTTGTCCTTTTTCTTGTTAATACCTTATTACTTTGTACTTAAGACATTTTAAAGTAAGGTTGTAAAGTGTTTATCAATGAAAAATAAGAGGAAATGAGTTTAAAAAAAACTTATTTGGGGATCAACAATATTTAACATTCTATTAGTCCTTAGTTTTATATTTACTTTTGGTTACAGATGTATCACTAAGCATCATTCAACGTATTTGTGTAGAAATAAATACTGGTGATGGGAAGGTTCATTCGCCCAAGAAAACAAAAAATAGGCCGAAAAAAAAAATATTAGATTCTTTTGATCTGTGTGCCATACGACAGAAAGTGGGGTTTTTTTACGAGATGAAGACAGAAATTCCGGTACACTCAATACCACTTTACTGACCTTAAAAATCGATATGGATTATCAATGGGAGAGAGCATTTAAGAAAAGTCTTACATACGATAAGCTTTGAGTTTAAAAAATCACGCTTAAAAAGGACTTATTTAATGGAAAGATACGATATGATAGCATGGCGAAATAGGTTACTAAACTTAATGAAAGATAACAGAGACAATGAAAAACGTCCCGTTATATATTTTGATGAAACATTCATTCATCCTTCATATGTTATGAAAAAATATTGGCAAGACGGAAAGAAGTCAAAGGCGTAATGAATACTGATTCCATAGGCCAAAGATTTATTATTGTTCATGCTGGCGGAGAAAGCGGGTTCACGCGGGTTCACAAAATTGTTGCTAATTTTCAAATCGAAAAGTAAATCAATTCCTGATTTACTTTTCGATTTGATGATATAAATACGGTTAATTTTACGAAATGTATGCAGACGCAGCTACCGAATTTACTGAGGAACTCCATAGTTGTTATGGACAATGCACCATACCACAACAAGCAAATAAATAAATAGTGGCCATATACTTCACATAGTGAGCGAATATGGTTAATAACAAGAATCGTTTTTTTTAAATATATTTTTTAAATGCTATTGTTTAGGAATATTTTATTTAAAAGTATTATTTATAATGTATTACTATAATTATTTTATAGCATTTTTTATAATATATTACTATAATCATTTCAAAGTATTATTTAAAATATAATATTTTTGGGATAGAACGCTGGCAGCACAGGCGGAGCGAAAAAAGCATTTGAAGTAATAATCTCGGCGTTCGCAGCGCTATGACGTCTAAATCTAGATAGAGCGGTTGGACACTAGACAATGCACGATACTAAAATTTGGTTAGAACCAAGTCTCTTTGTCTGTTCAAAGAAAATCTGTTTTTTATGTTGAAATGTTGTATTCCATACATAAGATTATATTAATATTAGCCGAGTTAATTCGATTAGATTATCGATTTGGCTAACATTTATAACGGGATACAACATTTCAACATTAAAACAAGATTTTCTTTGAACAGGTAAAAATGATTTTTGTACAAGCCAGAACGCCACCCTGCCACTTTTTTGACCTGGAACTTACTTTTCAAGTATATTATGAAATATTGTAGGAAGAATTTGTCGTTTTGTATCAAAACTTGTCAGCTGACAGATATTACGAGAATGCAAATAAAATATACACCGTGAAAAAAAATGAGGGGTGGAAATAAATGACCGCCCTGGTACTTTTATATTTAGCACTAAAACACTGGTTATAAATAGTATAGATGATTGTAATGTGCGAAATATAGAGTAAACTTCGAGATCAATAGGTTTTAAATAACTGATGAGAGAGGTTTTCCAGGTATTGGCGAGACAGGTGGGACCCCGAAAAGAATAAGTGTACACACTATCTCTTGTAGGAACGATGTGAAAGCATGAGCATATATTTATATAAGTAAAAGTGGGGTTCGTGGTGCAGTGATCAACGTCATCGACTACGGCTACGGATGTATTGGGTTCAAGTCCCGTACGGACAGCTTCATAAATTGATTTGTCAATCGACTTATGGATTTTTGTTCGTAGGCATGGATGTTTGTGGTGTTTTAAATTCCGTCCCACCTATCCGATCCTGAAAACGGGACGTATCGAGAGCGATTAACCACTGTTCTTGTCCTAGCCATATTCATTTATCCTTACTCTCTTCGAAAAAGAGAGGTTGGGCAACTGAGTAAAAAGCAATTCTCATAGAAAGCTTCTGTTGAGATACCTTCATTAGAAAGCCATATGTTTCACATTGGGAGCGGACATAGCAAAAAAAGTATACATTGGCAACCGTTGTTTCTCGCCAGAAAAATATTATTGACACAAAAGTGTCATACGATTCATTACTAAACATTTTCAAGCTTTAAAACATTATTTTTATATGTTGAAAACCACTGATGTTTTTGATGTAATATAATAACTACAAACAATATAATTGTAATGCTACTTCTGTAATTTATGAATACCTAAACAAAATATTAAGGACCACCGATTTTGTTTAATTTGAAAAACACAACATAACATTTATTTTTGGTTTTTCTTTTTTTAAAGCACAAAAATTGACTCGCTCCCGGGATGTGCAAACAATATTACTTATCACTTTTTGTCATATTTTTTTTATAAATTTTTCAATATACTGATGTTCTTTTTATTAAAAATATAATTCCTATCAATCAGTCTTTTAAAATTATTCAAAAATTATCAGGCAATAAAGAAGTAACTCAATAACAGTATATTCTGCTATTGATTTTTTATTTTCTCCGAGGAAAATGGCAATAAATCATAACGCACCGATAAAGAATGTAAATGGAAGCAAAAACTTAACCAAGAAATACAACGATTAAAAATAAGGCCGAAATCAAAAACTATTTTGAAATTTCCATACAGGAGAATCAGAATATTTTTTCAAAAATGAAAATTGCTCTCCTCCAAAATGTGAAATTTGGACTTACGTCTGTTTTTGATATATATATTTTTTACCCAACCGGAAAGAAAATTAGAACGAAAAAAATAACGCTTCGGGTTCCTGGTATTAAGTTAGTATTTTCAATATTGTATCTATTTAAATAGGTATTTACTTACATCAATTAACTATCTACTTACCAGAATATTTTCACATATCAAAAGTATAATGCCGCCTAGTGATAAATATTTTGTTTATATGGCCTTATCTTATTTTAACACTCAGGTAGACAAGATATTTTTGTTTATAACTTTATTCAAAAACATTAATTGATCACACTGAACCTTTCAAACATCTAGAATTTCTCGTACGCTAGCTATTCTAAAACATTATTTTTGTAATTAGTGTGTGCATATGCACACAAAAGTTGTGACTGCTACGATCTATATATGTGGCAATCTGAATTGCGTATTATCTATGGCCATAGACTAGTATACTTTGTCTATGCCGCTTTTTACAGACTATCATAGATAATATTCTATGTTGCAGACTATGTTGTTGAAAGAAATGTGTTCTTACTTGGATGTCAAATCAATTTGATCTTCGAATAAATAAATATATCCATCATGGCATTAGTCACAGTTTGTAAAGAAAATACTGCAGTAGCGTACGGTCTAAACATAAAATGGAAGAGTGGTGATATCTCGTCGTTTCAGTCTTTTATCATGCCAGCTCCTATCTTGCCAAAAGACAAGCACAATTTACAAGAAAATGTTGAATGTGGTAACGTTATAAAGAGTATATGTTTTTCAGAGGATGGTAAATATTTCTGTGCAATGACATCTTACAAACAGCTGTGTATTCTGAACGCCAAAAATTTTACTATTTTGCACCACAGTATGTTGCCTAGAGCTGCGAGTAAAATACGCTTTTCTTCAGACTCTGATTACCTGCTCGTTGCAGACAAAACCGGCGATGCGTTAATATTTCAAATAAAAAATCTTGATCAAGGCGGACGCAAATTTCTAGGCCATCTTAGTCTGCTTATTGATGTTCTGCTCAGCAGGGACAATAAATTTGTCATTACCTGCGACCGGGATGAAAAAATCAGAGTGTCTTGTTTTCCCAATACATACACAATTGAATCATTTTGTATGGGGCATAAAGAATTCATCACATCAATAGACTTTTTACCTCACAATGAGAAGTATTTAATCAGTTCTTCGGGCGACGGCACAATAAAAGTCTGGGATTATCTTGTTGGAAAAGAAATCTGCACCATTGATGCAAATGAGACTTTGTATAATTCCGATACAATTGAATCCTTTCAAACAATGATGAAAAAAGAAGATGTGGAGGTAGATTGTCTGCCTATTAGTTATACGTCGTGCTGTAAATTTGATGAAGATTCATCCCTGATTGCTGCATCTCTGTATCTTTACAGAAATATATTGATTTACAAACTATCTGGAGAGGGCGCTACGATTAAATTCGATATATTTCACACTGTGACTCTTCAAAATGATCCTACTAGCTTTTATTTAACCAGAGACAAATTATGGGTTTGTTTTCAAAACAATGGTGTGGAATTGCGAGAAAGTAGCCTTAAGAAAAATGAAGAAAGTAATGTGAAGGTTCATAAATTATCTTCGAATTATATTGATGCAAAAGTGGATATCGGTGAAAACTTGATACCTAGTGCTAGAGATACTCCAATATTAGTTCTTTATAAAAGAAAGTTTGATAATTTACGTGATTATCAAGAAAGAAAAAAACAGAGACTTGAAGGGCCACCTAAATAAAGCAATTCGGATAATTTATATCTGCTTTTCTTTCAATAAAGTACAATATTTGTGGTTAACAGGCTTAACCGAGGCAAACAAAATATTTTTGCACTGTCAAATGTTTGCATAAAACTTGGGTTGAGTGGACAATATTCAGAAAGGAACTAGTTACATTTCTATTTATTTGTGAAAACATGTTTAAAGTAAATATTTATAAATTGCTTTATATAATTACAATATGAATGGATTGAATCAAATTGCAAAATATGTAATTTAAGACATCGACTGATGGTGCTTCATCGAATTTCAATGTCAATTCGAGTCCATTTGTGCGCTCGAATGCCTGAAGATGCCGAAAGGCGAAACCCGGGTCGTTAGTGACAAAATACATGGAAGCGTACAAAATCTCAATAATTCTAATTTGCAAAATATGTGTAACAACTTTATTTAATATTCAAAGAAATCAATGTGGTGATTTTCAACCTATAAATAAAAATGTCACGATTTGTTGAACATTGTTTACCTGACATCTGCCCTATGTTCATTAGATTTTATGAATAAAATTATTGAACTACCCTTGGAACACTATTTTTGTGCAGTATAGATTGTATATATTATAGTTAATAATGAAACAAAATAGTTCTTTGGAGCTATTCATTTTACTACATTTTGAGGAACCAATTTACCATGTAAATTGATGCATTGGTATATTCACATCATTTTATTATTTTTTAAGCTAGCAGAAGCAATTAATTATTTTAGGATACCTATAAATGTGGCAGTTCTCTCCCATTATTAAATAAAATTTAATTGTATGATATTGAAAGTTAATAGCTTATCGCAAGCTAATTGTTATATTTTTTTGGAATCCCAATAAATTTTATGACCCTCCTAATGCATTTTTTATTACACTGAGAGATATTTTATAAACTTTTTGCTCTACTTCTTCAAGATTCCCTGTCGCCCAATCACATGCCAGCATCCTTAAGTTTTGGCAGGGTACTGGAATCCCACTAGTTTATTATCTATGAAGGAGGGGCAAGCATGGTTGAGGCTCTACAGGGGCGTCCGCAGCATGTATTCCAGCCAGTTCTAACATCTCTCTATGAACACTGACGTAACCATGTCCCAGCCTGACAAAATACAAGCCTGTGAAATTATGAGATTTTTTAAGGTTTTGACTGTCAATTCTTGATGGAAAGGTGTTATAATTAAATTTTCCAAATTTTTACAATGATCAGGACCTTTTTCGCTTATCGCGAGCATTATCATCAGTTGAGCGAAATCAGTTCTGAATATTATAAAAATGTCGAAGTAGTATATACAAAACAAAGTGTATTATTTAAAAAAAATTGAGATTTCTATTCAACAAATCATTCAAATCAGATCTTAGATTAAGGTTAAATAAGGCTGGTTAGTCTGCTACATTACCTCTGAATCCTTGAAAAAGTCAAACCACCGTAACCTGAGTATTCACCGCATGCATCTGTTTCGAAGCAGTTTAATAGGCATAACTGTAAAAGTAGCACTGTCAGAATGCATGTTTTGATCAGTAGAGTTCTCTTCATTTAACGTTTGTAACGGGATATATTGCATCCTCATAAATATAATTAGATTTTGATCAAATTCAAGCTAAATGCAGTTTCTCAAATAATTAGATGGTTGATAAATCAAAAAAAGGTTTTCAAAAACCAATAAACCCTCGATGTGACAATATATAGGATGTGGGGACAATGATGCGCGATAAAAGGTGGAAAAACCATCATTATTTTTATCATTTATTGGACATCGTACCACGGCAAAAAAATTCTAATACATCTGACAACTATTGTTTGTAATCTGAACCTTACAACGTATGTTGTATGTGACATTGTTTGGGAATAAATAAAACACAATTTTCATGTTACTTAAATAAATATATATTTATTAAAGTTTTAATGGCCATCGCATACAGCCTTTTCAGTTGTTGTTGATTTTTCATTTTTTTTATTCAATGCAGAATGTATAAGTGATGATGACCTAGCTATCTATAACTGTGTCAAAATCTACATTTTATTGCAATAATTACATGCATAAATAAGCATGAATAATATAATCAGTGGATGTTAAATATTACAATTATAAAATAAATATGATAACGTTTTTACAATGATACCAATATGTTCAATTTAATCTCGGCTTGACATGCCAGCTAATAAAAAAAATCCACCAACTGAACTGCATTTTTATTTGTGACATCTATCCATATATATTCAAATAGTCAATTTATTTAATTTACAAGGGGTATAACATAAAAGGAAAGCTGGAAAAACTGCTTGAGTCCCAAGCGATCTAAAAATAAATTAATCAATAATCAGTTAAAACATATTTTATATATGATAGCATTCAATTTCTCAAGTTGCAAAATATTGTCATATAATGAAGCAAAAAAGGAAATAAGCCTCACTAATATTTCAGTATTAATGAGGCTGCGTTGAAACTTATCAGCTTCATAAGATGGGCAAGCAGAAACAAAATAAATACGGATTTCACTCCTCAACATAATATACAGATACAATTTTATTTATAGATTAATAATGGATGCCATCGGTTCATCTAGCAAATTGCATATCTACATCCAAGTAAATTGACCAGGAGAATTCATCTCGTCACTAGATTTAAGTGTATTCTGTTGAATTTAGGATAGGTTCGAGACATATAATTTGGTAGCTAAGCGGATACCATGTTGAACCCCATATCTAAGCCTGTGTCTATTATCCATGTGCTCTCAGTATATATTGTTAGATCATTCCAGCAAGGATTGACAGTAAACAATATTCAGTTAAGAATACAAAGATGCCTTCTTAGCAGCCGATGAAGTGTTTGATCTTGTTCACACAACACTAAACAAAATTTCAATGGAAACCAAATTGTTCCAGGTTGTAATTCATAGCCACTCTAAATTAAAAAAACACAATGATAAATCCCTTTATTTTGGACGTTATTTTTTTGTTTATTTCCCACACACTAATATATCATATTGTGTGAGGAAAAACTACTCAACACATTTCAGTATTGATATAAATAATCTGATTAATATGAATTTTTTTTAATGGTCTTCCGTAAAATTATCAGATATAAAACAATGTAATACTTATAATACGTTTTTGAATGATTATTTAACTGAAATCTATTGGATAAATATCGATCGGTTTGAAATAATACTTCTTTGCTATTAACGCATTGACTGCGGGCCACGCGCATGCGCGTCATATTAACAAATAAAATGATTTCGTCGACAGCCGTTGTGTTAAGCAATTCTGTGTTCAGTAAACATGTCAGCATAATATATCGCACCATATTGTTCCAAATATAAATATGAAGTTTAAACTGACCAGCATCTAACCATTAAAACCTAAAAACAGAAGGGCGATGTTAAATAAGTTGGTTCCCTATGGGGTCATGTTTCTTGAAAACCAAAATCTTATTGATACATAAATTCTAAGCAATATCCACAAAAAAGCAGTTAACCAAAAATGGGCATACAATGAAAAGTAGCAACTTTAGATACCAATAAAGAATACGAGGGTAAAGAAATATTTCTTCATAATTTTAAACTTTTATTTGGAACAATAGTGGTGTTTTCCCATTAGCTACAGGGCAACTGAACAATACAACATTAATGAAATTATCCCGAACAGAAGTAATACTTTGATTTCGACCGTTATATTACTTAGTTTGTTGTGAAATCAATAAAATTACAGGATAATTTTGTCAAATCAATCGATAATGTAATGATAATAAAACCATATGATAATGGAAATTTAAATGACACAATCTACGTCAGTAAAGATAACAATCAGTTTATTCATCGGTCAAACTGTCACAAGTGACTTTAAATTGCAAAACATGCCAACGATGTAAGGTGAAAATATCATCATAGACAGCTAAATAAAAAGATGACGCCGATTAATTGAAACTAATCACTCCTCGCATCACCGACTATTCACGTTCAACAGCTTCTTACAAATCACGAATTAACATTAATCATTACACACTATTCAGTATTCACTATACATTCGTAAAAATATCTTACAAAAAAAATCTGCAAAGCCCGCAGATATAGCTCGGCACCCGATTCACCGTGAATCAGGCATTTAATGCTGAAAGTAACAGTTGACGCACTTTACAAAAATACATCGATGCGCATTAATGATTTGATAGGGTTACATTTTCAAACAAATAAAATAAGGGAAGCCGAAGCGCTGAAAATAAGAATGAAAAACTAAATGTATTTTTAAAACAAAATATCATTTACAGGCTACACAAAAAAAAATGTTCCAAGGTGATTTTAAAGACTCTTATAATCGATCCACAAGTACGTACGTCTGGAAACACGTTGCCCTCGAAGACGTCCATTGTGACAAAATAGATTTCATCACAAGATTATCTGCGATAAATAATGTAACGAAAGAACATCTGTGTACCGCGGATTAATATTGTAAACAAGTTGTAGAATAATGCATGTAATATAATATCACTTTTATATAATTAGGCCTATCGTTTGGTGAATAATAATACATCGCTTATTAATTGCCTAATGAATTCACCGCAAAGGATTGATTGCCTTCGAGTTAACAGGAAAAGACGTGTTGGCATTTTCTTTGGATTCAAATACTTCAGAAATGAAATAATAGTAAGCGAATACATATTGCAGGCTCATTTCTAATAGTATTCCTCAAAGCTGTTGGAAGTAGTCAATGTAACATTGTGCCTCGACAGGTACTTTCATTTCTGTGTCGGTAAATGTGCACATTTGTTAACAGTTCAACGGTGGCCTGTTAGAAGATCTACATGCCACTCTCGAGCCATTGATAAAAATGAACAACTATCGATGGTTTTGTTTATCTAGATTTAAGTACATTTGCGAAGTATCTTAAAAGGTTCTGCACATTGCGGCCCCTGAGATATTCGTCCAGGGTTTTCTTCAGCGATAATAGGTCTGGGAGATGGGAGCAATCCTTTATATTTAGAAGCGTTAAGAATACTTTATCCCACAGAGTCGATTTCATATATCTGGAATAAAAAAAAAAACAGCTATTGATACTAATTTACACTATAGATATAAACGTGTTCCTGAGATATGTATGAAAATCCATAAAGACTACCGATGGGTTGCTTGGCAATAAAACTTATTGATAATTAAATTTACATTTTAGCGCATCCAACTGAGAAATGTTCTAAAAAGATGGCCTTTCAATTCTTTGTCAATCAATTTAATAAACTTGTCTCATGTTCGTTTCAAACATGATTTCAAATAAAAAAAACTATTGTTTTCTAAATAAGTCATAGTTCCTGGCTTTGTAAATAACTGTGGTTACTATTTCAAAATCAGGGTTTATTCAACTTTGTTGTCAATGGCAAAAAAAAATATTTTGTTTTCTGTCAGGAATGTTTCATATTTATATCCTGTCATCTGGTGGTGAAACTTCTTCACAAATTGTAGCTGACTTGAATAGTAGCTGTAATTATTGCCACAGTTCTTCAATTGCTTTGTAAATTTTTGACAATGCGATTGAAACTAAGCAATTAATTCGGAAAGAAACAAGCCAATTAGTAACAGGGAATCATACAGTGATCATGTGTCGCTTTAATAGAGATTTAAAAAATATATAATAAGAGAAATCTTATATTATTTTGAACATTGTACAGACCTAGGCCATTTCTTCTCTACTTTCCACTGCCCTCCCCGATTGACTGTCTGCATGTAGTTTCCCATTAATATGACGTGAACTGTTCCTGCAAGGCAGTAAAGGTCCGTTTGGTAAGTCCAATCTCTGCCGTCTCGCATTTCAGTACACGTAAAACCATCCGTTGAAATCACCTGATTCACAAAAATCATAAAAATTTAACTAAGGAACCATGATATATGAAACAAGCATGATTAGTAGTAACGAAATTTATCCATAGTAATTACTATGGATGAAAAACAATTAATTATTTTTATAATTGTCAAATATCGATGTATTATTTTGAAAAAAATAACATTCCATTTGGAAGATTGGCTCCGTCAGTTTGTCAAAAATAATCTTACCTTTTTAAAACTGGTTTTAGCTGGGAAAAGAGACATATCTATTGCACATCCAAAATCAATTAACTGCAGTGAAGGACTGCATGAATCCAAGTCAGGGCTAAAAAGGAATAAAGAATATTAGATGCTGTCTAAGTGGGGCTATAAAATTTTGCACAGTAATTTGGAAGTTTTCTTTGAGATTGATTATTTAATCCAGGCTACTGTGTAGTTATGCAGAATGCAGCGAGCCCACGTTTTTGTGAAATAATTAGTTATACTGAAAAGTATCTTACATGTTGGTTCTACCGAATGGATAAATAAATCATTAGCCAGGATGCTTCATAGTAAAATGTTCTATAAATGCATTACAGTTTGTCGAATAAGATACCCTCAATTTGCAGAAAATGACCAAACTACTTTACAAAGATGAATGTTGTAAAGGCACACTCTAGTTTCTATACTTCATTATTTACAAAAATGTGTAGTGCAACAAAACACAAAAATGCTTATATTGCTGTTGGTGGTTTGTGTGAACAGTCTGCTTTATGCATAACTTCATTAAGTACTAATTCTAAAAATTGAAGTAGTGAAAAGTCTGTTTTTTTACAAATTAGGTGTGAATTAAAAACATTATTTATCAGGCGTTTTCTTCTATTATTACACTTGTTGATTACCGACTGGTTTAATTTTTTTTCAGTAATGAATGAATACGCCTAATAATAAGATGCACTTACACATTCATAAGTAAAAAGTTGTCCGGTTTAATGTCAGCATGAATGATTTCCGCTTTATGTAAATAGTGCACAATTGAGAGCATTTCACAAGCCAGGAGCATAACTATGTCTTCGTTTATACATTTATTTGTACTCTGCTTAACTCTATTGGCAACATCTAACAATGACCCATATTTCGAAAGTTCCGAAACAAATATGCTGGCGTTGTCACCCAGAAATGCGCTGTGAATATCCATGTAGCCTTGGAGCTGAAAATAAAACATCTAACTTTGTAAATAGTTTTCGAGGAAAAACACAAAGATATATCACTACCCACCGAAGAGAATAAATGTTTCCAGGATTATTTTTGGTGAATTCGGCGGAAACTGTGGGAATGAATTTTTAAAATTAAATTAAATTTATTGCTCTCATTAAAATTACATTTCTTTATTAAAAAAATACTAAGTTGACAGTTGAAATATACTTAATAATGTCAATTACACAATAGATAAGTTGGGCATCAAATCAGTAAAAATGGAAATACTGGCAGACAACTATTCTGCGGAACGACACTCAAATTATTCAAAACCTAAATATTGTATAATATAATGACTATACATTCGCAATCCAATTAATTTCTTGAAATTCCTTTGCTATATTGTATTTAGAATCAAGTGGATGTATTTTATGAATGAAACTGTCAAAAATTTACAAAGTAATATACTCTCAACTTACCATAGCTGAATCTTTAATCCTAGCTTTAATTTCTTGGCATATGTAATATTCCCAAGGATGTCCAGGCTTTTGATACTTTAGAGCTACGCATGTGTTCGTAGACAATTCCAATCCCCGGGAAACAGTCCCGAAGGTTCCTTTACCCAATTGTTTTTCAACCGAGTATCTACAATTTCCTAACGATATGATAGTGCTCTGCTGGAGTTTAGGTACCGATTTCAGTTCGCAGTAGCCCTCGTAGTGATTTTTATTAGGAAACTTTACATATTGCATGAGGCTATTGCACAGTTCATTATTGAACGGGTCTATGATTTTAGGAAAGTCTATCTTGGCGGGTCTAGGAATGTCTTGAGTGGTCAATGAACTGTTAGAACAATTCGATTTGAATGTAATTTGACAATCCATGGAGTTTTCACTGTCGACATCCATCTGGAAGTTATCCGTGTGCATCGAGCGTATGGACTGACGTGAATGCATGGAAGACATGCGACTGTCCTTTCCTGCAGAATCCCGGCTGTCTTCCGACTGCATCTCGGAGCGGTGTTCGAAATCTAATTGTCTTTTGGATTGATCCTTTTGCTTATCATATAGGCTTTGGTTTGTTATACTGTTCTGATTGGCTGACGGAGTTTGCACGGTTCTCTCTTTGCCGGCATCCGAGGAGTTCGAATCGTTAGTCGGAGGGACTTGACCTTGCTCCGGACTAGACACATACAAGTTTTTATGCATTTTGTTGGATATATTAGGACTATTGCTGAACTTTGGTGTGTTGGCATCATCTTTAGGTTCGTTGCGGGCAGTGATAAAGTTAAGGAATTGATTTGAAAATCCAGGATTGGCTGCCGGCGAAGCGTTATTTGGAACGTTCGTTTTGGCCGCCAGGTGAGGAACCTCATGTCTAACGCTCCTCAGTTTAGAAGTGGGACTTTGATAAGGCAGCTTTTGGGCCTGTTGAGCATTCGTCACCTGAGATATTTGCTGCGGTGAAGGGAAACTCGGGGAAGGTTTCTGAGAGACATTTTGATTATAGATCTGTCTGTTTTGATTGGAATTAGGATGCTGAATGCTGGGTGATGATTGAGGGACAGCGGCTTGCTGAATTTGATGATGGGAGCGGTTTACGGGAGATGGAGAAACATTTGGATAATGTTGGGCTTGGTTAGTAGCATTCACAGAATGAGAATTCGAAGCATAGTGCATTTGCTGTTGAGAAATGTTTGCGTTAGAAGTATTTTTGTATGCATCATAGGAAGGTTGCCGCATTTGATCATTCTGGTAATTAGCATACGGGTTTGCCGCTTGAGGTTTCCCTTGATTCTGGTATGATGCATTGTGAACATTGTAACTTTGATTAGCTTGATAATGAGATACTTGCTGCTGATGAGAAACATTCCCGTAATCGGTCTGGGCTCGATTTTGATACTGCGATCTATTCAAACTTGCATTTTGATCATGATAGCCTTGTTGCTGATACCCTTGGACAGAATTATCTACCGCATGCGTACTATGGGGGGCATGGTAAGGACGGGGCGAAGGTTGGTAGTTTTGATAGGCTTGAACGTGAGGGGGACTTTGAAAAGTCGGTTGGGCGGCTTGAGGGCTAGCGTAACCCTGTCGGTGGTGGATAGATTGATTTTGATAAACATGCTGAGCGTTCTGGTAGTTTTGGTGAGGACTGACGAATCCTTGCTGCGGACTGGCGTAACCCTGCTGCGGACTGGTGAAGCCTTGCTGAGGACTGGTGAAGCCTTGCTGCGGACTTTGAAAGCCTCGCTGGGGGCTCGGTAAACTCTGTTGAGGACTCTGATATCCGGGTTGCACGTGCGGCGGGCTCTGAAACCCGGCGTGCGGACCGGGAACGGGATGCTGGGGGCTCTGATAGCCGTGATAGGCAGCCTGAGAGTGTTGAGCTTGGTAAGCGGGATTCTGATATGTCATTCCGTGTTGAGAGTTCTGATGTTGATATGCGGATCGGTGTTGATAGTTCGCATCGACCGCCTGCCGAGTGGGAGTCTGGTAACCCTGGGGAACGTTTCCCGCGTGCTGGTTGGGGGTTTGATAACTTTGTGACACATTCGCGACGTGCTGATTTGAAGTTTGATAACCTTGAGAAACATTCACCGAGTGCTGATTGGCTGTCTGATAACTTTGAGAAACATTCGCTGCATGTTGATTCGGGGATTGATAATTTTGAGGAATGTTTGCGGAGTGATAACCTTGCGCATTCCTCTGTTGGGGAGTATATCCGTTGTAATTAGTGGGCGCTTTGTGATACTGGTGATCAATCGTGTGGTATTGGGGATTCTGTTGAGGAACATGCGACTGGGGAACGGACTGGTGGTTCGGCTGAATGTTGCCGTTGCTTCTGACACCGTAACTGTTGGCAGATTTGACGTGCCCCGACGCAGATTGCCTTTTGCCGTAGGCCTCGATTTCAGCATTATGGTATTGCGTTCTGTCTCGACTGGGATCCGCTTCTTGGTGGGAACGCTCATTGATGACGCTCAACGAGGGACCGCAGCTCTCTCCGCCCGCGTATCCAGACATCGTATTCCTCATGGTTTGATAGCTGCCCGAAGAACTGGATCCCGATCTGTTGAAATTACACATTCTTTTTTTAAATAAAATTTATGATTTTAATTAAACAAATTTCAAAAAACTATTGCCTAGAAAAACATGCTAATATGCTAACGGTTCTTAATATGAGCAAATCAAGTCTTAAACTAAAAAATTGGATTCAAATTGTAATGATAATCAATTCAGATTGTTTAGTAGCCTTGTACCATTTACGCTATTAACATTTTTATGTATATTAGTGATGTTTTTTTTAATAAATCTGCATATCGACATTTTTTTTTTAAGCATAGATAATTTTTGCATCAATTTAGATTTGAAATGGTTAAAAATCTTGTCTTGAATACGATTTAGACATCAATAACGGCATGTTGTATTAACTATCTAACTGAACAGCATATGAATATACATGAGTCTTCCTATCATAGGTCGTATGACCAATTAATTGACATCAAACATTTTCATTACACGTAGAGGATTGAAAATGGCTCCAGATAAATTCTAGCTGGAAGACATTACTGCTACTTACCCCTCAATTTCCAAGGCTTATTCTTCATAAATAGTATGCCTTAAAACATTATAGCACTACAGGTGACACATTTCAGAGGCAGAGTAAAACTGTCGACCGAGTAAATCTGACTGTTACTTTTTGTTATTTCAAATAAACATTGATTGCTTGTACAGATATTTCATATTATATACTTCACAATAAATTTTGGTAAATTTATTATATGTGTTCCCATTATATCGAGGGTATTAAACCAAAGTGTTCAAGATAAAAAGTATTTGGAGAGTTAAGATCACAGAATAAATAAGATAAAAGAAGGACATCCACACCAAAAGTTTTATGCTGATAAAAATTACTAAAGTGCGGTGGTCACGGAGAGGTTTGCCTAATTTTGTTTTTAGGTTGCGCAAATAGTTTTCAAGTTTCTTTTATTTAAAACACAATTGTGTACATTATTTTTCGAGTTCTACTCAATATTTTAGATCACAAAATATTTCTGAAACCACAAAATTATTATTTAAAAATATACAAAATAAAAACCATAAAGAAATTTGAAGTTAAGTAACATAACCTGTGTTTTCTTTTTTCTTTTCACTCTTTTGATTTCAAAACAACACTTGATATCTTGTACTTTCATTCCCTCAAGCAGTCTATTTTAATATGGAACCTTTCATATGGTATATGATTTTTATTCCCGACAAATTAAAACAAATGTCACAGATATGAGCAACAGTGCACCATCATGAACTTTGTAACTATTTTCATAGAAGCCCCAAAATTTGTAACCTTTTTCCGCATGAGGCATGTAACAATAAATACATCTATAGAAATTGAATATAATAACTTAATATAAAACAGTACAACAATAAAAATCTTAATTTTATTTGAATTTCCTTGAATAATGTTGACTGATAAATATAAATATTTATTTAATCATTTTATCTTTCGCACTTTAGTAGTGTTTGAGGTAAATTTTGTTTCACTGATAGATTACAAAATAAAACAAAATACATAGTATTTATTCTATAATTTTTAATATCTTAAAGAACGATTCGTCCAGGATTTGCAAGCCATGAAACAGGGCAAAAAAAAAGATGGAAGTATTAAATATTTCATTTTTATAAATTTTGTCGCAGGCCTCGGCGGATGTGCATAAATTGTGCGGAAACGGAATTTGAATTTTAAAAAATAGCCATACAGGGAAATATTTTTTCAAACTAATTCAGAGGCGAGTCCGTCAGATGTATAGAGAGCGAAATTAATTTGCTATTTTCAAAAACAAGTTTGAACATTCAGTCTTTGCTATTATTCAAATACAAATGCACTACTAATTATTGAATTAATACTAAAGCGGCTAGCTACTAACAAAAAAGATTTTTTGGGTAAAAATAAAACTCAAAATTTGTTAGAGTGGAAAAAAACTATAATTATTAATAACCGATAAACATAAGTATTGGTTGCAAAAATTAATTTGAAAAAAAGTCATATAGGATTATAAAAAAAACATTGAAATGAAATCAGATCTGCTAGTGCCACAACTTACGTATGTTTGACAAACCTGTGCTCTCTTGTAGTTTCCATAATGACAGAGAGTCCATTGCCGTCGATACCATTGTTTTCGGACACGGTAACAGTTCCGTTTTCACCGTCTTTGTTAGTCATTTGGTTGACGTGTTTTGCACCGCCGTTGTGTCCCAAGGAGTTCATCGTTTGGCGTTCGTCCGCCTCATCGGAGTCGGCGATGTTGAATTTCTTCGCGTTTGGGGTTTTATTGTAGTCCACGTAAAAAGGCTTCTTGAATTGGTTATTCTGCGGCGTACTCGATACATGTAGATTGAAATTAAACATCTGGGTGGAGCACGATTCGTCAAAATTCCCAGTTTGCATTTCCTAAAAATATTAATAAAATTTAAATTGTTCCCTGATTATTCTCGGTGGGATGACATTAAGATATAATGAATACAACTATGTATAGTAAATATTTCACAATTTTTATCGAAACAAAACTGATTTTGTTTAGCTATTGAATGTTTTCAACTAATCATCAGTTTCAAGAATATACGAATGGCAAGAATATGGTTAGATTCATCTAGCGTTTCAATATTCATATTTTGCTCGCGAGTCAACTGTACGATTGAGAAAGAAGAAATTATCAATCCTATAAGTCGCAATACGGTATCGACTTTCGTTGGAATAAGACGACCTATGAAGATTCTAGTAAAATTTCTAGGACAGTGCAAAATCATTAAAAGATTTTCAAAATCAATGCAGAATCAAATGCAGAATAATACTTAATTTTACATAATATCTGCGTGTGAAAATAAATGGAACTTAAGTCTTGAAAAAATGGGTTTAAAATGCCAAAATAACTACAATGAATCTATGCGTTGAGTAACACCTTGAATTAATATGTTAATCATCACATTCTTTTGTTTTGGCTCTCCTGAAAAGTAACAATTTTACAGTTGACACCCTTTTCCTATTGCATGCAGATATGCTTTCATATTTCAAAATAAAAATGAATAGTTCTGAACCATTTTTCGATCATCAATGTGCCCATTTACCATCATTAGCCTAAATCATCGGTTCCCAAACTTATTATGCCGATGGACCCTTTCTTAAAGCAAAAACCTGATATGAACCCCCAAGTAAAATAACTCTACATAACTGCATAATAGAAAAAATTTAAAATTAATTTTGATATCTTGGTAGATGTAGGTGGTGAATAAAATATTTTGATATTTAAAGTACCTATGATGAGGTTCATAACTACACTAAATCCACGTTCCACTAAATAGGGAGATGGGAAAGCAATTAACAGCCTCTGTACAGTGACCCATAATGCAGGATATAAAATTGGTATCTGTTTTTGTAACCAGAATTTGTGGTATCCGTGTTCAAACATTGGTTTCCGCTCCTCATTTGTGGATCATACAATAAATTTCTCCTGTATTAGTATAGATTCGTCTGAGATTGTGGGTATGCTTGCAAAAGTGTCCAACACCCAACAAATCGCAATCAATTTATTTATTTTTTAAAATAAAATGTCTTTCAACCAAGAATTGACAGTTAACACCTTAAAAGTAATTTATTTATTTCAACTTTCATTAAATGAAAATGTTTCGCAGACCCCCCAACGTTGTCCATGCACCGCCAAATTATTTTTAATTTGCCACAGACCCTCTTAGCGGTCACAAAGACCCCCAGGGGTCTATAGGAACCACCGGCCTAAATAATCAAACGGTCTATAAATTATTTCCTCGCAAACAAACCAGATACTCACAGGCATGGTGTTTCCTTGCTGCATATAGTGACCATATTCAACATGCTGCTGTATATTTTCTTGGTCTAGTTGACTATCTTTTGGCCCATCCGACTTATTATACATGGGATCTCTAGTTGTGCCCGTGATGTGATTTTGGGCGGCTATTGTCATAGTATGATCTTCGCGCAGTTCAAATTTGATAGGTTGGTGATGCGGCACAATCGGAGGTGGCGCTATGGAATCTGAAAAATGTTAGACTGCAATTTTACAATCGAATATCGATGCTTTTTTTTAAGATCAAAAACAAATTCTAACCATTTGCAGCAAATTATAGGCACACTTTAAATTAATTCAGTTTACAACAGTCAGATAAAGTTTCAAACATTGTGAATCCATTATAGACTTAAGAAGAATATAAAAATATTGTGCATTACAGCTGATTGCCAATGTGCCAGATATTAATTTAAAAAAAATACTTACTCAAGGAGTTACGATATCACAAACATCCATGCCCAAAATTTCAAATGTAAAAATTGAAAAATACAGCATTTAATGTTGACTTTTATCAAGAAGTGTTGGTCAAAACTAATATAGCAAATATGGGATAAATTGAATACATAATTAAATGCATTTGGATTCTGCAGTAAAATTGAATTTAATAAACAACATTCTGATGCGGTCTCATCGGTCAGTGATTTTGAATATGAACTCTTCTCTTGCCGACAGAAAACAAACAACACCAAAACAGAATAATTGAACATTGTGAATTGTCCACAATCTGTCAGTAGAATGTAATTGAAGTCAGAAGTATTCTTACCGTCTCCGGCAAATAGATTCAATTCCCTGATGGCCTCCCTGGTGTGAACAGTCATAGAATCGCTGTGCACATTTGCCAAAAGACTTCTGTTGAAATCAGCTACTAAGCTTTTCTTGGGAGCGTTGTTGACATATTGATTCTCAATACTCGAGTTATATCTAAGAGGGCCGGCAGCATTGTTCACTTGCATATTTTCATCTTTCATGGTGTCAAATTGCTGCGGTTTACTCATATCTATATACTCAACGGTGTATCCTTCATTTTGCTCCAAGACAACACTGGTGTGGGTATCCTCAGCATTGAGAATAGAGTTGGATTGGGCGATGACATTCTCCAGATTGAATTCAGAGCTGACAGGCACAGCCTGTTCGCTAAACTGACAATTGGAATCGAGATTGACGAGAACCTTCGGTTCTCCCGGAGACTCTATATTTTGGACCTTGGTGACATTCTGCACGGCCAATGGTGCGTACTGATAATTAATCTGAGGGTTTTCAGAATCCAAAGCACAACTCGCCAGCGTCTGAAGAGCACTGTCACGTTTGACGGAGGGATGTGCACCGCTCGCTTCAGAACTGAAGGGCTCCGTGACGGCCTTCAGTGTCCGCCGGTAGGCCGCAGAAGATTTATGGTCAGCAAAGTATTTACGAGCTTTGATCTCTTCCAAACTAAATTCTTTAGTGCCGCTCTCCGATTCTTTATAAACCTAAAATATAATGTAACATAAATAATATTTCAACAAAGGATGACAATATCACAAGATGGATGACTCAAAATATTAATATTGTTACCTCTTTCTTATTATACATTGGTATTTTTGTAGGGTCGGGTGGATCCGGAACACACATTGGCACTTGAGAATTTGAGAAGTCCTCTACACAATAAGGAAGATGATTGGCAGATAAAATTATTGCGTCATCTTCATATGCTGCAACAGATAGAAAAGTATACAGATTGATTCATCAAGCTTCACTCTTTCTGAAATAAATTACATTGTAGAGCTTCTATTAACCCTTCGAGTAGTATGGCCGTACCTATTAGCATCGACATTCTCATATTTTTTATTGAAGTATTATTTCTTCAGATATGGATACTACACAAATCTATCAGTGTTAAACACACACGATATTTTATTTTTACATTTATTTCAAATGAACAAAAGAATTTTGTAAAAAGGTTAACATTTGGAAACAAATCTGTAGCCATATAATATTGAGTATAAAAATTCATTTAGTTTCGACTCTAGTCCTGGAATCAACGTGAATAGAGAACCGCTTGCCGACAATGAATACAATAAAGATCTAAGGTAGAATTGGAAGTAAAAGCTTATACTTAATTATTTGAAATTAATAATGGATTATTTCATTTACATTTTATAGTTTTGTTACACAAACTCCGTAGGTCAGGAGCCAGGTATATCACATGTCACAATTGACATAAGAAGTCTTCTCAAGGCTCAAATAGGTTCGAGCAAAGTAGATGAACACAGAAAAACATGAAACGTAGAATATGAATAAAGTTGACAAGGGGTTAATCCATATCGGTTAACCCTCATAGCGATCTTAGATGTAGGTATCTGACAATGTATCAGATGTTCGGACGATGTTGAATCCGTAGAACCGTATAAGGTGAAAACTGATCAAACAGCGGAGGCAAGAAGATAGTTTCACTTGACTGGTAACCGTAAGACTTTATTAATCGGGAATCGATCCAACTGAGGATACAGTGCTCCAGCAGAGATGGTTTTGATTGCTTGGTATCTTTAGGATAAGAATGAATCCGGAAGACTCCCAAAATGGCTAAGAAGCTTAGACACCAGAGGAACTCTAGTAGTCAGTAGCTTCGAACCAGTGAGACGTTTGTTTGAAGAGATAGGGTATATATATAATTTCAAGAGCCCAGTACATGCGCCTTTTAATCTACGATATAGGCGCCATCTATTATTTACAGCGAAAAGGTGTTAAATGGTAATTAAATAATATTATTAAATTAGCTAGCGACATCTATATGAAATTATCACATGCTATAATTTTTAAATGAGTTAAAATTCTTCACTACTTTAAATAATAAGTAATATCCTTCCCAGATTGACCCATAACAAAAAAAATATTTTTATATTTTTGTGTGTAGTAATAGTAAAAATAATCAGAATACAAAATAACCTAACTTAATAAAAAAAAAATAACTCACTAATCAAGGGTTAAGAATAATTTTATAAATAACATTACGTGTGAAAGCTAAAGGTGCTATTGGTAATTTTCTGGCTGTGCCTAATTTGCTCGTTTTGGTTGTAGAATTGGTCCACATGCCGATTTCTCTCTGATTCTCCTCAGCTGTACATGATTGCACAAGCGATTGAAGGGGCGTAGCAGCAGCTTCCTCATGATGTGGAACATAACTCGATGGCCCAGGATTGTCCTTGAATACAAAGATGAAAATTTTCATTGCATGTCTTTACAGAAATGTGTTGTATCAGAAATGAAATCAGTACTATTTTTTCATGTGTGTCAAAAAAACAGCTGCAATATATATGATGATATTCTAGATAAAATAATAAAATTTACTTCAAGGAAGTCGCCAGGTCCAGATTACAAAAATTACATTTTAGTATTATCTAGATGTGATTCCAACACATACATAGAAAGAAAAGTATAGGGAACCGCACAAATAGTAGGTATTCTGAAAGAAAATTTGCTTCAAAAATGATTGATTTTTACCGGTACGGATATTGCAGAAACTAATATTACCTGATATATATCCACCATAACATTGCTGCGGGGTAGTTGGCCTGCCGCAGCCTGATTTTGGCGTACAATGCCCGGAATAACACTCTGAATATTGTCTCCAGTTCTTTGTGACGGAACTGTTGCAATATTTCTTCTCTTAACAGTCCTAAGCGATGTTAATGCGAGGCGGGTTTCAGCTAATGCTGAGGCTGCCTTCCGCTTTGTCGGAGAATCGTCGTGGAGCAAGCGCTGGGCATACCACAGTTGGAAGTTCCTGTGAGTTGAAAGCCAAAGTCATAGAATAAATTAAAATGCTCCTGAAATATAGTACCTTTATTCTATAGAGTTGTAGTTAGGCCACCATTCATTGCATGTGTATCTACAAGATTCTCATATTTTATACTCTGGCATACGGTATATAAATATGATTTATGATTAAAATCATTGAAATGTTCTACAAAAGGAACGCCTTTTAAATCCTCAAACAATGTTACCTAGTACCAAAATTAGTGCTTTAAGTAGAACCACGGTAATAACAATCCTAAAAAAAAAATAATGGCTTCTCACTACAGCACAGTATTACAGACGATATCATCTTACAGATGGCAGCAACATAGCCAATAGGTGACAAAATTATGTTACCAAGACTGTTTTTATACTACAGAAATATTAATTAAATATACTGGCATGTCTGGGAATTCCCTTTCCCATACAAAAGCCAGCATCCAGTTTCATATTCTGAAATTGATAGCAAAACCCAAATTACATGAAAGTAGCTGATGATTATTATTGTACTTGAGATAATTTACATAGTTTTGTTGCACTCCACTGGAGATTAATTTTAAGAGGTTGAGTAACACTACTCTTCAAGTCGTTGACCATCCAGATTTCAATCAGTTGAATTATTTGAGAGTATGATCGTTACTATTGAAATAAAATTATATGCACAAAAAGCAGTTCTCATTATCATAAAACACTTGAAAAAATAAAACATCAGTGTTATTATTATATTTGTATTGATTAGGCTGCCCAAATATTGACTTGGAATACACATTAACAAAACAATTTTTTGTTATAAGAATGTAATGTATACAATACAAATGCAAAAAAATACCATTAATCATGAAAAGTAGTGGAACATTTGATTAAAGAAATGTTTTCATGGCGAACATTGTAGAAAAGGTTATTATTAAAAGCTCATTAAAAGAGTCCAACTGCAGATTTCTTATCCAACAGTAAGTCTAAATAATGTAGAATATTTAGGTGTTCAGGAAAAAACTAATTATTCTACATTATTTAGAATGTTAGGGACTCACAAGTGAGACGGGAAGAAGCAAGGAAACTGATGAGACAGAGAATCTTGAAGCAACGTATGGTTACTGTACACTCCATAAAGGGAGCGAATATGGCGATGAAAATAATGCACAGCTATCGTAATATGATGGCCTCCTACCAACTTTTGACAGATGAACAGAGTTATGACATGCAAACACTGCCTGATACATTTTGGACATGTTATGCACCTACTTAAACAATTTATGTAATATTCATTCAATTGATCTCCCGCAATTTTCATTATTTTATTTGTTTAATTATTTTGTCGACTTGCAGTACATCAGCAAAAGCTTTACCCTAGCGATGAAACGGTTCTGGTTAGAAGATCAAATTAACGTTTTTTCAATTTAATATTTTTAATCCCAAGCAGTGTTTTACAATAATATCTGGCGCATTGATGATCATAAGCTGCAATGCCAAATATCATTTTTCTTATATTTAATTGAAAAGATTTATTGACTATGAAATTTAAAGAAGCATTTTTGACAGTTTTTTGTATAAATTACATGGTAACCGAAATATTCACATTTTTTTTTCTAACCATAACTGTTGCATTACAGTACTTTGGAAATTCATAGTGATAAATAATTTTACTCACTGCTTTTCATATTGATTTAACATTATTGTATTTGGGTTTAATCAGTGTGAAAAAGGATTAAGTGTTACAATTCTATGAAAGCTGTCCGGCAATGACTATAAACCTGAAAATACAAGATTATGACTGGACTTACATGTGAGCCTCTTCGAGTTCATCATTCGGTTGGGCTTTTGCTCGCAGGCCCAGGTTATATACTTGGTCAGCTTTTTTATAATCACTCGCTTCCTCACAATAGCATGCCCAAGCTCTATACAATTCAGAACAGGATGTGCCTATTCCTCTATTGTAAAGCAACTGATATCCTTCCAGGGGATTCGGGGAGTAGTCAATCTAAACAAACACAAAACAAATTAGTAATGTTGTCCAGACGATATCTCAAGGAGAATATAACACAAATATACAACTGAGGGATTACAATAAAAGAAAATACATCATAACACATCTTATATAGGGTGGAATGGGATAGGAAAAGCGGGCATATCTACGACATTCGCAGTGAACAATTATTTTCACGCATAATCAATTAAGATATTTCTTATATTCAAAAAATACCTATATTTTTATAAAAACTATAATATTTACTCTGTCTAATCTGAATAGGCAATTATTTTTTGTTCTGGAATTATATTCACGTTATTCTGAAACGGTTATAAAACAAGTTTTTGGTACTTGACTAATAGATATTTATCAACTTTGAGTAAAGACGAAATTCACAGGTTAGAATCTGAAGCAGAAATAAGAAGTATATGTCTCTATGCACAAGATCAACATTTGCCGAAATTAATTAATAAAAAGTGAGCATATGTGAAAATTTTTACCAAATGTATTTGTATGATCTTCGGGTTGAAAAGAAACGTAAGATGCTTAGGTATTCCCATTTTACCATAATTAATATATACCAGTATACAAAGTAGACAAACACAGTACAAAAAAATGGTCAGAAATCACTGTTTCCTGCCATCAATACTTAGCCTTTGCTGGATTGAAATTACATTCTCCCACTTTCTGTGAGTGTCACACTGATGACTAAGATCTCGCTTTCCCACATACATTGTGTTGAATCCTGGTATTAACAAATATCACAAGTGTAAAACACTGATTTCATTAATACTATATCCATAGAATCCATAGAAAGGGTTGTAATTGTTAACTGTGAAGTGCATTGGTATGGTAGGTAGAGATATTCATGATTAATTTGTAAACTAGTGCGCATATAAAACCCAGCAATTAAAGAAAAGACTAGTAATTAGGTAATGGTTTAAACCATGCCCGCCTCTATGTGGAGCAAATATACACTTAGTAGATCATTTAAACATAGGCTGTTTAAAGAGAACTGGTGGTAAGTCACTCACCCAACTTCGCATTCAGATAAGGTAAGGATAGAAAGATCACCTTTCTTATGCTTTGCTTTCAAGGTTGGATAGGGTGAATAAGAATTAACGAAAACGTCACAGATATCGTTGCCTTTGGTAACGCTTCCATAAACCAATTAAAAAAGTAAAGTATGAAATTGCACTGTTGCATAAATTTTCTCGTAACAACTTTTCAAATGTGAATTATAGGTAAATTTATAAATATTAAAGATTTTTTGAGTTTGCTGATATTTCATAAATGATAGATTGATAATCCACTGTATTGAGATCATCAGCAATAGATGCATGTATTGTGAATAGTGTACAAGGATGTTGCGCATAATTCTGCATGCCTCAAATAAAACAAATGTATTATATCACTGCAAAATGATATCACTAATTAAGATTACGTACATATTTTATCCATAGTCTAACAAGTCTTCTGTCTTGCATGTATCGTTCATCATTTTCAAACTTGGACAAGCAATCCTTAATCAGCTTGTCGATTTGTCCTTCGTGTCCATGTTTTGGAAAGCACTGCTCGACCCACTGAATGTAATTGAACCACGGATCCAGGGGATCAGGTCCATCATAGTTTTGAATGATGCTTTCATGCTCCCTGCAAGTTTTTTCGAATAAATATTGTGAACTGGATACATACACACATACACTAATAGAAATCGGATATATACAATAGTATCGAATGGCTAAAATAGCTTATAATAAACAAATACATCGTGAAAATACAGTAGATGACAGCATGTGTCAGTTAAAATGACAAAATGTTTTTTGATCGTAATGTGAGGGAAAGAAAGAGATTAATTGCGTTTAAAACTGTAATAACGATGTTTACAATCTAGCCGCAGCCAATCATATGAAAATATTCGAATAAAAGATACAATAACAATGAATAAGCGATCATAACATTGAAGCACCACCCTTCCATTACATGTCGATTGGGCTATAATCTGTACTCACTCTCGTTGTAGTATCAACTGTTTTTGAGCATCAATATCAGATTGTGCTTGGAGAGCTGTGCTGAGTTGTGAGACGTTTCGACCGCCTCTGAGAGGCTGGATATTTTCTTTACTTATCACAATATCCATTCTGGAATACCACTTTAGAAAGCTGACAGCTACGAACTCACACACATACTATATTGTCAACGAGGGTTTGAACGAGTATTTAGAGTTAAGATACAACTATGCATCCAAAAAATGTTGAAACACGGTTAATCATTGAAAATAATTAATACATAAGCCATGTCGTGCGAGAGGGGTCCTATATCAAAAAACGGTTGAGAACGAAGTGGACATTTCGAACAAAAAGGAAGTTCAAATCAGAATACTAGCGTCATTGCCATTTGAAAAAAACGGCTTTTTAGCGCTTGGTCAGCATTTCAGGACCAGCAAGTTCCCTTCTTGAGCACATATTATTTGAGTATGAAGGCACGTAATATATAACGATGATATAGGTACAACTTAAATGGAATACGAAATCTTGAAACAGTAAGTTAATTTGACAACACATGCATGTTGATTTACATCGAAGAATATAACCGAATGGAGCGAACAAAGCAAATACTTACTTTTATTCATGAATGAAATAATATTAATCATTTTATCAATACGTACCTAATTTTATATCTAACGCGATGTATTTAATATTTTTTTCAATAATTAATTACTCATACATTTATCGCAATTTCAATCTAAATTCTTCATTAGCCTTACCCGCTCTTTACATGAAGTACCTACCTATATACATGATCATTTCATTGCTGCTTTCTCTTCTTTATGTATATCGTAGGGTGCACAATTAGTTATAAAGCAATACAAAACATCAAATGTTAATAAAATTTCGTTTTTGAAATCATATAAGGTCACCGCAGTATTGGTGGTAGGACTGGTAAATGAGATTTTCATGAAACACAAGACTTTTTAACGCATGGGCCCATTCTAAAGAAATACTTTTTATCTTTATAGTTCGACAAAAGCTTTGCAAAAAAAGACTTTTTTTTAATAAAACACATTTTTTTGTACTACTTTTACATATTTATAATGACGAAACCGGTTTTGTTCATCACGAGCATTATCAACCGATGAAAGTTAAAAGTGATTATAAACTTTTACTATGCAGCAAAATATGTAATACCTTAAAAATTAGTTGACTAAATAAACCTTCACTCAATCCTTCTTTCCCTACTCTTTTCAAAAAAAGAGAGGTTGAGCAACTGGGTAACATGCAGTTCTCATAGAAAATTTATGTTAAGATACCTCCATTAGGAGACCATATGATCCACGTTGGGAGCGGACATGGAAGAAAAAAAATCTATGTAATATAATGGTGGCACAGCAAATTTCAAGATACTTTTTTTAAACTACCAAAACAGTTTGTTGAAATAAATGCAAGAAAAAAAATCCAGGATAACGACTACCTACCTATTACAGGTACCTAGCGCCTTCCAAAAGTTTATTTCAACATAATTACTTTTTAGATACGTACTTACCTACATTGTTATTATTTTACTGTGATTGAAGGTGTATTTTTCAATTTGACTAAACAGAAGGTTTTTTTTATGCCAACGCCTAATTTTCAAATAGTAACCTACGTTAAATAGGCGTTAACATTTATAGTTGGTAGGTACTTACCTACCTAATATATATTATTGTATTATTCCGGTTACCTACTATTTTTCGAACTGGCACTATATTTGTCTATGGCTTGGACTACCACCCATAGAGAACTATACGTTGACTACCATCTGTCAATGTTAGCTTTGGTTGGATTATAAACTGTATTTTATTTGTTTTGAAAGTAATAACTACCATTTGAGTACTGTACCAATAAAATATATTTTAAAGTAATTTATTTATTTTGTAATCTGTTGTGTGATCCAATATATTGATGTGTTAAGTCGATGTTGTTGTGAGGTCTTATAACTTGATGTAACGTCAACACCATAACCTGTAACGATGTTTTAATACAGCCTTATTGATATTGTTTCGTTATTGTCTAACGATTGATTACTCTACCAAATTTTTGACTGGCTGACACTCATATTAAAAATGTCAGCAACTTTTCGACTGTCAAAAAACAAAGTCTCTCAAAATGATCTTCGTCGTCTGATGACAGATCATAAAGAAAAATTACAAAAGCCAACACGAAAGATTGACTCGCCCCTCGCTAAATATAATGACGCTGGACAACTGACATGTGTGTTGTGTAAAAGTGTTGTAAGATCTGATAATGTTTGGAATGTTCACATTAATACCAAACAACACAAAGAAAATATCGAGCAGGCCAAAAAGCTAAAATTACAAACTCAGAACTTCACAGCGACACCTAAAGTGTCTGCTACAAATAATTTTAAAAGGCCCGGTTCCCCTACGAATCTACAATCTAAAAAGATTAAAGGCATTCTGAAAAATTCTAAATCCTCTCTTAATGTACCTTCGGATTTCTTTGATACGGCTTCTGCAAGTACATCAGACTCAAGAGCCGATACGTCAACTGAAATAGTTCAAAAATTAAATGTAGATTTACAAAATGTAGATCTTGCGCAAGGTAAATATAATATTTATCATTGAATGATATTGTTTAACATTTTTTCTTCATGATTTTTATTCTAGCAGTCGTAACATCTTCCTGAGGTACTCAAAGTTTTACAGCCACCACCCAATATGTATTTATAGTCCTTTATACTGGCAGTATCACATATCGTATAATATAGTGCTGTTAAGTTGTGATACCTAGCTATACATCACTACCATGGTTTTGGTATCTTAATAGGTTTACAAACTGACAGTCACATACCCTTAAATATAGTGTTAATAATTATTATTTTATTTGTAAAATATCCATAATATGTATTGTTGCAATATGGTTATTATATACTTAAATAATGATTTTATTTCAGATGAAATTGACAAAGAATCAACCGTTAAAACATCAGAAGCTGATGACGCCTTACCTGAAGGATTTTTCGATGATCCCATTATGGATGCCAAAGTAAGTCATCATATTTTATCTTTATCGTCTGAAGCAGACATGATGGTGGGTGAGTTGTGGTAATTAAAGTCAATTCACCATTGCGGAATTGTTATGCTAAGGCAATAAATAGAATCATCTAACATCTGATTATAAAATTTAATGCAATTGTTTTCATGCTTATGCTGCGGTTTTACTTATCCAACCACGCATTAGCTGTTAATATTGCTACATCATTGCTTTATGTAGATCCTGTCAATACTTTCGCCTATTTAGCCAATTCTGTGTCAATAGAGAATATGCATGTGTGTTTGTACATTAAATAATTACTATTATTATATACTTAACTGATGGCAATAATATATGGTGTATTTCACACTTTAATTCGATTCCTCTCAATGTGTTGATATATTATCTTTTGTCACGCACGTAATTTCGATAAAATTATCTTTACATCTTCATTATAGGTACTACACATATTTATCAGTGATTTTTGAAGGTTTCTTATTATTGGTTTCAAAATCTATAGCCATATAATATTGAGCATACAGATCCATTTATATTTCATTTTCATCCCAGAATGAATGTCAATAGTACATCTCAATATAGATCTAGCCCCGTATTTAAAGTGAAAACTGCTAGACAAGTTCTTAAATGTAATAATGAAAATGAATTATTTAATTTAGAATTCTTACTAAATACAGTAAAACCTCGATATAATGGACAAATTTGAAAATTGTTGAATCATTCTGTTATTGGTTTGCGCACTTCAAAGCAAGATCCACAGCCCGTAAACAATGTTCTGCGTATGATAAACATTTACTCACACAGCTCCGACAGTTTAAACGTGTGTTTGCAGATTATTGGCGGGATGTGGCAATGTCTATAAATGTATTGTGTTGGTTATTTTACCAATAAATGAAAAAGCGGATAATGGAAACCTACTTTATTATTTAATGAACTTGAAGTTTTGACGAATATTTTCTCCCCCCCCCCCCCGAAATAGTCTGTTATATCGAGATTTTATTGTATTTTAAATTTCAAACAATTTACACTTGAAATAATATTCTTCCCAGATTGACCGATAAAAACCTTTTTATTTAAAATAATACACATCCGTCAAATAACATTTAAAAATCTTTTGTTAAACATTAACAATAACATAGTAAGTCTTTTGCTGTCGTTTTTTCTCTAGAATTTTAGGCTAACAAGTTTGATATTTTTTTGAAATATTATTAGTTATATTTTTGTCTTTCATTTCATCGTATTTTCCTACCCAATGAAAATCATACCATGTGTCATTTAAAAACTTTTTAAACATATTGAAAATTTGGGAAAGCTTTTTTGTTATATTTAAATTCATGGAATGATTTTTAGTAACTTATATATAGTTATAACTTATGTATCAAAAAATATAGTGATATTTTTTTAATAGTTCTTGCAGTATAAAAATATCTTGTGGGCAACTCACTGAAAAGATTTAATCTAACATAATTATCATCATATTCAAGAATAAAATGTTTTAAAAAATATAAAAGTTATACCTGATAATTTAATTTATTTTTTTTCGAATTTTTCATCAAAAACTTCGTGTATTTTTTCAATCATGTCAGAGCAAAGCATACTCCTGCCCTTGATTGCAAAAGCTTTTTCATTGCATGCCCGCGTGAGTCGAGCTGCGGCGAAACTCGCTACGGCTGCTGGTAGCATTTTTTCCGTACATGATAAGTTATTCAATGACCAATTGAAAAATGTTGCCATTGATCCGGCCAACAGATCCCCTTGTCCTCCGCATCTTCTAGCAGAACCTCCTGATCCATTTTCCCATTGGCTGTTAGAGTCATATGTGAATGTCTTATCAGTGATTCCCTTCTTTAAAATAAGGATGTTTTTACCAAGTTTCTCAAAATCTATTTTAATTTCATCCGAGTTTGTCTCAGCGTCGTTGGCTTTTATAGCTCTGTACAATCTTTGGAATTCTATTTTATTTGGAGTGAGTATTACTCCAGGATGTGGATAGTCTTTTATCAAATCAATGTTTTCAGTTATCACAAAAAGGCCATCTGCATCGATTATTAAAGGTTTCTTTTGTTCACGGCATATTTTTATTATTTCTGAAACAGTATGTGTAATCGCAGAGTCTCTGCCCAAACCGGGTCCGATGACCAGTACGTGAATTCTTTCCAGCCACTGCTTTATTTCATTAACACTATTTTCAGCATCTAATAGAGGATGAACAATAAGTTCAGGGCTGTAGGACTTTATTATAGGTGCGGCAGCTTTCGAGCAAAACACATGAGATAAATCTGCTCCGACCTGTTAACGAATTAAAAAAAATTATAATCATTTTACAATGTTTACTTGTGGTGTGCACAAGGCAAAGTGCTTTTATAAAACATACATTTTTAAAAGATCTTTTCTGAAAGACCACATGCATGGTAATGTTTTCGAAATTACCTTATTGTGATTATTTTTGAATTAAATGTTTGTGCAATCAAACATTGGTGATCATTTGTTATTAAGGCAATTCAATAATAATATTTTTTGGCAAACGACATTTTGCGAACATTTATTATATACAGTGACAACACACATTTCGTGGTGATTAAATTGTATATTTCAGCCATTCATTTATTTTTTCATTATTAATTATGTTCAAAAATCTTTATTATGTAGTGTGATTGTTTTTATGTGGCAGCAATAGATGAAAATGTTTGATAATGCATTGGTGGCACACTGTTATTTGCGGTGGTTTGTGATAAGTTTCACCAAACATGTTTTTATTTTGGCTTCTCTGACCACTAAGTGCCAGTTTCATTTGTATTTGTGTAATAAAATATACAGTTTAAATTATCTGCACTCTCCCTAAATTGAAAACAAGTTTAACTGAAAAAATACATAATTCTCATAGCATTCCAGAGATTACATAAGAGAATTAGTGTCTATAAGTCTTAAATTTTTTTTTCTAAATATAATGTCTTTCCAACAAGAATTGACAGTTAACACCTTAAAAATGTCTATGAATCTGTTTAAGCATATTCCTGACGAAGATATGATATAAAGAAAGATTATATTAAACATTTTTTTACCTTATATTGAGACAGCTTCACAATATGTTACTCTTTTTCCAACTGAATAACAATGCAGTTTTGTAGGAAATTTAAGTATGAATTGAAAAATGCCAAATTACCATACAATCGTAATCCATTAATTTACATGAAATGCGAATAAAATATTAGTATGAAAAAGTCACCATAAT
The DNA here is from genome assembly GCA_022494535.1 of Himalopsyche phryganea. NCBI lineage: Eukaryota > Metazoa > Arthropoda > Insecta > Trichoptera > Rhyacophilidae > Himalopsyche > Himalopsyche phryganea. The sequence goes on along the minus strand of JAGVSL010000120.1, from coordinate 1,549,234 downwards.
ATCATGAGAAATGTTTCGTTATTACAGCAAATGTTAAATATGGCTACGAATTTTAGTAATAATATTTCGTTTTACACATTAATTAGTTTCCTTGATTGCAATGTTTTCATGTATTTTCCTAATAGCAATTAAATTTCCTAGAGATTTGTATTGTTTTTTTTTGCAGCATTTAGTAAATTGTCAGGTAAGAAAAGAGTGGGATGTTGTAAAGCATATTTACCATTATAAATCTTCATTAGCTATACAACTGGGCAGTGATTTTATTGATGAAAAGTATTTGCTTGTTTGTATTAAATTTAATAATATTATATTTAAAAAAATAAAACACAATTCATTTGTACTACTTCCACATATTGTTATTATAATTATTCCCAAGAATTGACAGTTAACACCTTAAAAGTGATAAATAATATTACATTAGTTTACCATGTAATATTATTAAATTTAATATCATTGGGAATATTTGAATATATTATTTTGTTACCTTTAATGCGCTTATGGCTGCAAAATATGGAGCACCTGTATATTCTAACGAACCTCCAATAACTCCAATTCTTCCAGCTTGACCTTTGTGTTTGTCACTTTTAAGTGGAGGTATGGATTCTTTTGCCAGACGGAACCATTTGTCATCATTAGGTTCAACTAAACTTTCTATCATTATGGATCGAGAGAATTTTAATATCAAACTGGGCTTCAAACAAATTTGCAATGACATTAGTTAAATTGTGTACATAACCTTATTTATATAAACGTCAGTGTAAGAGTGTCGCCAATACAAAAATAATGTGCCCTGTGGCAAAAATGTTGTTTCCATACAAATTATCTTTATTATTGTTTTCTGTTATTTTGAAACATGTATCCTTGGCCAACCTTTCTTTTTTTATGATTTCTTTTAGAAGTTGAAAAATAAATCGCATGTTAATAAAACAAGACCGACACCAGTTTCGTCTAATTAAAAAGTATTTAAAAAAAAAGATTATACCACAATGTACTGAAAATACTTCAAGGAATCTAAGTTCACTTTCTTAACAATTCATTGATATATTCAATTTCAAAAAGTTTTACTTATTTCTTTTCATGTCTAATTTTGTTTAATTTTCTCTAGGCACGAAATATTCAGTATAAAGATCCAATTGAAGAAGAATGGGATAAATTTAAGAAGGAAATGAAAGAAGAAAACAGTGTTTCAGCTGCCATTATTGCAGGCGAGCAAGAGGAAGCCACCGCCGATAGACAAATTGATGAAATCGACGAACAAATCCGGAATTGGTCAAGGTAAATGAATATCAAAACTTTTCTGATATATTTTAATGAAATGGCATTGAGTGTATTATATGGTTATTTTTCTTGAAATATATTTATGTGATGTTCTCTTGAGGCAGTAGCATCTGTAGTTCATTTTACATGGTGTGGATGGCAGTTATGAAATGTCAAGACAGTGGTACAACTGTAATTCAAAAGCTTATGTTGCCACTCTTTTATCTATATTTTCAACACAAAACGATAACCCATGCTAATTACAAAAAAATGCAACTTTGCATTCAAACAAATATAACATTAAAACAACGTTTATGAATTGGTGCAGAGATGATCTTCCAATATTATCTTTAAAAAAAGTTCTAATGATACACATAGTATTCTAGTTCTGTGCATAAACCACGCAAACATTTTTTATGTGCCCCAGCATTGACAATGCTTGCAAGATGGTGAAAGCATATATACATTAAAAGCTTATATAAGTGAAATATTTTTTCCTAAAGAAAGTAATTTTATTAAAATCAAGTGTAGATGAAACCCTTCATACTCTTCTGTAAACCCACTTTTGTTGAGAGGTGAACTTAAATGTTCTGGCAGGGTGCTTGTCCCTAAAGTCAGCCGTTGCCAGTAGTCGGTCTTTTGAGCTTAAAACTTAAAATAATAGCATATATATTTAAAAAAACAGATTTTTAAAATTTATGTAGGTAGTCTTGCCTCTTACTAATGTATATCTGCACTATACTAACCTATATGATGCAATATGCAATTTAAAAAAAGCACATTTTTACTTCGCAAGTTTTGACAAATTCCTGTTGTATGGAGATCACTAACAAAAAAATAGCCGCTGTGATCAACTTAAAAAGGCATGTTTGATCTACCATTTCTTGAATTCTGCATGTTGAGTGCTTTGTTATACATAACATAGTATTTTACAGGGGTATTGACATAAAAATATGGAATAACCTCAATATTTAATTAGATATTAGACGGCCGACCACTGGCGTAATGAGTGTCCTAAGTATAATTTCCGTTGGTAATAATGGTTTTAAAAAAATATTAAATAATAATGACTGATAATAAGTGTTTGCACATTGTATCGATATTACGAAAATTTGTCAGTTTAAAAAAAATTTAAAATATGTAGATAAATTGGTTTTCGATTCAGCCCTGTTTCAAAGTATGCGAAGTGACACAAACGTATATATGTAGAGGAGAACCGATAACTTCTTATTTTTTCTCTTTTGCTCACATCAAAGCAGAACAAGAGAAAGAGAAAAATTCATGGTATCCGTTACCGCGATATTCCTGGTGATGGCCGAACACTGGCTTGGGGGGCCGACTTCTGGGAGAAGTGGCATTCTTTTGTAAACTTCTATTATTTTATGCTTGGTACAATATTAACTATTTTATTTTAAGTTGGTTACAATGCTTAATCCCTGTTTAATGGAATAACAGCGAAAAAATATGTATTTATCATTCATTGACTCAAAATCCCTTTTGAAAGTACACCTGTCGCTTAACTGGCTGAGTACTGGCTAAACGACCCTTTTTACTGCAATAAAATTGATCATTAGTTAAGTTTTACTATTTTTTGTGTCTTTCCTGGTACAAATAAAAGTCCTTTTTTTATTATAAAACTATTTCAAGAGATTTTTTATTGATAGAGTAAAAAACTTGATAACTTTTATTCATTGATATGTGTTGACAGCTAATTATTTGTAGTATGATTTTTTTTTAATATTCAATATTATAATAGTGTTTTCATGACATTGCCGAATGATTCGGATACAAATAAATGAATGTGAGTGTTACAAGGATTCAAAGAGATGACTGAAATAATTGAAATATGCAATTATTGTCGCCTTGAATGTTGAATGCAAAAAACGAAAATGTCCCTAATACTTTTTTGTTTATTGAAAATGATATTTACTCCTAACCTTTTTTGTGTTTTGATTGTAGAGTCCTGGATTTGGAACGGAAAAAAGAAGATGCTGCAAAACAGAAAGCTCTCGAAAACACTTCTTGTATGGAATGCGACGATCAGAGCTCTGACGAGAGTGAAGAATTCGATGAATATTTAGATTGGCGGGCCAAGAAGTCTTACAGATGAGCAGATTTATATTTTGTATCAAAAATTGTAATATTAATTATTAATAAAAGACTTTTGTATAGAAGTAAGAGTTTTATTAAATGTTTATACTCACACAAAACGTGTCAATGCACTTTATGTAGAAAGACAAAAAGATGTATCCCGTTTTTTCAAAATATTTTTTTTTCGACAATCACAATGTATACAATTTAATACACATTTTGTGTGGCTATACACAATATTTCTTTTTGTCTGTGGGTTACGTCTTCTTGCCTTTCCACAGTCGATATAATTTAAAAATATAACAATACAAAAATAATAGAAGTTCATAACGATAATACACACATGATGGAACATGTTTCGACACATGATTCTTTGAAATTAATGTGACGATAGGGTACAATTAAATTATATTTGTTGAAGAATCTTTCAACATCGACACTATTTATCGGACATCAAATTGATTTGGTAGCAGCAGAAGCAAACTCTTCATATTTAATAATTTAAGACATTGACTGAGGGTGGTTGATGGAATTTCAACAGATGCCACTAAATGTGGAATGATTGTATATATTTGTTCTTTCGTCGAATTGCATCCCGTCAAAACTCACAATGCTATTATAATTGTAAAATCACTGGTAATTCTAATATTAGTTGGAAAGCAGCAATTCACTACCCTGTTAATGCGTTGTTTACAAAATAAGGATTAAGGCGATTTTCGAAATTTTAACTCAGGAATCACTGTGGATCGTAGACTTATAATATTTTATCTCGTAAATAATATTTGTCGTATTTGTATCTTCTATATAAACGTTAGACACTGTTTACTGTCTGTCAGTTCGAGTTCATTCGTGCGCTCGAATGCCTGAAGATGCCGAAAGGCGAAACCCGGGTCGTTAGTGACAAAATACATGGAAGTGTACAAAATCTCAATAACTCAAATTCTTCATATTTAGTTTTTGTGGACATTAATAATTGCAATGTATCCAGTTTTAACCCCTTATATAAAAATTATTAGTCAATTGTTTAAAAAATGTTCACACCTTTCTATGTTTTGTGTCTAATGATGTAGATAATAGTATATTCTTTCACATCAATGTTACATTTCGAACCCGCTACGAATGGATTGAATACCTAGTTTCCTTATTGTTTCATAATACAAATTTTTTATTCAAAATTCATTATAATGTTTTATGTATATTTTATATATCTCTCAGTCGACATCTTAAATTATATATTATAGATCAAAAAATATAGTGATATTTTTTTAATAGTTCTTGCAGTATAAAAATATCTTGTAGCCAACTCAGTGAGAAGATTTTACCTAACATATTATCTTATTCAGAAAATAAAATTGTTTAAAAAAAATATTAAAGTTTTAAAAATGAAATATTATTTTTTTTGAAATTTTTCTTCGAAAACTTCATGAATTTTTTCAATCATGTCAGAGCAAAGCATACTCCTACCCTTGGTAGCAAAAGCTTTCTCATTGCATGTTCGCGTGAGTCGAGCTGCGGCGAAACTCGCTACAGCCGCTGGTAGCATTTTTTCCGTACATGATAAGTTATTCAATGACCAATGGAAAAATATTGCCAATGATCCAACCAACAAATCCCCTTGCCCTGCGCATCGTCTAGCAGAACCTCCTGATCCATTTTCCCATTGGCTGTCAGAGTCATATGTAAATGTCCTATCTGTGATTCCCTTCTTTAAAATAAGGATGTTTTTGCCAAGTTTTTTAAAATCTATTTTAATTTCATCAGAGTTTGTGTCAGCGTCGTTGGCTTTTATAACTTTGTACAATTTTTGGAATTCCATTTTATTTGGGGTGAGTATTACTCCAGGATGTGGATAGTCTATTATCAAATCAATGTTTTCAGTTATCACAAAAAGGCCATCTGCATCAAGTATTAAAGGTTTCTTTTGTTCACGGCATACTTTTATTATTTCTGAAACAGTATTTGTAATCGCAGAGTCTCTGCCTATCCCAGGTCCGATGACCAGTACGTGGATTTTTTCCAGCCATTTCGTTATTTCATTAACACCGTTTTCAGCATCTAATAGAGGATGAACAATAAGTTCAGGGCTGTAAGACTTTATGATGGGTGCAATTGCTTTCAAGCAAAACACATGACATAAATCTGCTCCAACCTGTTAATGAATTTAAACAAATTCTAATCATTTTATGATGTTTACTTGTGGTGTGAACTAGGCAAAGTACTTTTGTAAAACATACATTTTTTAAAGATCGTTTCTCAAAGATCACATGCAATAATGGTAATGTTTTCGAAATTACCTTATTGTGATTATTTTTTAATTAAATGTTTGTGCAATCAAACATTGGTGATCATTTGTTATTTGGGCAATTCAGTAACAATATATTTTTTTGGCAATAGAGGTTTTATAATCATTTATTTTCAGTGACAAATACACATTTCGTTGTAAATTGAACATTTCAGGCATTCATTTGATTACCAGCAATTTTTTCATTTATAATTATGTTCGAAAAATCTTTATTATGTAGTGTGATCGTTTTTATGTATTAACAATAGATGAAAATGTTTCATTATGGTATTGAAACGATGGCACCCTGTTATTTGCGGTGGTTTGTGATAGGTTTCACTAAACAAGTATTTATTTTGGGTACTCTGACCACCAAGTGCCGATATCATTAATATTTGTGTAATAAAATATATAGCTGTGCAAATTATCTGCCCTCTCCTTTAAATTGTAAACAAATTTAACTGAAACAAATACGAAATTCTGATAGCATTCTAGATATTACATAAGAGAATTGGTGTCTATGAATCCGTGTAAGCCTACTCCTGACCTTGTATGGTAATTTGGCATTTTTCTATTCTTAATCAAATTTCATACAGAAATGCATTGCTATTAGCGGCACTTAGTGTATTTTCAAGTAGAAAGAGTGTAGCATGTCGTAAAGTATATTTACCTTGAATATAATTATGTTACCTTTAATGCGCTTATGGAAGCAAAATATGGACCACCTGTGTATTCTAAAGATCCTCCAATAACTCCTATTCTTCCAGCTTGACCTTTGCGTTCGTGATTTTTAAGCGGAGGTATGGATTCTTTTACCAGATCGAACCACTTTTCATCATTAGGTTCAACTGAATTTAGGAACATTATGGATCGAGAGAATAACTTTAATGAGAATAACTTTGCGTTATCATAAATGATAAATCAAATTGCATACCATAGAGGAGGGTTGCTCAAACTTTTTCTGTAATAGAACCTGCATACCCAGAAATTGTAACGGAACACAGCTTATTTTTTAGGTTGGGTAATTCCTAGTAGTAATAATTAAAAAAAATATTTGGTTATTTATTTAGTAATTATTTTTAAATATAAACTACTCTATAATTTATATTATAAACATAAAAATATGAATAAATAAAGCATTTAATGACTTTGATGATTTTGAGTCTTTGAATTGCATATCTTCTTGATATCGGACATCAGGCACAATATTGGTAAGTTGCATTCTAATATCTGGTGTGGCGTCGAACCTGTTTCTGCACTTTAACTTCATTGCAGTATCATAAGAAGATCCCGCTTCGCAAAAATAGGTTGTAGAAAACGGAAAGAAAACAATAGAGTCCTGTTTTGAACAAAACGTGTGATTGATTAACACACAATTTCAGTTCAAAGTCAATCAAATTTTAAGGTTAAAAAAAACAACACGGACTTACTTATAAAACTTACCGCAGACTTTTTACTCCAGAATTTATACATTGATATGCTGTATATTTAACACGTATTTTCAAGCTATTCTTTATCAGATTTGTGAACAATATTTATTAGCGCAGTAACCGTTCTGCTAATTTTGTCAACTGTCGTTAAACTGACAAGACTTGTCAGCCAGTTAGGTAACAGCAATAGATAATATTAGAATATACCCCCATATCTTTCATGCACATGGTGTGAGAAAAGATGGTTATCCGCATGTTCATAGATACTTGACGTCATAAACATCAATGGATATTGATAATCACTTGCCTTTCAATATGAAGTAGAAGATCTTTAAATGTATTGTAGTGTATACAAATTGTTCAAATAGTCATGGAACACCTATTCAGGATCAGTGGAACACTGGTGTTCCACGGAACATGGTTTGGGAAACCCTGCCATAGGGTTATATACGATTGTATCCTTACTTGACTTATTTAAACGGTAGTTGTATAATCTATGAGTGTTGCTATTACAAAAATAATGTGTCTTATGATAAAAATGTTGTTTCCATATAATTTAATATAACTTTTATAGTTCTACTGATAATTTGGGAGTTATATCTTTGGCCTACCTCTCTTTTATATGATTTATAGCGGAACACTGATTCTTCGTTTTTCAAGGAATCCGGAAAAAATCGATAAATCCAGGAAAAGCATGAATAATGTCTCTCAGCTAGAGTTCAACTATCTTCATAGGGGGCATTTCAGTTACTAGTCATAATAATAGTGTGAAATATGGGGTAAACATTAACACTGTCCGACTCGGTGTGACAACTAAGAAGTATGTACGCGGCACCTAGTTCAACAGCGGAACCATTATGAGCAAGCACCAAGACGACGTTTGCAGTGGTTGAATGAGGTGGAGCGTTTTCGTTGAGACGTGAATTCGAATCTAAATTTTCTGCCCCCTTTACTACAATAAAATTAAAATTGTACTATTTGTTGTGTCAATGTCATGCAATGGATTTATTTCCTGATATAAATAAAAGTCATTATAAAACTGTTTCAACAGAGTTATAAAAGATAAAGTAGAAATTTTTATTCATTAAAAAGTATGTGTTGACAGAGTAAGCACATTGATAATTTGTAGTAAAAGAAATGAAAACAATTTTTGAATATTCAATAAATTAGTGTTTTACTGATTGGTTTTAAATGCAGATAAACTTCGATACACTGACGAGAGTGAAAAATTTGATTAATATTTGGATTGGCGGGCCAAGAAGTTTTATATATGAGCGCATTTATATTTTTTATTAAAAAATCTAATATTAATTTGTAATAAAAGACTTTTTTTATAGAAGTAAGAGTTTTATTAAAAGTTTATATGGTTGCAGTTTATAATAATAGTGATTACATCAGATATATTAGCTATTTGTTTTCAAAGTTTTCCTTTAAAGAATTATTTGTTTGCTTTCAAAAGTGATATTTAATATTGGTAAAACAAATGTTACAGGTAAAAATGAATTTAATAATTTGGGTATCAAATAGGATAAAGATATATTCAGTATATTGCCTTTGTTACGCTGAAGTTGTGAGTATGGTTTTGCTGAAAAGATAGTGAATTACACCGTCGACTAAATGGCATATTTGAATTTCTTCCCCAAAATTTAAATATGCCATTTATAAAAATAATGAACAATTTCGTACCAATAAAGTCGTGGAAGCATCCAAAAGGTGTGTACACACATACAAGAAAATATGAGAATTTTATGAATACATTTCTAAAAAACTATTCTTAAAATATTATTGGATGTAAAGAAATTCAAACTACAGAATATTTACTTATTTAGTTAATAAATATTGATTACAGATAATCAAACTAGAATTCCGAGTGTGGCTTATAGTAATTTGTTTCATCAAAGCTTATTTCTTAACGCAATCCTAAGAATCTTAACAATGGATCACAAACAGAGAGCTTTGAAAATTTATAAAGTAAATACAAAATTGTAGAATTGGACGTATAACTGAGCATTCGAAAAGTTCATAGCCGATTTTAAATGAAATCCACTTCATTAATACTCAGTTTGTTTGCAAAATGAATAATATCTTCCCCTTATATCATTCATCTCGAAAACAATTCAATCTTATTAACTAGATTTTACTTGAAACATAGGCGAGGCCAGCTAATGGTGTGCTCCTTACTCGATAGGCGGACGTGTATTGACCTAATATTATACAGAACACCAAAAATAAGTTTGTAGCGAATTGCATATTATCCTCAACTTTGTGAGTTTATTTCATTCAAAAGTAATATGAAATATAGATAGTTACACACATAAACAAATTATACTAAGTCATCTGGAGTGAGAATACTGTTTCACTTCCAAGGAAACGGTCTCTTTTCATATTCTCATCGCAGTGACTCAAAATAAGGCATTAATGCTATTCTTAGAGCAAGATTTATAAAGAAGTTTCTTATCCTAAGTCGTTTATTTTATTATATTATTATGCCATAATATTTTGTGATTGAAATATTTATATATCCTGTGCAAGATATTCTGTAGATCACAATTAGATTACGTTGTATAGTACGTTGTGCATTATTGAAGTTAAACAAGAATCAAAGAATATTATCAATTAATGTTGATTATCAAGCATTACTTTAACTGACTTAAGATCGTTACAATATCTTTGCGCTACAACTGATTACGATTAGAAAATTAATGTCAAATCATTATTAATTCTAATTTTAGAAGAAATATTATCTTAAAACTAGGATGCAAACGATACATGTTTATTATAATTTTAAGTTTACATAATATTTTATTAATTTTAACATAGTTATACATTTTATTTAAGAACATTATATTATATAACTGCACAAGCGAATAGGCTGTATTATTTTATATCGTACAAGATTTTCTATGAGATATTGGATATATTTGGCTGAAAGTGCAGACACGCCACTAGCAGTTGTAGTATAAGCAAGCGTAGATTGGTGGTCCCTAATTTAATAAAATTTGATCACAAGGGTAAAGTCAACCTCAAGTAGTTTGTAATCTACATTCAGCATGTAAATATTTATTAATACTTGTATAAGCTTGCCGTAATTTATATGTGAGTAATTTACTGTATGTTATATAAATTTCTTGCCATCAATCAGACATCAGTGTTACCATGTATAGTAATGTTTAATTACCTATCAATGAAATAAAGGGAAACAACTTTTAGATCCTAAACTAGTTGCCATTCAAAATATGTAATTATGAAATATTATATAATGTGTGAAATGTATTGATTCTAATCACTTAAAAATTAATAATCCAAGTTAACTATTGTGTTAATGAACAGCTGAAAAAAAAACACAAAAATTACATAACATTGGTTAAGTCAACATTAAACTGTGTTATTTTATTTATTTATGTTCAAAAGCAAGAGAGTGTGGGGGTTATTATTAAGTTCCCTTGAAAGATTATTGAATGATTGATTTTAAACCTTACTCATATAATGTTAAGTGCAGACTGATTATTGTATTATACAGTCTTTGAATGATTAATTGAACATGAAATGCGATAAGTGTTGAAAAAGGATTCATTGATAGTAAGTATCCATTGTGTGGGTGTCAAGCGGTTGTTATTCATCCACAATGTGATTATTATTCATGCTTTTGGCTCTTGAACTTCGACAGTGACACTTTCTAGCTTTGGATTGATGTAAACATGGTTATTCTGAGGACCCGTTGGGCTTTTGTTGGAGCGAGTCGACGCAGCTGATGCATTACTACTTCCGTGTGATCCCCGTCTGCCACCTACAAAGATAAACAAGATATAAGTCAAGGTATAAAGTAAATCAATTATTATATCTATACTGAGCATATAATATTTAGATGCTATCATCTGTCAACCAACTAAACAGGAAAAAAGGAATTTTAGTTACAACTTCAGAAAAATTTTCCTCACTTGAGTTCCCTTTTTCTCAATTGCTCAACATTGTAATTATAATCTACGATAATATAATATAATTATTAATATCAATCTGCAACATTTTCCAGCTGAACACAGACGATATAAGTTTAATCCTATTATTGCATGACACTATTCAAATAATATGAGCATGTAACGTCTTGAATAAAATGCATCTGCTCACTTGAAACCATAAAATCTTATGCGCATGTTTTGTTATGTGAACTTTTTATGTCAAGATTAATTGATTTTTTAAGCTACATCTGTAGTAATAATCTTGAATGGTAATTTGTCACTTTAGTAGGATTATCAGTAAAAATATATGTTATTTTTTAAATACCATGTAAATCTTATGATTAGGCTAAAAAATTAGATAATTTTCATTAAAAATTGTGTCTTTTAAATATATATTTAGCATTGATTGCTATTTATGGGACAGTAGAAATGCTAGATTGTACAATTACTAGAAAAAGAAAAATGTAATTTACTATGTTTAATTGAAAATATATCAATAAAGCACCTAATAAGTACCACAAAGTAGTAAATAGTTTAGGAGATCAAAAATATTCTTATGAACATTCTAGAACTGTTCTGAACTTAATAATAAACATTCTACAGAAGTAGGTATAGTATTTAAAATGTTAATATAAATTTCACAGCTACAATATGCTAGTTAATAATTAAAATATTTGGGCACTTTGTTTAGTGAAAGTTGCATTATTGTTTTTTTTTAAATATAATCTTTGCCAAGAATTTACAGTTAACACCTTAAAAGTGGGAAATTACATCGGTTGGAAATAATGTAACCGTATTTTGAAAAAATACTGGTTTCACTGAAGTAAAATATTATTGTTAGCATATATTATTATACCTGTCTGAAGTTTGCGTAATTATTTTTGAAAGGTGTAACTTAATTTATCCATAATTATACATTAATAATTATACAATTGTTAATTTCATGACTTGGTATTTCTAGTATTGATGAAAAAATCAGTTTGGAAGAAGTGTACGTTTTACAACCAACATGTCACTTGTCCAATTATTGATGCAGGTATTATTTGAGTGATTTGTTACTTTTGAACATGTTGATTTTTACTAATATTTACATATTTAAAGCGGAAAGTAACTATCAACAAAATACAGACGTGTTGTATTTAATCTTGAATGGATACTGCAATATTAGCATCATGACTGTATCAGTGAGAGAATGCAGAATTAATTAACAACCTGTGAAACCTATTATGTAAAATGTAAAGCTATTTGCATACTTTGAAATAGAAATTAAAATCAATTTATTTAAAATAATTCCATACAACTAAATTTTCATGTGAAAAAGCTATCGGTTATTATTACATTTGGCTTTAATCACTTTAAAATTTATTCTTCCATATTCTGAGATACAGAACTGTCATTCGAATTCGCTATGTTTTTCATGATGAGTGCTGCATGGATTACGTTAAATACATGTTCTTTAAAATTAATAGTGGTCTATGATAGTAAAAAAAAGTACAATGTTGAATAATAGTTGCTACATATTACGGAAGGTTTATTAGCTACATTAAAATAGTATTCTACAATAGTAATAGCTATAGTGAATCTTCAATAAATATATTCTAAATACTTACTACAGAATAAGAAAGTTTTTATATTAGCTTTCTTTAAGTGAAAATATATTTATTGACTATATTACGTGTATTTTAGTATTATTACATAACATATTGTGACAACTTTTACTTTTTTAGTATTTTATCAAAAATAAAGATAGCAAAAGAAAGCTGTAGTGTCATTCCTTGTGCAAGAAAAGTTGCTGATGCTAAATTAAGAAGCTCAACATCAGTTGGAAATGAAGAGTTAGTTGTATTTTAAAGATTATAAGGAAGTGCATTATTTTACAAAGTTTGTGTAATTTTATAGTAACCGCAATGTTCCTGCATTACCTTAAGTTTAGAAGGTTAAAAAAGGTCCCCATAATATACATGAAGAGTCTTCGAATATTATTTATTAATGAAGGAGTAGTTATTGAATCATCCAATCACCAGACAAGTTAACAAGCGGTCATCAGCGCTAAAGAAGTAAAAGTAATTTTTAGTATTTAAGTAATTAGATTAAATTCGGTGCAAGTTTTGCGGAGCGATAACATTGTGAAAATTAAAAAGATAATTGATTTTTTTATTACATTTAAAAAAAATGTGTTTTGTCTTTTGAGGATTTCATTCAATTTAAGATAGAATGTATACAATTAATATGAATAACCGTAGGTGTGTTCATTCAGAAAATTATATTCTTCTAGAGAGAGAATATATCTTATAAATTAAATTTCATAATCTTTCAATAACCATTATTGAATTGTGATTATTTTAAGAGTTGCTAAAATAGTTTTCTAGTTGTTGTAAATTCAATCATGAACCTCATAAGGTATTGAAACGAAGTTTTCACAACAATTTTTAACAGGGATGGTTTACCAGGTGCGTGCCGTGGCTTTGTCTCTTTCTCGCTCAATCGCATGAAAATTTAAGGTGCAAGCGAGGTGCAAGGGCATGCGGCGCATGCTCTTGTATCCTACTTGCTCATACACAAATGAGATTGTGTGATAGAGATAGAGATAAGTCCACTGCACGCCTATGGTGTTTACATATTTTGACATAATCTTGTATCCAAATGATAATATGTATATAAAAAAAACAGTTAAAGCTTGTCTAACATTTATTTTGGATTACTGAAGAAACACAAGTGCAATATTTTTAAACATTATATGAAGCTTATGATTTAATTTGTATATTGACACCAAATGTTTATTACAAAGCACAAAGCATTTGATGATTCCAGTTATGGTGGTTGCTTAATGTAAATATAAAATTATGAATACCTTATATTATATCTTAACATCACTTTTTAATTCGTTGCCCTTTCTGGTAATTATTCATTGTCATATTTATGCAATACAATTTGTATTAAATTTAATAGTCGAAATGAAAGATGGCATTGTTAATGAACTTTTTGCAAAGCCATAAGATGTAAAATAATGTCTATTCATAAATTATATCATTATGTTGTTACCTTATATACAATTTTCGATGTATAATTATTAAAATCGGAAAAACCAAACCTGGGTTCTTTAGAAACTCACTTAATATTTAAATTGAAAAAAAGTACCATGTACACTGAAAAAGTTAATTAAGAAAATATTTTTTTAATGTAAAATAGATGATGATATTGTGGATATTATAGCCATTATTAGCCCATCTTAATATGCCGTGTCAATTTTTTAGAATAATATTGATATGTAATTTTTACCACAAAACTTAGTTACAACACAACTATTTAATGTCAGTAAATGTGGTTTAGTGTTGTAAGGATTACAGTAGCAGGATATAAACTGATCTAATTTTATAATAAGAATGAAAATGAAGTAACATGTTTTTTTATGTATAGAAAATAATTTAAAAAAATGATTGAAGAATCGTTAATATAGTATGATACGTTTAGTACCAAAAAAGCTATTAAAAGACTTTAAAACAATTCATATTTAAATATCATAGGACATTATGTTTCGTAAGCGGTTGTGTGTTAAAAAAGTAAGCTTTTTATATTTGTTGCATCACACACTTGTGCTAGGTTTATTAAATTTGAAAAAAAAGCATTATTATGACTGCAGCTGAAAAATGAATTGAATACTTGTGCCTCATTGCTTATGGGCACAGTGTTATTCAGTATTAAAATATTTACTCTATCTATCCACTAATTTAATGAACAAATAAATATTACCTATGACTGTTTCTGTGCTCAATTAAATGTTTCGTATTGTTTGCTTATTTGTTTTCTTAGCTGATTTGCAAGAAGCATTCAGTGATAATGAAATATAACAATAAAAATGAGTGAGTGTTTAAAGTTAGATAATCATAATAATTTACCTTGTGCGGCTCCTGGTGAGTGTGGTCTGAGCGACGCTACGCTTGGTTGTCGGGATGGGGCCCGGACTGAAGCCCTGGATCCTCGTCTTTCTTGGCCGTGCAGGAGCTTGCTGTCACGTAGCAGCGACACATTCATGAGCCGGGGGTTTGGAGTGTTGAATATTGTGCGATTTTCACGCCATCTCGCTCTGGAAAACAAATAATCGACAATAATATTACTGCTCATTGTATTTCCGTTTTTCTTAAAACACATGCTACAGTAATTTTGTGAAATAATGACTGGTTTAATATTAATATAAGATTAATATTTTTTTTCATAAGGAATAAAGATTTGTTTGGTTTTATGTCCAACTTTTTATGTTACGAGTCTTCGATTGATTGCTTTTTTATTTGTTGAAAATACTGTTTCACTAAGCAACATCGTTCTTAATGTGTAAATTAAATGTACAATATAATTTCATAGCGTCATTCCACAGATTCCAAGGCTTAACAGCAGGGCTTAAAATAAATTTGATAGCATTGTAAGGATTTTAATATTGAATAGACGTAACTTTGAATCTCTCAGCCAGAGATACATGTTTTTACAATTAAGTTAATTTCACCAATCAATTATTTACATATTTAAATAAGCCTTTTCCATGATTTTTCACTTGAAATAGGAATAATATTTTGATTCATTTCACTGTATAAACAGGTTAAGTTGCTAGTAAAGAAGAGAATATCTCGCTAGAGTCAAATGGGTTAAAAATAATTGCACTCTGTGTTAGATGGTACTCACTTGGTATACTTGAACTTTTATTTCGATAGTTTCCACTTTGGATGATATAGTATTAACTTAGTACACTCAAACATTGATTTTAATATTTTCCACTTAGTCACAGTTAAGTTGTAGTAGGTTATGTTAGGGTTGGTCTGGTTTGGTTTGTGTAATGTATTCTAATGCGTGGAGCAAAGACAATATAGGCGGCATAATATAGGGTAGAGTTGCGACAAGTATTTTATTACAGCTTCGTGCAACTATCGATTTCAAAATGTGAGTATTTGTATTGAGTGAAAAATATTTTATCTATATGAAAATATTTTTTCGTAAGTGTAATATATTTCTTCAATGTTAAAATAAATGTTATTATGTGGGATCACTTTATTTTTAGTGAAAGAATTTGTTTTTTGTGGAATGTATTCGTTATAAGTGAAAACTATTTTTATGAAAGTGAATATGATCTAAGCAAAAGTGCATTTAATTGTTAGCGTATGAAGAGGATAACATACCAACCTTACAATAATTATGACTTAAAAAAGGAATTTTTGGAGAGTTGTGACTTTGATTTTGATAACCTGGATTAGTTAAGTATAATATTGTTTTTCTTACTTGCTGAATAATCGAAGTACGACGCAGATGATGATGAACATTAACGCCATTCCAACGAGGACTCCAATCATGGCAGGGTCTATATACTGCAGAGTAGGTGGAGGCTCATTTTGTGCTGAAACAAATATTTTATTATATAATTTAAGTATAATTTAAGACATCGACTGAGGGTGCTTGATGGAATTTCAATATTAAATTTGGATTATTGAGATTTTGTACACTTCCATGTATTTTGTCACTAACGACCCGGGTTTCGCCTTTCGGCATCTTCAGGCATTCGAGCACACGAATGGACTCGAACTGAGGTCATTCGTGTCCAGTTCGAGTCCATTCGTGTGCTCGAATGCCTGAAGATGCCGAAAGGCGAAACCCGGGTCGTTAGTGACAAAATACATGGAAGTGTACAAAATCTCAATAATCCAAATTTAAATATTTTATTGCCATGTTGTCGGGGCCGACGCAAAATTACGGAACCAACTAACAAGTTGCCGAATCATAAGTTTCATCTTACAATGTTGGATGAAATTTCAATCCTTTAAATTTTGTACATTTCCATACGATTTGTCACTAACGACCTGCGTTTGCCTTTTGACATCTGACATTCTAGTACACGGATGAATTCGAACTGACAGTTAGTAAATAGTTTATATCGTTTATATATTAGAAACATTAGTAAATTTTATAAATCAATAGGTCACAGCTAAATAGTTTACCAATTTTGAACGAATAATTTAATCTTCTTAATCACCCTTATCACCTTTACGTGAGATGATGAGTTCATAAAATAATCATAAATTATACCAACAATAAAAAAATTGGAGTTCTTATAATAATACGTCATCTGATATTTACCCTAACAAAACCTCTATGCTTAATTTTTCAAATTTACATTTTAATGATACTTGGTTCTTATGACCACCTGTAATTACAAAATCCTATGAGTTCATAATTGTCTATGCACTTATTTTTTCAATTAAGCTTTAATGTCATTATTATCAAATCAGTATTCAAATTAATTCAGATATCGATGTAAAGACTGACAGAAGGCAGTAAGTCATAAAAACAAGTACTGGGACAATCGCATTTAAAGCATTTTTTTTTTCAAAAAGTATACCTGAAAACCATCAAAAACAGTATTGTATACGTTCTGTCAGTATATCCTCGATATAAACTATTTACAACTGTCAGTTCAAGTTCATCCGTACACTCGAATGACCGAAAATGCCGAAAGGTGTAACTCGGGTCCGTTAGTGACAAAATGTATGTAAATATATAAAATTTGAAGGATTCAAATTTGATATTAAAATTCCATCAAGCACCCTCAGTCGATATATTGAATTACAATGTTTGATATAGAAAATGTTGTCGTTATAACATCGCCATTTTTAATATTGCACTCTTTTTATTGATTAAGACTTTATTCATTGATATACAGATATGAGTAAAAAAATAAAACACACGGATATCACAATTTGGTTTAGTTTAGACGTTTTGGTATTTGGCGTATGTACGAAATATCTACATTCTATGTTGTCAAGAATTCACAACAAAACCACAAACGCTGGATCTTTTTCAGTATCCTTTTATGTGAAAAACAAATATTTTTCTACAAGCATACGCCTAATTTGTTATCTAAGTAATATCATCAGTTACTAAATATAGCTATTCAATTACCATTCTCAGTTTTTACAACAATAAACTGCTCTGATAAGTAAACTAACCACAAGAGGTCGAAAAAATATAAGGCTGTGAAAGTGTTTATTATTTTGTGGTAAAACTTTATTATTTTTAAATACCTGTTTTTCCATCAAAATAAAAAATAGGTGCCTACTGCAGACGACTGATTGAATAATCCTTAGTAAAGCTGGGACAATGTAATGTGGAATTTTCAAAACTTTCTTGAAATAGTGCAAATATGTTTTTCTATAATTTTATAAAAATCAACGAGATTATGCAAATACAACCATTTTAAATAATTTCACAAACTTAAAATCTTTCGTAAAATGTGTGTATGTATTGGATCTGATAAATTAATATTTAATCACTAAAAAATGATTATTTTTTCCGATTCAGAAAATGTGCAAAACATAAAATAATTATGTCGATTTTAGTGACAACAATCAAACTTACCAATGTTTAATTATAGATAAAAATAATTAATACCACAGTACTTAGATAACTTCAGAAAAATAGATTTTTTTGTTTTTGTTTTATGTAACTATGATGGTGTACATTACAGAAATAATGAATACCTATTTGATATTGATTCCATATCCTGTAAACTTGGCTTCATATTAGTTACGCTCTTTTACTTTCAAACAATTAATATAAATTAATACTAAGGCATCCAGTCCCGGACCCTTTTTATGATCCCGGGATAGGTCATTAAGTCTAATTTCATGTTATTCTTTATTGATTATTTTTAAATGGTTCATTAATTTTTACTTATAATTTCCCTGAGTCATTATTTTATATTATATTAGTAACGTCATTAATAATTTTGTTCAGCTAAATGGACTTTTAATGTAGCTATATTTGTGATTTCAGATTAGTATTTAATGATTTGCAAGAGGTCCATAACATTTTAATTGTAGACTCTTTCATTTGATTTATGTATAATTTGTTTGTTAATCAGTATTTTCTTGTCTCAGTTCATGAACCATCAGTTTTATATACCTTCATTTTTACACTCAATTTTATATAAATAAGCCTGTTATGTTTGTATATTTATCAGTTGATAATGCTCGTGATGAGCGAAACCGGTCCTGATCATTATAAATATGTGGAAGTAGTACAAATGAATTGTGTTTTATTTTTTAAAATCTAATTTCATGTGTTAAATTGTACTTTATTTATTGCATTATTATGGTAGGTATGATGGTATCCAAAAATAGGGCATGTCTTTCAATTCGACATTAAAATATTGTCCTCCATCCATTTAAGAAGCGGTCCTAATTTGTCTTCCGATTCAAATTGGCTAATTAGGACTGTTACGAAATGTGAGGAAAGAGACCACAAAACATTGATATTAATTATATAAGTATTATAAAAATACGTACATAAACAAAACAACGTACACTGTAGTTAATCTGGAAGTTTTAATTTGAAATAATTTAACACTTTCACTAAATACTTCGAAATAAATTGATATTTGTAAAAGTTGAAGTTGAACAATTGATCCATCCTGGGACGTAAAAATCTTCCAACACCTCTAATTCATTTTAAAGCTTTAGTTTGTCAATGAAATCGTAAACCCGATGTTGCAATATTCATAAAAATACTTCTTTAATTCATGAAACGCAAAAAAACAGATTTTCGCTGTCAAATGATCATGGTATGCGAAACGATCTTTCGTTTGATTCACTAGGAGTTACTTCATTACAAATGACATAATGGGGTAAGTCATTTGGTCTACGTCTTTTGTAGGTTGGACTAGTGACATTTGGGTATTTTCTCGGATATTCTGAATAGAACGCGTAAAACTTTCGATATTCTTATTTATCTCCAAAACATCTTTCGACCTAGATTGAAGTTGCATAAAAAGTATATCACAGTGTGGCATAACTTTTGCAAAGAAATCTAGCCAGTAATTGAAATGATCTTCGTTTAAATATCGAAACAGCATTCCAGCTTGATTGATGGTATCAGCGTCTAAGAACGGTTTCTAAGATGTGCTCCATACACTTTTCAACTGCTCGCGATAAGTGTGACGAAGTCACTGTTTTTATTAAAAATCAGTTATTGAATAGCTGATGGTATTCTTCCATGAACTATTTCTTTTAAAATGTCAGCTCTCTTCGCAGATCTCGAAAAAAAATGATGGAAAAGATCAGTAAATTTGCAAAAAAGTTCCGAACCATAGTACTTGGCTGATTCATTATCAAATTCAATTGATGTAATGTATGAAATGTGCGTATGGATAAACATATTTTTCAAACATAATAATCGCCCACTCATCACTGCACCATCATAACTATCAGATTAATTGTGCTGGTTTAATGTCGAGAAATTCCAGTTCCTTCAAAATTTCAGATGCAATACCTACCGCAGTATGATCTTTTGGGATAATAAATTTCCAGAAACGTTCATGTATCTTCCCGCGCAATTCGTACCGTATTACCAAAACGAGTTGTTGCGTAGTGGCTATGTCAGTTGTTTCGTCCGCCTGGATAGCGATATATTTGCTCTGCGATATTTCATTTTTAATTTCGTTGCGACACACCTCCAAAATTGAATCTAAAATGTCATTTTGAATTGTTTTTGAAGTTCCCTTGAAAACACTGCTGCTCTCTAAGTGCTGTTTCATTGCGATGTCAATCTCTGAGACGAAATCAATAAGCCCTCGATAGACACCTGGATTATGGGAATCTGCAGTTTCATCGTGTCCCCTTAAAGCTAATTCAAATGCACCACAGAACTTCACACAGTCAATTAACCTTGATAAAATATATCGATTTTTATCTACACGCTCATTAATTTGTTTCACTGACGCACGATACCCAGCATCCAATTGGGAACGAATATCTAACGATCCCAATACCGCAAGTTGCATTTCATTTAAAATGTGATTTTGAGAGCTACCGTGTTTCTTTATTTTGAATGATAGGTGAACCAGGTCCTTAATTCCACTCTCAGTCCAGTTAGATTCACCTCCAAACAACAGACACGGAAAACAGAATACTGTATTAAAACTAGTACAGCCACATAGCCATGGTGTTTTTTTATACGTTTCTACATTAAATTTCCGAGTAAACACTTTATTATTAAGCGTACACTTCTGAAATAAATTTAAGCTTGGCATAGGACGACCTGCTGCTTTAATTTCCAGCCTTTTCGAAAAATCCCGACGATTTTCTTTAATGTATGAGACAGAATATGCACTATTCATTATTGAAGCACGTAAATATTAGACGTATGTTAAAGAAAGTAAATAAATTTGATGGTATGCGTTTCTTTGTGGCAGGCTCAATACACTAGAGGGCCTTTCGACGCACGAACTAAACATATGCGACAGGTCTCTGCGAGTTTGAATACTTCGGGAACAGTCGTCATAATTCGGCAATACTGGTGCAATGATCCTGAATAACTAAAAACTTCGTATGAAAGTCGAATGTGTGACACAGATGACGTCACAAAAAAAAAAAGTTTCCTACGGAATCCCTTCCACTTAGGGAGCGCTGAACCAAAATTGCACCGCCTCGACGTATTATTATTAGTATTTTTTCTGGCGCGGAATACGAGGTAGCATTGTGTGAATCATCGCTTGATGCAATATTTTTTTTACGGGGAACACGCGGGAAATTTTAAAATGAGTGAATTGCTATGTTTGTATAATATCGCTTATTACTTGAATGAATAATAATAACTTGAATATGGGAGTACATAGCACCATTTGCTCCTTTGCAAGAGCCGTCCCTGATGGTAGGTATGATGGTATCCAAAAATAGGGCATGTCTTTCAATTCGACATTAAAATATTGTCCTCCATCCATTTAAGAAGCGGTCCTAATTTGTCTTCCGATTCAAATTGGCTAATAAGGACTGTTACGAAATGTGAGGAAAGAGACCACAAAACATTGATATTAATTATATAAGTATTATAAAAAATACGTACATAAACAAACCAAGGTACACGTTGTAGTTAATCTGGAAGTTTTAATTTGAAATATGAATTTTTTTAGCATTTACAGTGAATCCCGAAATCCCGGGATTGATATTAAAACAATTACGGGATTGAACAATTGATCGGGATCCTGGGATTGGAAGCCCTAATCAACACCTCTATTCGAATATAAAGGAAACGAAATTCTACACCCGTGGGTATTCATAAAATACTTCTTTAATTCATGAAACGCAAGAAGCGTAGATTGTTCCCGGTCAAATAGATAAGAGCAGGAAAAGGGACGTTTTAAAGGAGTTATTCGTTTAGGAAAAGGTAGCTATCTGTGGAAGCATTTGGTATATAGCGTGTTCCATCTTGGGGTATCGATAGATGGCGTGATAAGATATGCATTTACAGTTAATAGTATTGAAAGATACTCGAGTCGAATACTGTTTGTGGGGAGTAGAATCGAAGTAATATAAGTGAGTCTTTTGTTATTACTTAAATTATGCTCCGACGATTAATTGACTAAGTTGTGTTATGTTCGAAGAAAGACTTAGAGAGGAATCGACGAGATTGTTAGTGGTAGGGAATCCGGCATGTGTCGTGATAATGATTTTTACAAATGTGTCACTTAGAATAGTAATGGTGTAACTCCAAAATTACGAAAAATGAGTTTATACCTCAAACACGTTCAAAAGAGGTTAATCTATTAGTTTAATAATGTTGCGACTCCATATATACTCCTGATTTATTTAAAAAACTTTTTTTTTGTTTTTATATTCCCATATTAAACGATATTTTTCAAAATAATAATGAAGAATCTTTAATATCAGATTAAGAGTAAAGTATCAGGACAGACTTCACTACTACAATAACGTTTAAGTCCTTCAGTTGATTGACAAACAGTTATTAAAGGCTGTTATTTGATCCTAAGAACATTTTACAAAACATTGATTTTCTCAAAACTTCAAAACTGGAGTTACACCATTACTATTCTACGTGACACATATTATGGTCAGTGAAGTCCTGAGACAAAATGCAACTCGCCACCCTTGCCATTTATCAAAAGCTGAAATATGTTATTTCAATGAGCCATCGTATATAAAAATGTAAATTTTAAGTTTTCAACTGTCAATTCTTGGTGGAAAGGTATAGTTAAAATAAAACACATTTTTTTTGTACTAACCCTTCCAAATTTTCATAATGATCAAGACCGGTTATGCTCGCGATGAGCGAAAATGTAAGTAAAAGTAGTACAAAACAAATTGAGCTTAATTTTTTTTAAATAAAATTTAAAATGTGTTGAAGTTATATCCAAAAGTATTATTAAAGTGCTCAATAGTGTAACCGCCATTTAAAACTTACTCTCCGGTATTTTAAGTCTAATTATTTATGAGATTTTTTCGTTAAATTTACTTGAAATAAAATATATTATACCACTATTTGACGCCTTAGCGATGTCTAATTTGCTTATGCCCATATTATGTCACTGCCTCTGGTTCATATACGGAGTGGGGAAGAAAGAGACAATCATTGATACTAACCGATGCAATCGGCGGTCCCATCCGGCTTGAAAATCGGAGTCCTCTCGAATCTGCAAGTGCACCGATTGTCACGGCATTCTGTCTGGATGTTGTTAGTTTCGCATTGCTCGTTGAAGAAACATGATTCGTTGACCTGAACCGCTGAAATAATACAAATACATCTTCTATATAAAAATCAATGTTTGTTTGTTTGTATTTTATGCACTGTCATACCGTTCATTCGATTCCGATAAAACTTTGTCAAGTTACTGCTTGCACTTGCGCGAAGGTTATATGCATAGTACAATTAACTTACAGAAGGTCTTATCTATATATACATAAATACATGTTTGTCCCGTATGCGTTTCTATACCATTCATCCGATTGCGATGAAACTTTAGTGAGTTGTTGTGCGTAGACCCGTGAAGGTTTAAAATTTAAAATCTAAAAAAATAATAAAATACGTACAAAACAGATCTCGAAATAACCTTCTGATTTATTCGTGTACGCACCAGACAGAAAACAAAAAATATTGTGTATCCAAAAGCACTTCAATAAGCAGAATTAAAATACAAACCCTGTCTTTCTTTGAATGGCAATGCAATGCATGCAGGGTACTCGCTAGTTTATTATAAAAACAGCCGTAAAATATATTGCAAATATTTAAGTTTTATCTCGTATGTATGAAAAGTCTCGATAAAAAGACTATTCATTTTTGTATTATAATCATTCATTAACGAAAATCGTCATGGTGGAACATTTCATGTTATCAATAAATACATAATTTCAAATCGCAAAGTGATGTCTGTAGCGGCATCAATCTTCCGCTTTCCACTGTTTCCCCACACCTCTGAAAGATGGGAAGTAAGTAGCACAAGTTTTGTTAGGCTCTTTTATCTTAACTCTCCTGTCATACCTTTTCAAAAATGGCCTGCTGCGTGATTTATTAACTTTTTCTATGCGGTCAATTTTGCGCATGTTTATATGCGCATCGAGGTGAAAGGGTTAATAGCCAAGCAGTAAAAATCAATTAATATACATAATCACTCTTGTCAAATACAAAAAAGATTGTTGATAATGAGACAAACGAGAAAAATTAGAATGCTAAATTACATAGTAACAGCTAACAGAAAATTCGACTTTAAATAAATAATAAGTATACAGGTGATAGTTATATATCATGTGACACCGACCCATACTTACGGGGCGGACAGGCGTCTTCAAAACTCGTCTGCAGACTCTTTCAATTCATGCAAATTTAATATGTAATATCTCTCCTAAGGCATTCAAAAATAATTTGTCATATTTGTTTGTTACCGTTATTTGTTTACTGTTAGAAGTAAACAAAAAGCGGGCGATGTTTAGGGAAAGGAGTACTTGTCCCTCGGCCTAGGGGATTGGCGGTTAGTGGCCGACACAGCTCCGCGGCGGTTCGGTCAAAGGAATGACCCTATCATAAAACCACTTACTGTGTTTTTAAATTGAAATTGTGTATTTTAAATCTGTTTGTGTTTTTGTAACTGTCTTCGAGGAATTTATAAGTATAAACTAACTGCAATTAAAGAGAAAGTATACTGAATACGACCGGCTTTTAATGGAAGACGAAGGAACCTGTGAATTATCCTTGTCACCACGCCGGACTTGGGGCAGTCAAAGTGTGTTGACGCTCCTCCACCACTACCCCTCGAGTAGCAGACATTTTTACTCTCTCACATACACGATCGAAAAATAAAAACTATGTTTTCATACTTTGTGTAAGAAAAATAAATGTGCACATATTTTTGGGAAATTAGTCTGAGTCAAATTCAATTTAGAGAATGTCGTCAAAATGGTATATCTTCTATTTCCTTTTACTGATGAACTGACTTGAATAGATTGCCCACATTTTTCGCAGTTCTTTGTTTACGCGTATTGTTTTTATGTCAGAGAAGCGTTTGCCAAACGGTGTTTCCCAAGGTGAAACAAGGTGTTCCGTGAAGAAGTTGGAAAAAAATAAATCTGAAAAGATAACAGTTATGTGTGATATGATTTTGACATTAGAGGAATTAAGCAAGATTTGCTTGTATGCGAATGTTTCGAATTTATACTACTGGTGAGTTATTTTCTCTGTACTCAAGGACTACACAACGTACCTAGAAGTTGGAATAAATGGGTTGACGTGTGCGTATGGTGGGCAAAGCAATGTTCGAAAAAGTGGCAGGCGTTGTGACACGAATGAAAAAAAAAAATAGCAAATATCTGCACGATTTAAATTATAGATAATGATGTGTTTTGCACAGTGCCACATGACACGTGGATATTATCATTGAGGATAATGTAGTGCAGTCAAGGAAGACGGTAGACACCGTCCTATTCTTTTATTTAAAGTTTTAGCGGTTTATAAAGTCGAATAGTCTCGCTCATTTAAAAGTGAAAGGACTGTAAATAATTATTAGAAAAGAAATAAGAAATACTTACAGCTACTTTCCCTTGGGAAAAAAATAATTTGACACTGAGACGAGATTTTTTCTCCAAAAATTTGTATTTAAATTTGATGCACAAAAATATTTCAGGGGTTCCTACTGGATCATATAAAAGGGTTCTAAAACGAAGTATACTTGGGAAACGTTGTGTTACATGAAGTAAATGCACTTAAGAAGTGAAATGAACAGACACAAAGAGGCTATAAATCATCAAAGGTACGGTATGCAGGGTCTACAATTTGAAATTAGCTGTCGCGCACTTAAAGGCTTACGTCTTGGAATTGAAGCCTTCGCAATCGCTTTATTTCCATTAAAATTACAAGCAGCTAGTCATGCAAATAAAATAAAATAAGACGTAGAAACTAAATACCCCTAAGGTGGCGTGACACATCTGATTCCAATGTATATTAATCAGAAAATAGTGATCACAATAAATTATGAATTATATCATATGCTATTGGCATCTGAAGTACATATTAATGTAGAAATATTTTATGAGCCACCGCCAATACCCGAAAAAACATCCAATATACTACAAAAATTTTCTGCAGCTTAAATGAGTCTTCTCAGTAAAGTCCTATCTTAGTTCGATATGTCATTTTTCGGTCACCTTGTGTGTCCCACAACTGTTGATTGAGATAATTATTCAGAATAACACATATACAACTTTATATTGTGTCGATTTCACTTTTTTGGCACTAAGCGTTTTAGTTGTTCCAAATATTCAATGCAAATATTTTTTTTTTATATGTATTTATTTTATCAACCAAATATCCTTATTCTTTTTGAAAAACGAGGATGAATTAGTGATTTACAACGAGTTGTCGGTACCATATTTTGAAATGTTCCACGAGAGTTTCTAACATGGTTTTCATAGGGGGTGGGTATGGATGTAAGTCAAACAAGGTACAATATAATTTAACACATCGACTGAGGGTGCTTGATGGAATTTCAATATCAAGTTTGAATTATTGAAATTTTGTACACTTCCATGTATTTTGTCACTAACCACCCGGGTTTCGCCTTTCGGTATCTTCAGGAATTCGAGCGCACGAATGTCTGAAGATGCCGAAAGCGAAACCCGGGTCGTTAGTGACAAAATACATGGAAGTGTACAAAATCTCAGTAATTCAAACTTGAAAAAGTACAATATATTTATTACATCGTAAAGAGTAAAAAGTATCTTTTGGAATTGCGTTATTGTATGTTATTGAATTTCTCTCTCAAAGCGAACCATTTTTCGCGAAGTTTCATCGTCATTTACTTCAAAATAATACGTGGTTATTGTCTAATATATTTAGGTCATTGCACAATTCGTTAAAGATTGATTTTTGAAAGTTAGTTAAACATAACTCATTACGTCGGTTAACAGTGTCATGCGACAAATGTGCCAATTTAAGTCGGTTTCGTCAACAAATGACGGCATCTATTAAAACTTTCGTGTTTAATTTATGTGAAAACTTTTATTTAAACGCTTAGCATGTCTAGTTCATGTAATCGCTACGCTCGGGAAATCCCATTATTCACAATACAAAATTCCCCTTACATTTTTTCTATTATGTATTGTTTTCAGCTTTAACATGGTTATATCAGTGGTGAGCAAGTGGAGCTCCACGGGTCACCAACCCAGCTGGAAGCAAACATTTTTTCTTAGCCTGAACAAAGCCCGATAATAAATGAATTGTTTAATTTACAAATAAGATTTCATACCAAAAACGTAAAAAAGAAATGCATGTAAATAACTTACTCAGAACAATTAACGGTTCTTAAAACCCAATGGAATAATAGTTAACTGGCAACGGGACTGTATTAATATGAAGTCTATTGTATCATGTAGTGAGTGTGACGATACCGTCGTTGGTCTGGAAGAAAACACTAAATCGAAAAAATGACATATTGAGATAAATTATACCAAAATGTTCCTCATTTCAAACTCAACCGTATGAAAGAACATACTTATTTTTATAAATTATACTTTTACTTAAAAACAGTTTTGTACAAACAAACAAAATGAAAAAAGTATAGCATTTTAAATATTCCAATTACTGAAAACTACTATTTTTCAGTTAATGCTTTCTTCTAGAACCACGACGATACTTATAATAGACAAATACCGTTTTAGATTTTAGCGATAATATCAGATCCTAAGATTTAATTGCATTTTCCATTTGTGTAAAAGTTTATGTGTTGTGTTATTATTTAATTATATAAAAAATACATTATATAAACAATACAAGATAACTAATTTTATTTAAAGAGAAACTACAGAATGTTCCCAGGATTAAGAGTGCTGTACAGCTCTGCTAATATTTATGATATTTTTTCCGTATAAAAAAAATAGCACACACGCTGTTTAAAAAACGTTATCATTACATTTATGCGTATAACTAAAAAGCTCAATAATATCAAATGTTTTAACCCTATTATAGAGTAAAATGAAATAAAAAATATATAAATCTTCTAGTGATATCTTAGAGATACAAAGACACTTCAGAGGCGATCATTCACTCAACTTGATTGAAGAGGTAATAAGGTTTGATAGCTGTAAGCAAAAAGAATTGCAGACCGAGAAAGATGGTAACTATAGGCTTCATGCGTTTGCAATAAGGCGAAACCTTAAGTTTCCGAAATGGCGGAAAATGTAAAATTTTCAATCTTATTGATAAACCGTATATTATGTTTTTATTTCAAACTATTTTCAAATTTTATTCTCGTGTAAAACGTGGAAATTGAATCACCAAATCTCTCCACAAATTCGGTATAGTAGGTCAACATCATGAAATATTAAGCCGAGATAAAATTAGCTCAATTAAAATGCTCATATAGCGCTGAGTCGTTAGCTTTTATTTCATCTCAAAGCTAACGAAGTTCCTTTTCAAGTCTAAAAATATACTTTTTTTCTGTTATTGTTCCGTGTTCAAAATTTCCCGCCAAACTTGTTATCATGTAAAAGTCTTAACAAATTGCTTTGTTGGGGTGCGATATGAAACAAGTGGAGGTATAATGGTGGCGCGTTTCATAATAATACTGATGATAAACCCGAACGTCACGTTTGATGGCGAATTAACACAAAAATTAACGTTTCGACGTTCGTGCGTGGAGTTGCAGCGTGTTCATAAATGCTAAAATTTTCCAGTGATTAATAACTCTGACTAACGGATTTCTTTTAAGAAGTTTTTGTAAATTGATTCGAGAAAAAACTCCAACGAATTCTTATATATGGTTCCGGTATTTTTTTTTTATTAGTTCTAACAATACTTCCGGTAGTTATATTACAAAACATCAAAAACAACAACTACAAAATAACAATGCTTCTAGCTGCCAAAACGAAGCGTGTCACTTTAATTATTTAAAGAGATACCTACTTTAAAAATTGTAATATGATCACACTTCCTGTTAATTTGGTCGCAGGTGTTTGTTTGCTTTTGGCCTTGGGTTAAATAAACAAATTATGCGTAATAAAAATGAGGGAAAATTGCTTACGTTTGTCGTAAAACGTCTAATATTAGACATGTAGGGAAACGCGTTCTCTTAGGCCACTCCTCCACTTAAATAATCGAGTGTCATTTCGGCTAATATGTCGTGCATGGTAAACGACTGGCCATAATAATTATTTACCCGCCTGTGTAATGGCATCTGTTTAAGACCTCTGTTTTAGTTGACTCTTGTTAAATTCACCCATATAATTATTTATAACGAGAAGAAAGGGTTTCCGCTTTTTAATTAGTCTTTTGTCGTGTTTAGGATTAACTTAGCTTAGCTGGCAAACATTGTCCAATGATTATTGTTAATATTTACAACACTAAACTAACAGTTTACTGAATTTATTCTTTATACGATATTGTATTATCTTTTAAGCAATAGCTGTAGAGTAGGAGTCGTAAAAAACGAATGACTTCTCTCATTTTTTAACATATAACTTAATATAAATTTGAATAATATATTTTCGTACTGTAGAAATAATATTGAATGTGTACGTGTTTTTGTCTGCGGAGTGAATGGATGATGCAGATGGGACAGACAGAGTATTTCCATCACCAAATTCGTCGATTTCAAGATTTTTATCTGTCAATAGTGTCAATGCACATATTTGTTAAATTGAAAATTACACAAAATGGGATTACAACAGACGCTAATGCGCCATATTTGAACGTCATGGATGTTAAAAGTAGGAATTGAAACAATGTCGTAGTCGCGTTTTTTTAATGACTCCGCAGTCCTGACTTTAACCGTTGATTCGATCATTTCACCATTTTCCTTAGATAAGTTATTATTTATCACAGAGAACGACCGTTCACAGGAAAACGAAACTCTGTCAAGATTTCCCATTGAAATATTTTGATCCTTAAAATATTTACGCCATAAAAGCATTTTATATCGAACACTGAAGTGATATATTACATACACTTGATTGTCCGTGTGTAAGGTAGTACGGTTTCTGCCAGTGTCTATGCTTCTGCCTTAGTATTGTCATCTCGTCTGATTTTTCATTTGTATTGATTCGTTCTCCACAGATCTCCTGCTATTATAGTCATATTAAATAACCTTATAATGCCTTGCCTAAAATATGTATATTGTATTTTTGTGGATATTTTATATGTCTTTCATGAAGCATTAATTATATCAAATTTGGATTATTGAGATTTTGTACACTTCCATGTATTTTGTCACTATCGACCCGGGTTTCGCCTTTCGGCATCTTCAGGCATTCGAGCACACGAATGGACTCGAACTGACATTCGTGTGCTCGAATGCCTGAAGATGCCGAAAGGCGAAACCCGGGTCGTTAGTGACAAAATACATGGAAGTGTACAAAATCTCAATAATCCAAATTTGATATTAAATTCCATCAAGCATCCTCAGTCGATGTCTTAAATTATACATTAATTATAT
Organism: Himalopsyche phryganea; assembly: GCA_022494535.1. Taxonomy (NCBI): domain Eukaryota; kingdom Metazoa; phylum Arthropoda; class Insecta; order Trichoptera; family Rhyacophilidae; genus Himalopsyche; species Himalopsyche phryganea. The sequence continues at coordinate 1,518,472 of JAGVSL010000120.1, read as the reverse complement.
TATGATTTTTTATAGGTACGTTATCGAATAGGTAGACTATTTGCCATTCTAAAAAAATAGCAAACACAGTTACATGATGAATGTCTTTGAACAAATAAATTGAAAGCAGTCGTGTACAACATTTATTCGATCGGGTTCGGGTTTTCTGTGCATATTTTAAACTATGACTTGACAGATATAACCATATTACAATATACTGAAATCTTAATGGATTACTTCAATATACGATATTTTTATGAGAAATGATTGTAATTTAGTCAATCAATGTACAATTTAGGAAAGGGTGCGATTGGTGAGTGACGATGTGAGCCGAGGGTCCCATAGTGTTGTTCGAATCAGAAAATTCAAATTTCTATTTGGGGAATCGAAAACTGGATCGCAAAACGGAAGCTCGAGAATCTAATTTTTTAATTGTTTACGTTGCATTTTCCATAGTAAACTTTCAAACAATTAAAGTGAAAAAGTAATTATGATTAACTACAGGTTTTATAAAATTTCGTCATAAAGTAATTTGTTAATGTTATCGTGCGGGATATTATAAGCTGTTGGTATGAAAATATACTATGAAGTAGTAGAATTTATGTATTTTACTATTTTTTCATCAGTTGATGAGCGAAACCGATCCTGATCATTATAAACACGTGTGAGTAGTACAAAAAAATTATGTTTTATTTTTAAAATATAAAGCCTTTCCACCAAGAATTGACAGTTAACATCTTAAAAATTATTAATTCTTTGTTTGGAATAACTCATTAGGTGCATCAACCAGACCAGTTTGGAAAAACACACCAATTTATTTAATCAGTAAGTATATTAATGCAGATTTATAAGCGAGCAACTGTCCCTGTTTATTGATACCTTACATGATTAGTGCTAGATTGGCATAAATCTATCTATATTTTGATATTAAAATAATCTATTTAGCATAAAATACCGAGGCTAAAGATTGACCCGTTCTTGCGTGTCTCATTCAAACCATCATAACTAAACTAAATCATTGATATTTATCAGAGAAACGTCTGGTTTATAGCTTCTTCAATAATACAAACTAATTATGTACAAAATGTATAATTTGCCTCTTACAAAGATACGGTTTTACAGTTTTGAAGAATACTCATAGCTGTCACATTCGTGTTTTTCATTTTTGATTTTGGAATACTTTTATATAGACACAATATAACTACGAACACTGAATTTTCTTCTTTCAATAATTCAATATAATATCAATGAGAAAAATTATGCATGTCAAGTGTTGCCGTAAAACGTTTTAAAGGGTCTTCGTTTTCATACCACTGTTCTAAAGTAGTATATAAATCGTCTTTTTAGGCAGGCCGTATTTATTTAGCCTTTGATACGCATCTAAATCTACTTTCGAGTATGAGCTGTCAAAAAATAATGATCAATTCCTTTTTGCTGATATACATAATATGGAATACAAAAATGGTGTACAGTTAAACTGCCATGTTATTTTTACAGGGAATAATCAAATTGCGTCTAGATTGGTTCGAATAGCGGGATGATTCAGTTTGTTTCAACGAAGGAAATATAGTGTTTCATAATATCTGGAATAATCTATAAATATCAAAATGAATATTTGTTTGTTCCTTGTGCGTTCCTGTACCATTCATCCGATTTCAATGAAGTTTTGGTGAGTTGTTGTGCGAACACCCGTGAAAGTTTCTGAAAAAAATCTAAAAAAAGAATCAAATTTGTACAAACTGCGACATTGCGGAAAACCTTCTGATTTATTCGTGCACGCACCAGACGGAGAACAAAAAATATTGTGTATCCAAAAGCATTTCAATAAACATAATTAAAACACAATCACTTTCTTTCTTTGAGAGGGACTGCAACGCATTCTGGGAACTCGCTGGTTTGAAATAAAAATCACTCATCATAATATTATTGATTTATTTTGTCAGTTTTAATAGATTTAAGCTGTGCTTTCAAAGAATACAAAAGGAAATGAAAAAAAAAGTACTATAAATATTACTGTAATAGAAAACGTGATCTAAATCTCTGCTCATCATATTTGTACAAATTGTTTTAATCAATTAATTTGAAACAATGCGTTCATTTATTTTTTTGATATAGTGTGTTATCATAAAAGCATCGGTTTTGCATGTTCGCAAGTAAGGTAAACATTTTGAGGTGAATACAGAATTTTCAGCACGTTTATATTTATAAGTAATCTAACATAGAATTCTATCGTCATAAACTACTAACCATTTGCAAAGCTTCTTGATTTCGTTTCAAATTCATGACTGATAAATTTATGCATATTTTTTAGATTAGTACAAAAAATCAAAAGATTACTGGTGAATAACTGCATTGAAAATGTTTTGAATGTTGCTTTTATGTATTCGTAGTATCATATAAATCAATCGATTATTTTTTCATGAAAAATAGCTTTTACATTAAACATTTTGTATTGAATTGTAATGGCTGGGTTGGGTAATAAATCATATTCGATTGCTTTACGTTTTTATATCATTGGATAAGAGATGTGATTTATATAAAGAAAACGAACAGTCATTTATAATACCTGGGTGATTGATAGTGTGAAATGATTTGTGGAAGTATATTACGTAATAAAGTAAAAAATAGCAATATATTTAATGCAATTTAAACAGAGATTGTTTAAAATTATCGGTAGTTAACTTACCATTTCGGCATAACGCCATCGTCAAAACTATGCTTAATTGAAATATGCAGTAGTAGCTTGCACAATGTTCAAAAAAAATGTGAAGATAACATACATTTGGATTCAGATATATATATTGTACTATAGCCTAACATTTAAAGCAATTTTTCCGAGTAATTAGAGGTACGCTTTTTACGAATTCTTTGATAAAATTAATCACATTAATGTATCTTTGTGTCTGAATGAAGCGTATACGGCAGTAATAGCGAACCCATGAACCGCGTGACGGAGATTTTAAGCAAATTCAAAAAAAATACTGCTTGATTTTATTACATCGCAAACGCTGTAGTAATTTGTAATTATGGAAATTTTACGAGATTGTTTTTGAAAAAGTTTTTTTATTTTTTGTATTGATTTGGTCAATTGATCAACTGGAACAACTGTCATATAAAACTGACTAAAAATATTAATTCAGTGTAAACATTCATTTTAAGCAATGCTTGGCTGAGAACCTATTTGGTTAAAATGGTAAGTAATAATATATTCTATATAACAGCAGAATTACCATACAAATTAATATGTTTTCCGCCATAATCACCTAGGGTGACTGCTATAGTTATTGGACACTTCAACTTTAAACGTCCAAAATAAGAGTAGCAAAACATTCTTGTTGGTGTGAAGGAGACAAATATATCTAGTCTTTCTATCTCTATGTAACTGCAGCTTTAATTATACACTTCTAGATGACAATACTGATAAAACTTCATTCGTATGTGATGTGGGGTCAAAATCGTGAAAAAACGTGTTTGTGTTAGCAGACCCTTTAAGAAACAGTGATATTTAGTTTACAAAAGTTTCGTAAATTTAGTAACTAAACCTCTCAAGAAAGCGTGAGAAACTACAAGCTGTCAATATTTATTGAGATTTAAATAGTGGTACATCAACTAACCTAAAAAGTAAATGTGTCCAATTACTATGTTTTTCCATATTTTTCAGTCTAATGCAAATATCTAAAAAAAACTATTTTTTTTATTACTGTTGCGTTCATTTCCTTGAAGCTCATTATATTCCTCATCTCTACATATTTTACATGTTTCCTACATACTTATTTTTTTGATTTATACACTGTTAAAGAAAAGTACTTCCTTAAGCGTCCAATTACTATAGCAGTCACGCTATTTTATTTCATTTATTTGAAGTTCTAAAATTTCTCAAAAACCCACCTGAAGTAACAGGTTCGCTATCGCTGGTATAGGATATAAAAACTTTTTATCCATTCATTATCACTCAATTTATCTTCTAAAAGAGTAAAGAATATATTATTGTAGATAAAGCATTGGAGATTTAAAGTTAAACATTATTGGTCAGTCATTGATCAGTACCTCGTTTTAATGAATTTGTAGTTTGGACCATTTCAAAGAGAGTTAGATGGAACATTTGTAAACAGTCTTTCCTTAAGCCAAAACCTATTAATATAAATAAAAAGGAAACATGGTCAGTAAATAATTAATTTACCTTTTCCGCATTTGTCAAGGTGGTTGGTGACTGGTAGATCAGGAGTACACTGACAGAATCTCTTGCTTGGGTCGCACACAGCCCCCCCGAACCCGCACTCTGTCGTGATGTCGCATTTATCGCCGAATTTCTTGAGGCCGCGGGTAGATGGATCTGGAAAAAGTAAATCAATATATATTATTGCATATTGGTTGCTAATGTGTTGGAACAAAATCAATACAGATGACACCAAAAAAGATGTACGCAAAATAATAAACAGAATGATATAACACAAATAATAATATAATTATGTAAAATATGAAACAGCTTTCATAATAAATACATAAATTATAAATAAAAAAAACAATATCGACTCCGTGGAGCAGTGGTCAACGTTGATGACTTCAGTCACGGATTCGTTCCAGTAAGGTTCATTTAGTCCTTATCGACAGTTTCACAAATAGTTTTTCCAATCGGTTGTTTGTGATGTCTGAAATTCCCTCCCACCCATCCTATCCTAAAATCGGGGAGCAGGGAGAACGATTAGTCCACTATTAGTCCTGTCCTAGCCCTATCCTTCTATCCCTACTCTCTATGAAAAGTAGAGGTTGATTAACTGAGTAAAATGCAGTTTTTGTAGAAAAACTTCTGTTAAGATAGCCAGGAGGCCATCTGATATATATATATATATATATATATATATATATATATATATATATATATATATATATATATATATATATATATATTGGAAAATGACATGAAACCATGCCCGAGAAACTAACCAAAACTCAAAAATGAGAGACTTCCTATTCAATATTATTATGACGTAAGCTTTGTTAGTTTGTTCGCATTGTTTAAATGAGTTTCTTTTTTTTGTTAAATTATAAACTCGCACTCCTATAACATTTAATCTTATTTCTGTGGCGTGATGGCAGAAGTTGAGAAGTTGTTGTCCGTCATTTTGGTATTTCAGCCAGTCTCCATTCAATAGATATTTCACTTGAAAAAAATATTTAAATTTTTTAAAAAGGATGTTAAGTCAAATAATATTATGTTACATATCGTTCTTTGGCATCACACGAATACAGCATCATTTTTACCACTGTATAATGGCAACGTCTGGCAACTTACACTTAAAAAGTAAAGAGTTTGAATCGGTGTGATATCAAAGTTTATATTTATTGTCTTGTAAAGTAAAGTAAAACTGACATATCAACTTCTCGTATCACATTACAGATTTAATGTATATCCTCACCAATAAACTACATTACGGTTTAATTAAAATAATTGTACATACTATGTATAAAATATTAAATTTAAAATGTCTTGGGACTCAAAATAATTGCATCCAGTTAATTTTCGTTTTCTACTGCAACTTTTAGAAGCATATTTTTGTCATTAAAAAATAAATGTGGTAACTGCAGAATATTGTTTAATTTGAATATGTTAGTATTGTTATCAAAGTAATGGTTTTGATCTCGTTACTTCAAACGAAAATCGTATTCATTTACATTAATACATACGTACAAAATTAATGATCGTGTTTTGTGTTAAAACTACAATTAGATGTGAAATAAAGTTCATTTACTATCTAAGTTTCTATAATTTATGATGATATATTACACAATTTTTTTTTAGTATCCGTTCAAAAGAAATTTTTCGATTTCTGAAAAAAGAAAGAAACACAAAATTGCTAATAGTAGACTAGAACAGCGGTCGCCAACCGTTGGTCCGCGAAGTTGTTGCAGTAACGTCATTGGAGCCAGGAATCCATTATCTTATTTCAAATATACAGCAACAAATATTACACTTATTATTTTTTTATGATTAAACAAGCGTTATTACGATTTCATAACAAACAATGTAACTTTTATGATCGTTATTTTATATGTGCTTATTCCGTTTTAAAATAAAAATATATTAGTGGTCCACGAGGTCCAAAAGGGTGGCGACCGTTGATTAGAGCAGTAATTTTTGTTGGAATGAAAGAAGCTTTTAATTCAGACACTAAAATGGCAACGAAATTCGTTAGTAAAACATTACTTTACCTTTGTACGTGAAACGCATATATTTTATAACACTTTTTCTGTGAAGGATAGATTTCCAACCGCCAACTTATAATTTTATTCTGAAAAACAAACAAGAGTAGATGTGCTTTGAATAGAGATATTTTATTTACTCATACCGATGTTTACATGCGAGGGAAACGCAATTCCCAAAGGGTTTACTATCAAATGTGAATAACACAGTGAGTTTTTACTCAAAACTAGTGCCGTTTTGCTTTTTACACGATATAGCAGTTCTAATTTTATGTGTGTTCTAATATGAAAATAGGCGTACCTAGAGATTATAAAAATAGATTTTTTGTATGTCATGTTTAATGTAATAAGGTCAGTTTAACAATGGTCGCATTGACGTCACAAGTCACAATTATATCTTTCAACATTAATTTTAACAAACTTTGCAGTACTTATTCAACTTTTGTCTTGCTTACATTCAGCTTAAAAGCCATCACAGTTTCATTCAGCGAGTGAAAGTTTTAACTGAAGATTTTGCGTCCAGTAATTTTTTATTAATTTATTTTAAATCACCAAAAACTGCTAGCTTAACAGTCGAAATATGCGCACTGTAGTGCACGCCACCAAGTCTTAAGCAGTTGCTCCAAAGACACTCCAAACTTAGGGGAAAAAAACTGTAGATACGTTTAACGTTTGTTACGCCACTGGATACTGCCGTATAAAATTAACGGATGGGAAAACAGTAATGGGTGGTGTTTACGTCTGCTCATACCAAAACGTAGGCCTTGGAGGATGGTGGTGAGGATTACGAATTAGAAATATGTAAATAAAACATGTATTAAATTTAGTCAATTTAGAATAAAAAATCAAATTTCAATTACAATTGACGATCTGACCTTAGCAATAAATTCTGCACGATTTTTCTCGCCTTAAACTAATTAATTGTTATTATGCCCTGCATATAAAAACCTACATAAGAAGTTAGATAAAAATTAACTTCAAAGCCACGATAACCCCGGCATTTAGCATACAACCTACGAAATATGAGCAATACGCATAGAGCTTTTTATCCTGCCCCATTTGGCTCAGCATCAGAAAAAGCTTACGTGAACTTTTATCGCTAGAGCGTATCTTTTGCGTTTTTGTCAACCTTACCCTCTATAAAATTTATTGGGGCTTGCTGTTTTTAAAGATTTATATTGTGTATTATGCCAGATAGTAAAGCGAAGCCAAAAGATTATTAAATAATTGGTTAACTTAGTAATTTTAAAGCAATACCCACAAGCGTAACAAATTCGTTTACAGTTATTAATACAAACAAGAATAAAAGATTAAATTTGTCGTCTACCTTGGAGATGAGCGTTTTGTTCTTCCCTTTTACAAGAGGTTATGTATTAAATGATGCAAATCATTTAGATATTGTAAAAGTTTTTTCAATATTAAGTATCACACTTAACAGCCAAGTAATCGTATGATTTTGTAACAGTTTTTTTAGATATTTAATTGAAAAAGGAAATATTGAATTATTCATACAAGCATTGCGCATCTGGAAGTCAAGCGTTTTACCCACTTTACCACGTTACCTGTAATATAAATAATTTATGGGGAAAGTAAATTTAGAGTGAATCTTTTTTAAGAAGTGAGGCTTTTAAACGAAAATAAAGTATTCACGACCAGAGAAAAAGTTTACTCGTCAGGAAATTAAAACTTTAGAGTAGGGACAAAGTCTGAAAGTAGTGAAAAATAATTTACCACATTACTTAGTCACCTAAAATACCAAAAAAGATCCTTTGATTTGAATATTATATTACGAAACGAACCGCTTTGTTAAATTTACAAAAAAAAAAAACTTAAAATCATCTCTCCATATTGTTGATTCTTGATTATAAAAAAATCGTTATAATGGTTACTAAAATTATTGCAGCTTCTATGCATTTTAAAAAACGCGATTATATTTTAGTAAAAAAATAAACGCCTCAAAATACGTTTGAGCGCTTTCAACTTATTAAAACAATTTATTTCAATTTATTTCAACGTATTAAAAACATTACTTGACCGCCGCCGAATTCGGAACTTGAATTGCTGTTATAGAATAAATTTCTCCAATTGACATTTTATGCAAAATAAATATTTTGTCTACTTTTAATAACCGTCGCTAAAATATCAGTTTTGGAATTTATTGAAATTTCAGCTCCGGTTGAGTTTGGCAACATTCCTATCGTGACGGTGGCACCCTCACTAGCGGCCAAGTTAAATTGGTACATCTATACATAATAGTGAAAATTGTGTTGAATATTCCACAACATTTTATAATATTAGGAGAGATTTCGTCCATTCAACATGTGTTTATTAATTTCCCAAAATCAATATTCGTATCAAATAAAATATGGTGCTTTGGTTAAGTCTGAAAAAGGTTATGTGTTTTGGCTTGAAACGAATAAAATAGCAGGAGTCCCGTAATAGAAAGAAAATGATTTACAGATTTTCATAAAGTTACAGTAATTAATGAATATAAAATGATTAATTTTTGATTGCTTTTCATAATTACGCACGTAATTTGTTATGAGCAAACTGGATAATATATTCAGTATGTCTAAATTCTATAAAATTCTACTTGGAACAAACTATGCTTTTTATTATATACATTGTTCAACTAACAACATAATATCACAAACTATTTTCTTAATCCTTCACATATCTTATAATAAGATTGTCTTCGCTACAAAATAATAAAATATTGAGAAACAGTCACTTTTATTCACGGGTATATTATTAAGGTCGGAAGGTTTAGGATTTTGTAAGAACATTGAATTAAAGAAAGGTGATGCCGATTGAATTAGCTGTGGAAATTTCGATTGAAAATTATAGACTCCTGTTTCTGAAGAACAAATTAAGAATAAGATATTTAACAGGTTGAGTCTTGTTACAGGGATCTATTGAAAAAGCAATTGGTCTAATTTCTGTGTTTGCACGGCTTCATGGATTGATTCAACATCTCGGCACGAGTTTATACATATTTAGTTACACTTTATCATCGTAATTTATAATGTGAAAAACTCAAAGCTTATATTATGTGTTAATTTCATTTATGTTTAAGTAGTTTTACTACTTCATTTGATAGTAAAGCTAGTTTACAAATAACTCAAGAAGTAAGTAGCTAACTGAAAATTGACACGGATTTGTCTAGTACAATACACTGTTCAAATGAATTTTATGACGTCCTGTTTGATTGTTCTTTTTTACGACGGTATTATCTAGGTAGTCAATAAGCTAAGATTTTTATTTGATTGTTTAGATTATTTGACTTCCCCTATTCAGGAATCGCACATACGGTTCTGCGATGCTTGGATTTACCCATTGACATTATGATTGGTAAAGTCGTCAATGCCGCATATATGATAGATTTAATTTATTAAATGAGAAACGAAAGCTCTTGACTTAGTGCAGAAGCTTACCGACTCAATTGGAAAAGCTTGTGCTCGAAAGTAATTTATTGACACACGGAACGGAGAGTGAGCGGTTCACGGAACAGTGGCTCTGCATCTTAAAATATAGCGAGCGACTGAGAAAGAATACTTACGATTTCTCTAAGACAAAGTTGGGTTGGAGCATTCGTTCAACTTAATGGTATTTTGCCAACCGTTAAAACCACGATGAATGTCTCTTATATATTGTATTTTCAAAATGATAATGAAATTTGTTAAAAACTTTAACTTTATTAATGGTATTATTTTAGAGCAGTCAAGATATTTTATAGGACAGAACGTATTTTACATTATTTTTATTTTTAGATCTTATCTGATTGATCGATTGTTTATTTATTTGTCAATCAAATCAGGACTAGTTTCACTCATCGTGAGCAGTTGATAATGCTAAAATTGATTAGAAATATACTACTTTATAAACTAGCTTTAAAACGAAATATTTCGGATGTGGGCTTATAAGTGTTCAAACAGGCGTATATTATAATATTTTATTTCAGAATATGGTTCAAATTAATTTGAATATTTGAGTGTTTCTTTTATAACTATATGAACTATTTTTTAAGCAATTCTTACATTTTCTTATAGTTTCCATAATAATACGAAGGAATTTAGAATTTGGATTCTACGTGTTGAAACAGGAATATATTATAAATTTTTTTTTTCAGAATATGGCATGTTAAAATTAATTTTAATATTAAGTGTATACTATTTTTAAAGTAAGTTTTACACTTTCTTGTAGTTTCCATAACTATATGAAGGAATTCAAAACGTTTGTAATATGTTCACCATATTTTTGATTAATGTAAAAATTGTCAGTTCGAGTTTATCCGTGCATTCAAAATCGTGAAGAGACAAAACTTGTGGAAGTTGAACAAAATTTGAACGATTTAAAGAAATATTGATATTGGAATTATAATGTAAAACTGGAATTACATAACAGTACACATTTGTATTATTGCGGGTTCAATTATTGATTTATTCGATTATGCATATATTATTCGAAATAAAAAAGCGAATAAAATCCAGGATATGTAAAATATTCAATTTGAAATGATTGGCAGGGCCGCAGCAGTTAACAAACTAAATAGCTGAAGTGAAGGCTGCATATGACAGGGCGGTAGGTAACCTTTTGCATAAGAGGTCATGGGGTGAGTGACCTGGAATGAGACGTGGGGAAGAGAAGTGATTGCCAACTTTATTGAAATATGGATAGAACAATTTTACATTTACGACGGAAAAAAATATTTACAAAGAAAATTCAATAACATTGTTGTATTGTTTATTGAAATATTGACAGCGAATAAGTGAGGTTGTTTTCGGTGGATTCAACTGTTACTTGGTTGGTGATTTTTAATATGGAATTTTCATTGAAATATTATGTTTTTTATCATTTTTTATGAATCTTAGGTCGAGGGGCTAATCTACAAAATATTTTACGTGAATGATATTTATCGGTATTTTCATTTTCAATGAATATAAATGTGGTGACTTCTGGAAATTAAAGATTAGAAGATCTTAGACATTCGTTATTATTCAATATAGACATACATTATTAGTCCACAGTCCTGATAATTATTAATTTATATCAACTACATATTTTCAAATAATTGATTAAAATAATTTGGGGGTGGAGGGCTTAAGCTCCGAATTGCTCCCTGGTTGCGCCAAGAAAATTCCTGTTTTTCATCTTAGATTCAAATTCCTAAGTTATTAAACGTTAATTAGGAATTATAATATTATACTACTTTACTGTTGACTCGGTTTAGGAGAAAAGGAAGCTTACTAGTAGCAACTATAATTAGTAGGGGTGTAATATTATTAGAAAAAAAAAATTATGATAAGAATTTATGATAACCCAAATATTTTCCAATAATTTTCCACATTGAAGCCCGTCGGCGTCCGTGGCGCGGTTGGTAGCGGCGCTGGCTAAGGTTACGGATGTCTCAATTCCCGGTGCGGACGGTTTTCATAAATTGATCTTTCAATCGATTTATGGATTTCTGTTCATAGTCTGAGTCCTACCTCCCACCCATTCAATCCTCACGGACCGTAGTGAGAGCGATTAGCCAACCACTAGTCCTACCATAGCCCTATCCTTCTATCCCTACTCTCTTCGAAAAAAGAGAGGTTGAGCAACTGAGTAACAAGCAGTTCTCGTAGAAAAATTCTGTTAAGATACCTCCATTAGGAGACCATATGCTCCACATTGGGAGCGGACATGGAAAAAAACCTTTAGATTATCTTACAGTAAAACAGTACTAGATTAGAATACCTACATGTTCCACATAGTTTTAATAAGTAAATATAGGTAAGATTTTTTAAAAGTTTTTACATTAATAAAATACCATTCCATCTGTCAGTTTCCGAGCAATGGGCTTGGGAGATTCCATACCTGTTTTATAAGTGCTAAGGGAACGTGTATGCTATGTGGGACCGTTTTATGGGAAAGCATTTAGAGTTATGGTTCAAATGATACACTCGTATATATTATAATATACGTCGTTTTTTTGTGAGTGGCAACCCTTCATAATGTCGATCGTTTTTTTTCATGATGTGCGTGCAACCCTGACAAATAAAATAATGTACACGCCAATTTAAATTTAAATAAAGAATTTTGAATTTCAGCGGTTGCTTTTGTTTTATCAATTAAGTAGACTTGCTTGAATTATTATGTTTTAATGTGATTTATGACTAAATGTCAATTTTATTTCCATCCGACAAAAACTAGTAAGAAGACAATTCAATAGTTATAATACTGCAGGAAGATAAATATCAAAATGTGAAACCCGATTATTCAGACTGATTGGAATCAAAGTAAGTACATACTTGGAATATATGAAATATAAATAGATAAATTCGCAAAATAAAAATGACTACATACTGAATAGAGAATGATTAAATTATATATAAAGAATGTTGTAAAACCATAACTCTATTATTATCCTATTCGAAAAGAGAGGTTGAGTGGAATTACAGAAAATGCTCGTAAAAAATCTGTTGAAATGCTCCACATTATATATTGGGGGTATGTTATATTAAAATAATTGTTTCTGTAATAATTATTGTTTTATGTTGTAGAGATGAAATGGTTTAATTAATTTTTTTGTCGATAGATGGTACAAAACAAATCATTTTTTTGTAGGGACCGAGCCGTTGTTTTAATCGTTCCGGTTTTCGTTCCGGTTCCGTAAGAAAAAATATCGGTTCATTTCCGGTTTTCGATTTTCTCGTATTTAAATCACTTTGAAAAGGTGTTAACTGTCAATTCTTCGTGAAAAGGCATTATATTTAAAAAATGAAACACAATTTGTTTGTACTACATCAACATGGACCAGGTCCAGTTTCGCTCATCGCGAGCATTATCAACTGATAAAAATACAATTTATTAATTAAAGCTGGCTTTCATCAGCAAAAAATGTCTCGCAAACAACAAAAAAAAACCGAAATAAATATCGGTACGATTCCGATTTTCGTTCAGGCAAAAATATCAGTTTATTCCGATTTACAGTTTTCGGTTCGGGTCCATGCTTTTTTGTATATAAACTGTATTTATATTTTAATTTTGAAACGTAATTGAATGCAAAAGAAACAGTGATTTTTCTTATTTTTTTAAACAAACTTGTGTGTCAAAAACTTGATTACAAAAGAACGGATTAAAATATTGTATGAAAATACAAAACAATTTTTCATATTAATCGAATTCCTTAACTCTTGCTTATAATAAGTTTTTTCTCCTATGTTAAAAATCCTTTATTAACCCATGCTATAGCATCAATTATTGTTGTAAATGTCATTATTTAAGTATAATAATGTATTTTGAACTGTTTTGTCTTTCAGATCAACAAAAAAAAAATCATAGTTCTACAAAGCAATTGTAACTAATGAAGAATACCTTCAAATAATTTACGAGCGGTAAATGAACATTCCCTTAAGAGATTTATTCGAATAAAACTCTTCAAGAAAATTATCTGACGGTAAATAGCTCAGTTTGGATTATAGACCAACATGTTTTAAATGTAAGTATTCTAGTATGGTTAATTTTACTAATATTAAATCATCTAAGGACAGGAGCTGCTTAAACTCAAGCGTCGCTAAATGGGCATTATAATAAGTTTCATTCCCAAAAGATCAATTAGTCAAAAAGTTTTGTGTTAAGTAAGCATCTTGTCAAAATCAAGCAGTGAAGGGTTTATCTTTTAAACATGATCGGAATAGATTCGTGAGTTTGATAAATAAGTTGAACTACTATCGATTATTATTACAATATATATTTGTCTTGATTTATCTGTAGCGGCATACACGCAAAGACTCTCTTCTTTCTCTTTTTGCGCAGCGAAAGAGTGTGTAACTCACTTTGCGCACGTTTGCATGAGTGACACTGCCCTCTAGGAATAATTTATAGATCAATACAGCTGTTGATAAATGTGGTCGATATCCACATCGAATATTGAAAGCTGTGAAGAGATGATTTTAAAATACCAAAAATATCATTTTGTTTGTAATGTTACATTTAAACGATACTAAACGAATAAAACCGAGATTGTCTTGAAGAGTTCGTAAAAGTCACGTACTAAATAATACGAAACACAAAGTGATGAAATAAAAATTTGATATTCGATCGATTACGAAACATCGTCACCTTGGGTAAACAAGGTTCTATCTACAAAAACTAAATCTGTTCAGGAGAAGCAATTTAACATTTCGGAAAACTTAACTTACTGAATGAAATACACTTATGCATCCACATACGTGAATGAATGAGACGACCGCTTTAGAGACTGTGATTTCCTTCGCGCGGTATTTACTAATTATGTATGCAGATGGGACCTTGATGAACTGTATTTTTTTATGTTTTTCAGATAGAACATTTTTCTAATTTGAATTTTGATGGCTTTATGAACAATTGCAAGGTTTTTTTTAAATGTAGAAAGAACCTTATTTTGAATGCGAATAAAACTGCATTAAAAAGTGATTTTGTGAAAAAAACAGCAGATGGAACCATGTTACATGACATTACTCCTGATATGAATAAATATAGATGTTCAACGTCGTCCTCTTCGGTTGCGGTGTCTACGGGTTTGAAGCTCACTAACTTATTCTTTCATATTTTATTTTATTTGACTTTTCGTTTTATAGCCTTACAATGCTTTTAGTTTATATTATAGTTCTCCAATGCATTATGCAAAAGTCAATATTATAAATGATCGATATTTTTATTTATATTATTAGACGTTTGTTGTTTTTCAGCCAACTACGTTAAGGAATCAACTCTGATATAAACATTATTGTAATACGAGTAAACAAGCTATCATTATCCAATGGACATTGAGCGTGAACTTGATTCATACTGTTGTCTGGCCTTGGATCGATTTTTATTGAAAATTTGTGTGTTTTGAGGCTCTTTCAAGCATAAGAAAAAACTGGCGCCTGAAAAATAGACCGTACTTATTCCGGAATCGTGTCTCGACTGTATAAAAAGCGAAGGGACTTTTCAAAAAATGTGAAGCCCTAATTTGAATCTAAAAACGGAGTTAAACTGATCAGTATTTAACGCGTTTGAGAGAAAAAAACTTTTATTTGGATGGCACTGTATAAGAAAATTTACTGAAACTTAATTTCGTATCGTTGGTCACGATTTACCGTTATAATGTTTTTAAACGATTACAGGAAGTGAAGTAGCTATTGCATACTAAAATTCACCAAATTTTATATGCTCAATATGAAATTTATTTTATAGCTAATGTACATTGACTAGTGAATAAATAACTAAATATTTTCTAGATTATTTTCAATATCGTAGGCTTACGTAGTAAAAATAATAAACATTACTTTAATACACATAATTTATACATAAACTTAACTGCATTTTTATTTTCAGAATTGATAAATAGGTGCTGATCGTCGCAATAGAGTCGTCATTACATTTGCGTAATGTTTAGTAATTGACTAGCTGCCCTGTTGTGCTCCTTATACGATTTTGAAATATCGTCTCTTAAAGCTGTTTAAAGGTTTTTGTTCATCACACCGAAGGTGGGAACTATTGCCTTTGGAACTGGGCTGAGACATTACTGTTAGATAACTGGAGGCTGCATGATATAAGTAAAACCACAAGAGGTATCGTTTCGTTTGTTAGTCGTATTTCAGAGCGCACACCCAAAAGACTTAATGCGACATCTGTGATGTTGTCATTATAATGTTGCAATATTGCAATGGTCATTGAAATGGCAATTTGAACTATAAGATTTTATAAATGTCACATACTAAAATCGTATATTTTGCGAGCATTTAAAATAAAAAATATATTAATATAATTAAAGAATATATATAATTAAAGAATCACTTTGTATTTTAAAGGAATACAAATAATGAAAGAGCAAAAGACCAAAGAAAGAAAAGATAATATATCGGTATGATGCATGCACGGATAAGCAATTTTAACGCTCCGACAATTAATTACAGTATACATTAGTTAAATCGTTCTTCATTTCCATAGTCTCCGTTAATGTCTTAATATTTCAATAGCTATATCCTGCTTTTAAGGAAAAGTCAATCGAGATTTTCCGGCGTCTGCAGTCAGTGTTTTTCTTCGAGTCGCGTGACTTAACTCGGTTTGAATTTTCACGCATTGCGTATAGGCTTGACGATCTGCGCATGCTCCTTGGCAGTCCAAATTTTCTTGTAACTTAATGTTTTCGCAGCATTTATTTTGTTAGACTTACACTTGTTCCTTGTCGCCACGTCCAAACATTTACATTAGGCCTCATTCTTATAAAGTATAGGACTTTGTTCGCACTTTATAATTAATATTCATTTACATATCTCACGATTAATGCTTATTACCATACTTTCTCGGTTAGAAGACGCATGTTTTTAGCTACTTTGGATTTTTTTTAAATTTTGATTCTTATACTCGATGACGCCTTACAATCTCTGTCGATTTAAAAATTCAAAAAGAGATATTTTCCATGAAGACTTGGAAAACAATAAATAATGACAAATCAGACACTGACTCCGAAAAGGTTTCAGGTTGATGGTAAGAAAGTACGTATCTAATATACCAAATATAAATGCTTTATGTTATATTTATATGAAATCTTTGTTAAAAAAAGTTTTCGTTATCGTTTTATTATTGCTATTTAAAAATAAGGATGTATCTTATAAATGGTGATGTCCTATAGTCGAAGAAATACGGTATTTTAAACTAGTTGCTTCTACACAGCGTACCATGAATGTGTTTTTAGAGTGTAAATTAACGTTCAATTATGTTAAGAAATAAATAAATTTGCGATATAGTTAGTCTGAAGATGCTTCTCAAAGAAACGAAACACTGTCAGTGGAATAACCAAGTTATAAATTTTAATTTTATATTTTAAATTATGTTTTTACCTATTCCGCTTCATAATATGTATTCTTAATCCAAGATTTTAACCACAATACTACTATTGCATTTTTACTTCAAGGTTTTTTCTTATCGTGATTTCAATACTTAATTTTTTGATTCGATCATTTTGCCAGTTGATTCATCATACTCACATGTGAATAACTGGATACGGTGAGCATTCTTGAATCCATTATCTATGCGCATTTATATTTAGTGTTTCGTAGACTTGCCGGCGCCTACCAACATGATAGCAAAAACAAAAAATGTGTGCTATGATGAGGCTGTACACTGCCAGACTTTCTATATTATCTATGATATGACGTGTTTCTGACAGTACTCAGTCATGTGCAAACGGAAACTTACTTTCGTAATCTAGCAATTATTTACAACGGGTAATAAACACGAATTGAATTGATATGGCCGTAGGTAAGGTATTCATTTTTGCATAATATGATGAAAAAAAGATTATGAACCACACGTTTCTTTTTTAATTTTCCGGAGTCCACATCTCGTATAAAGAATATCATTTGTAAAGGGATCTTAGAAAGGTTCCCGGCATTCTCACGGTCACGGTCGGATAGACAAAATTGCGGACGGTGCAACCAAGTGGAGAGCATTTTCGGAGGACAAGGAGAGTTGGAGGATATTCTTACAGTAGGCAAGGAGCCACCTTTGGTTGTCACAGCAAAAAAATTGCTGAGAATGTTTTCATAAAGTTTGATTTCGTTTATGTTGATGTTAAACACCGATCCTATCCAATGCATCCCACAACAGTAGTTGGATATAATTGAAGGAGAAATCAGTTTGCTTGTCATTAATTATTATTGTGTCAACGTTAATTACGCAACAGCATATCTGCATAATCAGTGTTGGTTTTATGCTCTACACACAGATAGCAAGACTAGCTGAAATGCATAAATTTGTTGCGGCCTAAACTTTATGTATAAATTTTGTGGCTGTACGAGCTGGTGGCTATGTCGCCCATACTTTTAGGAAAATT
Source organism: Himalopsyche phryganea (assembly GCA_022494535.1). Taxonomy (NCBI): domain Eukaryota; kingdom Metazoa; phylum Arthropoda; class Insecta; order Trichoptera; family Rhyacophilidae; genus Himalopsyche; species Himalopsyche phryganea. The sequence goes on along the minus strand of JAGVSL010000120.1, from coordinate 1,500,447 downwards.
TAATATGGCTTATTTTAAATATTAACGTATTTTGCAGGCGTTTAAGTTTATTTATGCTTTACCACCAAATTCTAGCTGTTCCGTATACACAAATTTGTGAACACCACAATTAAATTTAAATGCATTTTGTTGTGTTTACAGTTTTTGAAAAAAGAATAAATAATTTGGAAAATAACAGCAAATCGTAAAGCACCGTATTATACCAGAGAGCCATAATTTTGTAATTTAGTCTAACCCAACATATCTCGGCGTCCGTGGCGCAGTTGGTAGCGTCGCTGGCTGCGGTTACGGATGTCTCGGGTTCAATTCCCGGTGCGGACGGTTTTCATAGATTGATCTTTCAATCGATTTATGGATTTCTGTTCGCAGTCTGAGTCCTCCCTCCCACCAATCTCATCCTCACGGGGCGTAACGAGAGCGATTAGCTAACCACTAGTCCTGTCATAGCCCTATCCTTCTATCCCTACTCTCTTCGAAAAAGAAAAGAGAGGTTGAGCAACTGAGTGACAAGCAGTTCTCGTAGAAAAAATCTGTCAAAATACCTCCATTAGGAGACCATATGCTCCACATTGGGAGCGGACATGGAAAAAAAAAAACATAACTATGGCATATTAAGTATGTGAACAGCAGTAATATTTATGTAGTCATGTTATCAGCCAATCGTAATATAGGGTTGGCATATATTTAAAAAGTCACACTGCAAGAATGAAACAAGGCGATTATACAAAAAAGGTTGCTAATTGACATCGGTTTATTTAGATGAACAACTTCATTTGATGGATTTGTGGATGAATAGATCCAGGGACATATCTAAGATTTACACGCAGCGCAGTTGGTCAGCTAGCAGCTTAATAGTAAAATCTTACTTAATACATAAGAGTTTTGAATTCGATTAACAAGGGAAAAAAATCAAAATGATATCATTTATTATTTTAAACATAGACGTAGACTGATTTTATCACATTCGTCTTTGATTTAATTATTAAGGCTATTTTTTAACATGAAAGTTTTTGTAAATTCAAAAAACTGTTAGAATGATATAAATATCATCGGCCTTCACAAAAAACTTACAACTCTATAATCTGCAGATTTACAAGGGAAGCAAAAAAATATTTAATCTATAATGAGATATCGTTATAAAGCACCAAAATGTAGTAATGTGTATTGTGTGTAATTCGAAAGCGTCGTTATATGTCGTTAAAATGTCAATATTGTTAATATAGTAGAAAATTATGTGATTCAAACATAATTGGAATTGAAAATGAATGTTTTAACAGAACATGTAACGATTAACAAGCTTCAAAGCGATGTTATAATCTAACTCTTGTACTCGAGGCCAACAATCAAAAATATCATTTGTCATTTGTCATTTAACAGTTTCAAAAGTTGAATTCCTCACTTCATATTTGCACTGCGACGTATTTCTGAATGTGTTGCTCATTAAATACCCGTATTGTGAACCAAAATAAATATTGCCGTCGGATACTGCTCGCCAAATTTTCTATTATCCGTTTAAGTTACGTATATAGGTGGATATTTCTTCTATCTACCATGGCTTGATGCCGCTGCCGTCTCAGTCTTTTGTGTAAAAATTCGTATACATTTTATGAGTATTTTTATGTATAAAGAAAGCACTGAGCCACAAATTTATAATTCAATACAACTCAAGTAATATGTTTTATTAGTAAAAACGGTTCCCAATAATATAAAAGAGACTTGATATATAATAAAAATATTTAAAGCGTTATTCTCCCAGTTTAATGCTGTGTAAATTTAAGTTTCGCTTCATTGAAGATTATCATACTATTATATTGTATGATATGAATTAATTTTTACTGTAGGTTATGATTCTAAAGTTTTAATTGTGAATACTGAACCTAGATTAGATATCTAGGAAGATGGGTTATCATTGGCAATGTGTGGAGAGGGTGAGGGTTGATCATCCGTATTAATAATTAGTTTTGAAATGATGGATTTTCATGAAGATCTTCTGTTATATTCTAAATGTTTCAAAACTTTTAACGTGTTAACTGTTAATTCTTGGTGGAAAGGCATTATATTGTAAAAAATAAAACATGATTGATTTGTACTACTTCCACATGTTTATAATGATCAGGACCGGTTTTTGTCATCATGAGTATTATCAACTGATAGAAATACTAAATGTTTAACTAAATTGTGGAGACAACTTCTAAATTCAATATCAATTTTTAGCTATAAATTATTAAATTCATTTCTTTTTATTTAAACAGATTTCATTTCACAGCATTTCTGTCACGTTTCGTTGACAGATACACTTGTAATTGTGATTGTTTTTCAAAATGTCACTGAATAAAAACAAAATAAATGTGTTGGGTTAAAAAAATGCTCCGAATTCAAAATTGTATTATATAATTTTAAGGGAGAAAAAACTCTTTCACAGAAAATCTTTCACAAGAGCAAAAGGTTATTATGCTTGTATTAAAAACTTTCAAAACAAATTTACCGAGAAAGCTAATAATGTAGGGGTCGCAGAAGAGTAGCCTTCTTTATAGACCTTATTTTATATTTACAAGTAACAAGTTTTTGGCGTTGAAAGGCTTTTCAAAAAGCTAAATTGTCAAGTCATAAAAATGAACGAGTAAAGAATTCTGATTAATGTAATGGAATGAAGTATTTTGTAACACACTTACAGCTCAAAAAGTGGCCATTATTTATTAGTGACATTTCTTTTTGAATAGCTTTTTTTTCCTTTTCATAGTATTGTTATGATATATTTTGCTATACACAGTGTGGTGGAAAATTTTCGTTAATTTAGTAATGTAAAATGTGTTCTTATTTTTCAGGCTCGATATATCATCATCACAAAGTGTCTAGTTATCCGTTCATCTTGTTTAGTTAGTTGCAGAAAAGGTAACGTAGAATGTCTACCAAACATATTATCAATTCTATCCAGTCTTTTACTGGCTCCTGACAAACGCTTGCTTTATTAAGACCACAGTCTTTTTATCATCATACGTAGAATTTCAGCACAAAACTATTCACCAATAAATCAGCTAGTGATGCAGATATTTAAAATAACAAGCGCTATTCGAAAAAAGTGTACAACAGTATATCTTAAAGAAGACCTTTATCATTTTATTTGCAAAAAAATATTTTTCAAAATTAGATACAACAGACTATTCGTTGTAGAAAAGTTGTGTTCTTATTATACTATCCGCTTTCAAACAATATTTTCAAATTATTTTTTTTATATATTGCTACTATTTTTTAACTCTTATTATGGAAAACAAAACATATTTAGTAATTGATATCATTAACCCGATTAACGCGCTGGACACGTTTGCATGTCCAAGAATTTATCTCATATTTTCGGCCAAACTAGAAGAAAAAACTTACGAACATATGCTTTAAAAAATAGTTCAAACCGTTAGGTAGAGAAATTAGGCAACAAATTATGAAAATGTCAAGCAGAACACAAGGAAACATATTTTTGAAAAGAACTCTCGATATTCAGTTTTTCGCATTTCAGCTTCGAACTGCCGATAAGTAGCATTAGTCGTCAGCCCTATGTATTACAGATACGTATACTGTTACGCGACTGCTTGTGTGCGTGTTGGGGTGTATATGAAGACTACCAGCAGAAATTTTGCTTGCAAATTAGTAGATAAAATATTTTTCAGCTTCTTCATTTTTTTCGATTTATTTTAGTGAGAATGCGTCGAGTTCAATTAACTTCTTGATGTATTTGGGATAATTAATTTTTACTTTTGTTAACTGTACATTGCGTACTGTTTATTGATCTATTTTTAGCCAAAGTGACCTTTTTAATAGATCGAGCGACTGAAAATAAATTCGTGCGAATGAATAGAAATTTTCATGATAATATGACTGAAAAAGACAATGCGATTGTAGAATTATTAATGAAAGATTTTGAAACTAGGTAACGTCACATATTCAAAAAACGTCTTCGTTTTTGAATTTCACTATGCTGTACTGCTACTGAAGCTCTGTGACATCTCTAAAGCTTTTTAATAAGTACATTTGAGAGATGTCAAGTTACAAATTAATCAATAAATGAATTGCCAAACTTTAACGACAATAAATCGAGAGAAATAACTTCCAATATTACCCAATTAAAATTTTCTAAAACAATTATATTATAAGAACTTTAAGGATGAGGCTATGGTACTTGAAAGGTAAAAAAATATCAAAGAATTAAACAAATATGGCAAATCATAAATCATAAGTAAATATGGCAAATCATAAGTAATTGATTTTTTCGCAACATGTCTGTGCTATATTTTAGTAATGAAGCTATAGTCGTCAAAATTTAATAGTAAAGTGTTGGTATAACTCGCAATGTGCTGAATTATTTATGTCGGTGCCAATGAAAATATTTTGCTTGATGAAAATTCTTTTATTAAGTACGTTTGTACATTAAAAATTTTCTAGCATTTGGAACATGTTTGGAATAATTTTGATGGGAAGGCGTTCGCGGGCCAAACGAATGAATAAAGAAGCATAATTTATTTCATGTACGCGGAAATAATCATAATTACGAAAAAGTACGAAATGAGTAACGAATATGCTATTTGCAAAGAAAATGAATAATTTTAGTTTGGCGGCTACCCACTCCCCAAAAAAATTTAAATTCAAAGAAATTCAAATGAAAAATGTTTTATAAGATAACGAAAAATTGATCATGTCTCAATGAATTGATAAGAAAGACTTTCTCGGAATGAAGAAGTAATGATTGGAAGTAAATTATATGTTAACTTTCAGGTGTCTTCTGCTATGGTTTAATCCGTTTAGTTTTGTTTGGTACAATGTTAAACAAACTAATGAAAGGGATGATCTTCTTCTAGCTATCGAACGATTGCAATCAATATTCGTATGGGGGTTTTTCATAATTGTTTTCTCGACGTAAGCCTTTGAGAGTTCATAGCAGACACCTTATACTTTTCCAGCAGGTGTGTCAAACACACGGCTCACCGAGAAGGAGAAATATTTTTAACGTCATGCAGTAAGGCCTGAAGATCACAAAAATAAGTGCAGATCAAGACATTTATCCACTTTATGATAATTTGTAATAGTACAGACAGTTAAGTAGAAAAAAATAAACATTCATTTCATATATTGATTCATTTGGCATTTTCTTGGTAGAACTCCATTATATTAAGATAAAATTAGAAAGTATTTAGTTCTATAACATTTTATTAGGTTGTTGATAGCTATTTCGGATTAACGTCGTCGTCAGAACCACTCTGACTAATTCTGAGATAGCGTTAAGCCGAAATAGCTTTCAACTACCTAATAAAATATTTTAGGACTAAATACTTTGTTATTTTATCCTAATATATTTTGTATTTGGAAAAAAGATTATTTTTTGTAATTTTTAAATTGCGCTCCAGCGGTGTAGGAAGAAATATTAAATGAATAATTTGGCGTCGTTTTAGTCATAACGAATTTGATAAATATATTTGACAGAATGAATGTTTTAAAACATACCAATAATTTTGAAATGTAATGTTATTAGTTCTGATAATAATGCATATCAGTTTGTGTGAATATAATATTTTTGCAAACTAAAGGGAATTTTCAATAACTTGTAGCAAAGGTAGTTATTATTTAAATGTGAGAAAAAGATACTTAATGTTTTATGTCACCGGAGAAAAAGTGTCGAAGTATTCAGAAGTGTTAAAAAATCATGTAACACAATTTTTACAGTGAAAGAGTATGTTCTTTTTTTAAACTGACGTACTGAAGTAAAGAAAGTTAACTTTAGCCTTTATAAACAGAACCCATTCGGAATATATTTTTCTGAAGAGAGAAGTCACAAATGTAAGAAGATAGCCCGCAAGCCTTTTTCTTTGTGACGCCTGTGTGTGATGCTTACTTTGTAACCTGAATCGTAAGGCTGGCTAGTGAGGAAAAGCACGTAATCAAAGAACAAAAACAAACCGAGCAGAAACCACACTATTGTGTATATTCTATACGAATATCTACCGGCGAAGAGACGAAGGATATTTTCTCTTTTGACGTGCAAAAATACTATTTTATATAATGCGGAATACTTCGAAATTTATTTTTATTGCTGGCCATTTATTTGGGTTGGTAAACAGGACACACAGCGGTAACATATAATAAAAACTGTTTTTTTTCATGCAAGTAGAATTTGTCATAAATATGTGAGAAACAAAATTTGAAATCAATCAAGGACATTCTTTTTTGTAACTGGAATCAAATACGTAATAAAGTTAAAAACTCTTCGTCTCCTAGCGAAACCGGTCTTGCTTATTCTATAAAATTGTGAAATATACACTGTATATTGTATTTTTATAAATATAATTTCATTCCGATACCATCAATTTGGGTAAGTTTTCCTAGTGGTCTAAGATTGGCCCACTACATGGAAAAAGGTGTTGTTATAATACCATGATAATACTAATGCCAGATGAATATTTTTTAGTTAAGTAAAAGTATTGAGTAGCCCCTGGTGGTAAAAATATTAATTAATGTGAAACATAATTTGTTTTATTGTTGCTTGGAATAATACAACACAATTACATGAAATGAAAACTATTCTTGAAATAAATTGGATTAGCCATATTTTCAATTTGTATTACTAATCTGTAAACCAAATGCTGTATATTTTTTCCCATCTCAATTATGTACAGAATATATGAAAGCATAAAGAAAAGTTGCCAAGACTTTAAAATTACTGGATTTATAGTAATTACAGTGATTATTTATATCGTGCATGCAAAATTTAGTCCACATTGTTTTATTTATATTTATATATCAATTATAACAATAAATCTATTGTTAATTGAATTTCGTCTTAAGTTATTAGTTCATTTCTATTTAGAACAATACTACACGTAATTGCAATGGCGAACCATAAAAATACAAAAACCCTCAGAACTGGGCCAAAGTTGCGCAGATTGACTGCACTTAATATCATTTTATTAAAAATTTATCTCCAAAAATGTGAGCGTAATCCGAAATTCTGAATTCCAACACCGAAGCTTCCATTACTATATTAGAATTTTTCATGCTCGAGGTTTTCTATTATGAAAAAGTAGAGTTGTCGTGTTATATTATTTAATTGCGTCTCCAGGAGGTCTAGCGAGCTTACCGATCGATCGACGGCGGTAACTACTGGTTGGTTCAATAACCCCTCTATGGTTTTATTTGTTCATTCACATGCATTGTGAAAGGATCATAGCATGATGGAAAAATAAAAATACTTGAGCTGTATAACTTTCAGCAAATCTTCTTACAAACTGTAATAGGCTACAACTGGTAGGGGACTATTACCTACTATTCTAACTACGATTTTATCGTAAACCGATTAAGTCAATCGTTCAAACTATTATTATTATTTGATAGCGTGAGGTAGAAAATACTTTTTATACGGTTGAAATTAATTTCACCTACCTCGCCAGTTAAATCATCGCTATACTCAGCAAAATTGTGGACATACCTGAAACAAAAATAGAATATATTATTAGAAAACAATTGGTATCGCTTAAATGATATGAAAATAAGGCGATTCTTAAATCGATTTATGGATTTGTGTTCAAAGTCTTGGATGTTTAGATTCTCTCCCAAAAATCTGATCTTAAAAATGGCCTGAGGAGAAGGGGAGAGATAAGTTAACCACCTGTCCATTCCAAGCCCAATACTTATTTTCTTTTTCTGTCTAAATACAGATTTTTGTGTGATTGAATAGCCCCCAGTTCTCATTGACATGCACATTGGGAGCGCAGGTGGTAGAAAAAAATGACAAACTTCTTTGATAATCAATATGTGACAAGTATTTGGTGGCTGAAAGTTTTTATTTAAATAAGTTTTCTTGAACCGATTACGTCACTAATCAGTAGGTTTTATTATAAGCCAATTCGCCAAGAGGTGATAAAGCATATATGAAACACAAGCAGAGAAACTGTTTACTTTATCCACATTTTCTGTAATTCGAAATACTACTTAACTCATTAATTAATGGTGGCAGTGGAGTTGTTATAAAATGTTTACTTTGCCAACAAAATTTCCGTAAGTGGCCAAATGTCCATAGCGACTTTTACATGACAGAGAGACGTATTTAAATTTGGTCGATATACGGCACTAAGATACGAAAAAGTTTTTATGAAATGAAATTCCACTTAGGGTTTAACAACTTCTTCTCACCTTTAATAGTTATCTTCTCAACCTTTTTGCGGCAAAGGTTGCTTGAAAATATTTTTGCTCAGACAGAAAACGGAAATGAATATTCTGTTTTTTCCGAAGACTGAAAGAGTATGTATCTTAAGATAGTATGAAGACTTTCTCTGGGAATTCACTGATGCCAAAACTCGGTCTGATTAAAAAAGAAGTTCTCTATTTTTCTCAAAAACAAAACGATGAACTTGTCTGAAAACGTGACTGGATATTACGAATGTCTTTCGTTCATGACAATGTTTTCTTAGTGAAGATTTTTTACGTACTTACTCTCATATATTATGTACATTGGAAATTTGCTACAATCTAATACACGAGTGGGTGATATTATTATTCGATTTAATGCTATTATGTTACATGTATTTTGAAAATAAAGAAGATTTCAAATACGTATGGAGACAATCTTGTAAAAATATGATGAAAAAACTTTTTTAGAATATAGTTCCCATATGTATTTTGTACTTGTTTAAAAAATGTGACTTTATATATAAAGTTTAAAAAAATAATGTGATGAGACATGTAAAATGTATGGTTCATAATTTAATATTTGTGGAATTTTGATTTTATAGGTATTTTAAAAACTTCACAGGAAATTGAAAATTTTCAACAACGTGTGTAGTCGTCATCCCAGTTTTTAAAGAATATGATGTCATGAACATCACCTTATTTCGATATTTTCATTTCATCGAATAAGTGATTTTTTCTTAGTTTGCTACTTACTTATTTTGTGGAGTGTGAGAGATATCCTTTAGATAATATATATCATAGCTTATAAGGAGCTTTTAGTGCCCAGTCTTAACTACAGTGTTTTAATAAGATCGATTGGTCCACATTATTTTATTGAATATGAAAAACAGTAGGATTGTTTGTGGTAAGAAATAAATTTATGACTTTATTGATTGAATTGGCATTTACTTGGTAGAACTCCATTATAATAGGATAAAATAACAAAGTATTTAGTTCTACAAATTTTTTATCAGGTAGTTGATAGCTATTTCGGCTTTACGCCATCGTCAGAACTATACTTAAACTTATTTTTGTTTAGCTATATATACTGTTTAGAAGAGATAGATAATATCACGTCATCTCACGTATTCAAACATCATAATGTTTATTTTAAAATTAAATCATTCAAGCTAATAATTGTGATTTTAGAAAAGGAGCTTACGTGGTGTCATTAATTACTTGTTCAAATAAGTGTATTGAAATTTTACTGATTATGTGTAATTACATGGGCTTCTTGTAATGGTTTCAGTAAGGGTGATGGGTTAATATTTGTTTGGTCATCAAGGAGATTATTTTCATGATTGTATCTATTAATTTCGAGCTGTTTCAAAAGATTAAGTCTAAGGCTTTAGTCACACAAATGTAAGCATATCGGAGCTGACTTAGCGGCTATCGTGTGGGTTGTGGGCTTCTTTCAGGAGGTGGTTAGCAAATTGAGAATCTGAATCAGTAAAATTTCAATAAACTTATTTAACTAGTTAATGACACCACGTAAGCTGTTTTTCTAAAAACACAATTATTACCTTGAATGATTTAATTTTAAAATAAACATTATGATGTTTGAATACGTGAGATGACATGATATTGTCTATCTCTTCTAAACAGTATATATAGCTAAACAAAAATAAGTTTAAGTATAGTTCTGACGATGGCGTAAAGCCGAAATAGCTATCAACTACCTGATAAAAAATTTATAGAACTAAATACTTTGTTATTTTGTCCTATTAAATTTATGACTGTAATAAACAGAATGATTTTAATGACATTATTTACATAATTTCAACTATATAACAAAGAATACATAAATCTGCCTGTCTGTCACAAGAACTCCTCTCAAACGGTGAACAGTAGTGATGTGAAATTTTCACATGTCGTTCTAGCTGCTATTTCTAGGTCAACTGTGCTATTTTCAACTGTCAGCATTATTATTAATTGATGGACTATATTTTGTGGGTGAGGTTACTGTCCACGATAAAATGTTCTCATGGTTTTCAACATCCACATTGGCTTGCATAAAAATAACGCCAACGTTTAAACGTTAGCGCACTCTATCCCTGGTGAAGCTGGGTAATAAATTCTTTGTTATAAAACAGTAGAAGAGTTTTAAATTTGAATACATTTGGTTTCGTATTAATCTTTGTAGCGATGACTGCGACAATTGTTTAAAAAAATTAACCACCACAGGGTCACATATATATTTATATATATATATATATATATATATGTCAGTCTACATGTGAAACTGGTTATTATGGACTGCAAATTAAATGATGCATACAATATTATGACATACGTTGCTCCGGAGATATCATTTGAACCATTTTTAACGCTTCAATTGATTGACGATAGTTAACTGTTAAACCGTTGTTAACACTAGTAATTTACTTTATCGACATCTGTGTAAATTCTCGTCATTTACTTGAATTTTAAATGTGTAGAAGAATAGAAAATAGTGCAGAAGTGGAGTAAGTTTGTTATTTTCATAGAAAGTTTGACACCTTTGCCTATTTATGAGCTATATTTTTACCGAAAAAAGAAAACGATAAATGTAATATATTAATTCTAACATTAGTATATTTTTATAAATTGTTGAAATCAAAAGTTTAAAAATATTCTGATGAATGTTTTGTACTAGTAAGAAAAAAATCTTCTTCCATTACGAATTTTGAAAAATATTTAAGACTGTTTTTTAAAGATGGACCAGAAATTACAATGAATATATTTTTTCAACTCTTTGATTGATTATGCGATTAAATTAAAAAAAAACTGTTGAATTTCGATATATAACATTTATTAATGAAAGTGTCTTAAATTTATCAAAAAATTCAAATGATTGTTTATTGATATTTAAATCTTTTTGTGGCGTTAACCGAAAGAATATTAAATATTATGGATCTACATGTTTCAAATAATTATCATTATTGAAACGTAAATTGGAAATTTCAAAAGATTAATGGGAAATTCAACCACAGAAATTTTGTATTATTCGGAACATAACATAATATCGTTCCCATCTAAACCATACCATTATTCCTCAGTTCGAACGTTTTCAAAGTTCATTGCACTGTCACCATGAGCTTTCTTAAGTTGCTATGACTCGCAATCGCATGCATGATAACGCATGTATTGGATACGTTATACTTGTTTCTGTCCGAGATTATCCGTATTAAGTATTTTTGACATTGATGATGAAAATATAGAGGTGTTTTTTTATTATGCGCTATTACTGCTATCTTTAAATCTAGACAAGCGTGTAAGCTCGACATTTAATGTTGTCTACTTTATTAAAATTATTTCTCGCAAAAGTATTCAAATTAAGTTACAAAAAAATTCTCATTAGATACAGTACAAGCGTTGTTGACAGTATGCGTGACAAACGAGAATATTGTGCATCGGCCATTACAACTGTATGCAAAATGGTGATTTGTCATGAAAATTGTTGCCATGATACAGAATATATTACTAAATTATCCCGAAGAATATTAATTAATTCCCCAATTTAATGAATTAACATATTGAAATATTTAAAAAATGATAATCTATTTTGTAAACATACACATTTAATTCAGAAGAAGAATAGTTTAAATTGTTATATTGGTTATAAACTGGCAAAAACTATGAACACGAAAATACCACAATAATTATAAAGAATTTATTTATGAACTATAATAGTCTTCTTTACGTTACTAAGTTTATATTCAAACCTATGCTGTGAAATCTAAGTTACAACTAGGTTAACTTTATGCTATCGAATTAGATGTGGTTAGATATTTATTGATATTTGTAGAAATGATTGATATAAACTATTTCCTAATAAATCTTTTATATTCAAGAAAGAGTAAAATACACAAACGTTTGCTCCGTCTGGATTTTTTGATCTGGTATATATATAAATTGCTCGAGACGTATATTCGTGTTTGTCCATTTTATTTTTATTAGCTAGACGCGATGCCTTGCGGTGAAATTCACTACTATTGCGACAACCTGTCAAATAAATACTTTATGTACCATCACATTATTATTATGATGAGAAAAGTCTTCAGCGATACAATACATATAAAAACAACGGAACGAATTTTATGTAGAAAACGTGTATGTAAAACATTGTTCAAAGTTTTTTTGTTTAAATATATATGAGTATTAGAAGTCTGCACGAACCCGAGCTCGGCCCGTGGGCCTCTGCCAGCCCGGCCCGCTGGTCAGGTTCAGGCGGGTAGAGAAAATTTACATTGGGTAAGGGATTTGCTCTTCGGCATATAATATTTCGGGATATGTTTGGGTCATGAGTACTATTGCTAACAAAAGGGTTATAACCAAAACAGTTTATTACTTGAATATCATTGAAAACAATAAAATATTTTGTTTGAACGTATGGCAGCTCATTTAGTATTTTAGTAATCTGAAGCTGAGCTCATAAAATTACGTGTAATTGATGCGAAGTCTGAAACAATGCTTTGTTTATTTAAGAATCACCGATAGTAAGTTAAAGTATTTGGTCTTTCATAAATAAAGTGTGATATTATTCAGTATCTGATTTCTATTGGTTTCAGATAGTTTATTATTATAATTCATTGTTAAAGAACACAACAAATTAATAAAAAATAAGTTTTAACGATTTAAAGAAAAAGTTGAAAAGTGGTGACTGTGGTGATTATTTTGTGAAATAATAGATTTTGCTACATGTGAAAAAGTTGGGTAGTCAGTGTATTAAATGTCAATCGATTTTATGTAACTGATTTTTTTTTTAAATCGGGTTTTTTCGGGCAGAGAAATATAAATGTAGACTTCGTGTCGGGTTCGGGTAACAAATGTGGTATTAAGACTCGAGTTTGGGCTGGGTCAGACCTGAAGTGAACGGGTTCGGGCCGGATAATTTTATCAAATTTAGGCCCTTGCAGACCTGTAATGAGTATTATACATTACCAAACTTATAAATTACTATTATACGCCGCATAAAATAATGTAACATAGAATAAAAAAATTAAGATACGCATATATTATGTAGAATGAGAAAAAGTATATGAATCTAAATAAAATTGTCATAAAAATAAATAATGTATGTTTTTTTTTAAATATGATGGAGGATGTCAATCATATTTTTTCTTTGGTTCATACAACATTTACGAAGTGTGACATTTAAAAAATTAATATCAATTAAACGTTTTGCGAATTTGATGACTGTTATAAATTGAAATCATTTTAATTAAACAAAACCTTTCAGTAGTTTTGAACCAAGCATTTTTGAATGAGTGAAAAATTTAAGTCGTTATAATAATTTCTATGGCTATTAATTGAAGTAATTGCAAAACTGAATGTTAAATAATTACATTTAAAACAAAGAATACCGAATAACTGACAGAAAATCCTATATCAACCAAATGTTGAAACACTTTATAATGCAGATAAATGAAACTTTGTTCACTATAATTTCATCAAACTACTTAAATTTAAGTGTAATGTGACTTTTTAATGAGAACTTTCTTTAGCTCCTCAACATTACTTATTAAAGAGAGTAATAGAAGAAGGGCGCTAGAAAAAGACTAACAGCTAGCTCTATATTGTAATTTCTGGATTACATAAGGTGTGAAAGGAGGGACTACTTAACTAATCCGGTGCTCCGCAACTTTTCCTCGCTCGCGGCATACCTAAGCATTGCGGAAAATTTCACGACACATCGCAAGCACGAATATGTAATTTTCATACATAACAGAATTTACATTTATTGTTTTTTATTTCATGAGTTGAAAATAGCTAATATTTTTTTAAAGCATAACTAATAAATTTATCGGCTACGTAGTCCAGTGGTTAACTTCCTTGGCTACGGCTACGGATGCCTCGGGGTCGAGTCCCGGTGCAGACAGTTTCATAAATTTATTTTTAAATCGATTTATGGATTTCTCTTCGTAGGCATGAATGTTTGTGACGCCTAAAATTTCCTCCTACCCATCTGACCCTAAAAACAGGGCATAGCGACAGAGATTAGCTCACCATTAGTTCTGTCCTAGCCCTACTTTCTATCCCTAATCTCTAATATTATAGAAAGAAAGACAGGTTGAGCAACTGAGTAACAAACTGTTCTTGCACAAAATTTCTGATGAGATACCTCCATTAGGAGGTCATATGCTCCACACTGGGAGCGGACATGGTAAAAAAACGAATTTAACCCTTTTAAGCATAGTTAAATGGTTCATAACCTTTTTGAGATTATGTAATACGTTTGATTTGATTTTTGAAAGAAAAAACATATAAATAAAAAAATACGTACTTTTGAAAAATATAAATTGAAAAAATATATTGATAAGAGATGTGACCAAGAAAATACTAAGCTAGTAGACTACATATAAAAAAATATATACGTCACCTGAGCTTATCGAGTATAGCTGATTTCAGTAATATAATGTGACATTGCTTATTTATTTGTTCGTATTTTATAGATTGTACGTAATTTATCTTTCGGACACATTGCGCCACGGCACACCTAGCATCGTCTCGCGGCACACCGGTTGCAGAGCACTGATCTCCTCTATCGATCGGAAAAAAGTGAATAATAAAGTATTTGAGACTTGACGATGAAATTGAGCCCCAGAGGTTGTCGGACCGGAATTTGTGTTTATAAATATTCATAAAATAATTGATCAATATTACTGAGTCATTTGATATATTAAAAAAAAACAAATAAAACATACAGAGTTTTCTTTTTACACGATTTTGAGATAGTACATTTCAATACAACGGACTCGTATTGAGCTGCTAGTTGTCTATGTTCATCCATTTTTTTTTATACGGTTTTCTTGGCACAGAATATATTTCGTGTGTAAAAAAATTGTTTTAAATGTCACGAGTATCTTATATCGAATATGATATAACAATAATTGTAAAATATATATTTTTTTGGTTTGTACCAATTGTAGTGAAGGGAATGACTGTGTATTAAGGATAAGGAATTTACCTTTATCATTTCTACTTTCACATTTAAAAAAGAAGTAACAGATCATACCACTGGTTGTTATAACGGTAAATATTTTTTGTATATTTGATTCATTGGGCTTATTTATTCATGACGGAACAAAATAAGGGAATGTTTGACGAAATTATTGACTATACAAATGTTGAGAAGCTGGTAGTGTTTGATAGCTTAGATAGGAGGGAACGTAAAGTACACAGCACGAAGAGCGAAAACAAGGTGAAATGACCAAGTGATCAAGGACGCAGCCATCACTATTCCTTAAAATAAACAGAGAGTGGAGTCGAACGCCTCAGTGGCTCATTCCTGAATGGCAACCATCATCAGGTACGTGGAAAGTAACAAGAATAAAGAAGAAAATAAAGTAGCGATAAAATAAGGATAATATGATACAAATGTGTGAATGCGAAGTTTTAGAAATTTGTGTAAATAAAACCGTAAGACAATATTTTTTTATCATCTACTACGAGACTGCTCTCCTTGTATTTTCCCTGGAGATTGAAATTTGCGAAATTTGAAGCCTGATAACATAATAATTGGAATTCTTATTAGTCACAGTTCGAAAATCATTCCCATTTGAGATACATTTTTTATTTGCCCAAGAGGCTCAAATGCCCAATAAGAATACTCTTCGATAAAGAAAACCTCTTTGTCTTCTCCCCATTATGCTCATATTTCGTTCGTTTCCGTCACATTCTCAGCAAGATTTTTGCGTTATTTCCGGTCCGTTTTCAATAAATTATTCAATGACAAACAGGGCTGACAGATAGATAAAAGCCATTTAATCTAAAGTAAGCACTTTAGTGATATTTTAGCCAAAAAAAACAAAAAATATGTTCTTAATCGAACAGTCAACATAATTTATGTGTACTTACAGATAATCGTTTCTTTTATTTCAAATATTGTGTATTGAAAATTAATCTGGTTCAGTAATATCAAAAAATATTGCACAGTCTTGAACCCCCGTTATGAAAATGTCATAAATTGATATTTCAATCGATTGTGTGTTCTAAGGCAAGGATATCTGTATTGATAACATTCCTTCCCAATCCTTAAAATGAGTCCAAGCCGGAGCTAATTATTCTTTTCTTAGCGTCATTATTATATCCTCACCGTCTATGAATAGAGGTTGATAGACTGGGTTACAGTATTTGCAAAATGATTACTGCTGACATGCAGACTGGGAACAAACGAGGTTGAAACAAATGACAGAATAATTCTTTTTGGTTGTTAGTGATGTCTAAAATTCCCTCCTAAGCTAGCTAAGTGATTATCTAACTTCTAATCATGTCTTAGCCTAATATTCTTATTGGCTCAAAAAAAGGTCTGAACATCTAAATAACAGCTATTTTTATGAAAATAATTTTTGCTGAGATGCTCCATTCAGAATCTATATGATCCACATTAAAAACGGACACTGTTAAAACAAAATTACGCTTAATAATTAAATTAATTAATTATAATAACGCATGTAATCAGCGGAAACAAATATCTTCAATTAAATACTTTTTGTGATACAATAAAAATAAGGCTCATTTCGTTGAGATACATCATTTCCGACAAGTTTTCAAATTGTGAAACAATTAGCTGTGTCCATCATGGACGATGAAATGCTCTACTATTGATGATTAATAAAATCAAATTAAAATTACCGAGATTAAATTGTTATTGCTTTTTATCCTCAGCATTTTGTAAAGGATTTTTTAAAATCAATTAAAGAAAGTAACCATTGTTATTTGCTTGAATGTAGCTATAATTTTAATGATTGATGAAAAAACGGTATTTTTTAGCTTCTAAAAAGTCACTTTTAGATCCTAAAACATTACAATAGCGTTATAAAATTATGGTCATACATTATGTAATAAATTTGGCAATGAAACTCCTTTTAATCGTCTTACAAATTTAATAGCGGCAGTATAAAGATACACACCTTTACTGTTCAAGTACCTTTGACTACTTACTGCAATATAACTAACTTAAGCAAAGGGTCTAATGGGTAGATACTATTAAAACTTTCGGGTGCCGTCTAAAGGGCGATCTATTTTAATTATAAATACTTGTATTTGATTTTATTATGGCCATCTCTTTGGTCACTCTTCGCTTAGTGGTTTTATATTGTTATTCAAGTATTGAACATGTTTGACTATTTTAGTAAATATAAGTACAGTAAAACCTCGATTGGATGGAAAATAAATAGATTGTTCTAATGAATTATGTCAATTATTGAGAACGTTTATACATAGCGTCAGTGCAGTTTTCATAAATAAACGTACTTCAAAGTACTTTTTAAAACTGTTTCAACTGTGTGATCATTTGCTGTTCACGTTCTGAACATTACAAAAATGCTAACTCTTAAGATTTAAGCGTGTATGGAATTATATTAACTGGTAACAATTTTTATATTAGACGTAAATTCTTACGTCGCATCCGAAGTTCGTTATAACGTGAAATATAATGTCTATAATTTTTGACTTGATATTTTAAGATACTGGAATCTGTAAATCAATTTTTAAACATGTACAGGATATTTTTTCTTATAGAATACTTAGATGTGATTTTAATACTGTATATTGAATTTAGATAAAATAAGATTTGAGCATTATTTCAGTTTGAGTTTGTGTAATTTATGTAAGTTTGTTTCTAGTATTACATATGACCGGAATACTGTCACATAAAGTAGAAAAGAAAAAACTACGAGCACATAATAAGTGAAACTTAAAAAGCTTTTTGGAGCTCATCCAGCTTTTAAAGGAAGGCGCATATAAAAAAAGGGAGTAGGAGGCAGCAGCATCGCTGAAATCGGTAACCTTTATTTAAATAAATGCTTTAATTGTATGAGAAACTAGTGTACTCGGAAATCATTTGATTATTTGAATACGATTCAGTTAATTATCCAAAACAATAAATGATGTCTTAAGTTAATTAAGCATGGAAAAATGTTGGCGAGGTAATAATTATTTTGCGATTGGTAACGTGACATTTACTGATACAACAAAACAGTTTGTATGATGACTATTCTATTTATCCCTCAATTATAGTTATTTGTTGCCAGGTCTTTTTTAATACACACCGTTTCATAACTTTGCTCTAACTCAATCATGTTGATTTTCTGAAACTATATTAATAATTAATGATATGAAAATAAATTGTAGTCATCTGCAAAAATGTTTAACGTATTGACATTTCGTTAAATGGGCGTTGATATGAAAATAATAGAAAAGCTAAATGTTTCTTCAATACCGCACCACACGTAACCAACACGGCGCTAATTTGTCTTGTTAATATATCTTATTTTACACCACATCATTTACGTGAAGCGTGAAACGAGGCCTATTTATAAAGGTAACGTGATTATGAAATCAAATAAATTCGTCTGAGAATAAACGTAACTAATTTCATAAATTCTATGCTGGAATTGTAGCGTTTAAATTATTCATCTTTCTTAAGCTTCAAAATGGTTTATGAGCAATTTGCTTGATACAATATATTGAGCTACCACTATGGCGCAGTTTTTAATCCCATATTTATATGGTTCGCAAAAGAAGCTGATTGATTGCATGTATTCTTGTATTTGTTCTGGATAATGATAGAGTATTAAAAGATAAAGTTAATATTTTGATGAGCGGAAACAATTTTATTATATCCATGATCGGTTGTCGTAGCTCTTGGCCGAACGGCAGCACACTTGAAGTCCAGTAACAACTTCGTTTTCTTATCATGGTTTCGGATGAAAGAAAGCATGTTAATTTAATGCAAGATGCAAAGTGTTATGAATGTAATGTAATGCATTATTCTAGACAATAAGAGTGCGTAGAAAAATTCTGAGTAATTATAAACTATTTCAGTAATTATTTCACTTCAATCACGTTATCTAGACCTTCCCTGATGAAGTAATTAAAAACTGTACTGTGGTGATTTATACAAACTAATCTATAATTCAAACAGTTAAGCTTGGCAACGGAGTCATGACGTTTCACGATTCACTGTGTAAGTACGTGAAATTGAAATTACTGTTCTCAAGTAAAAATCTGTTATACTGTTATTTTTATTTCGTTAAAGTGATTTAATTAAGTTCTCCAGGAAAATTATAACTATACGTCTGGCAATACTGAGTAATATACTTATACAAATATTGGTGGAGCTGTGTTAGTGTTAGTTAATATGAAATTGATGGCACGTTCAAACTACTACCCTGTTAAATTACACACATGTCGAGTTTCACGGTTTCCGGGAAGGATATCCGGTTACGGTACGTCATATCCTGCAAGCTCAGCATAATCTCGTACAATCGACTCTGAATACTTGAGACTACACTGTGTAACTGCCCGGTATGACGAACGTGTACTGAGAATTTTAATCTCTGTTTTGATTAGTACGTCATAGAATTTCTAAACAATTTATTATACCAGTATGATATTTATACTAATATTCAGCTTTTTGATTAGTTAAAATGTTCATGATTAACATAATAATGTAATTATTCAAAAATTATAAAAAATATATTAATTATAACTGAAAATATCGCGGATCACGGACTTGATCACGGACCAAGATCTTGAATAAAAATTCAAATTACCAAGAACTGTGAAAGATCTTTCTTTTGAAAAACACAATTCAAGTTACTTCAAAATAGTAAAACTGGGAGAATACTTCCGTTTTTGTTTCTAGACTCCTTAATTGTTCAAAAAGAATTTAATAATGTTTTGTAAATATAATATCCTAAAATTGTAATCAGAAAATACAGTCCTTCCAGAATATATGTTTTTTACGCAATTAATCACTCTTAACGTAATTTTAAGATCCACACGAATAATTCGATGGCTTAGGTGAATAAGTCAAATTTTTCGTTTTTCTTTATTTTCCCATTTTGAAGTATGTACGTTTTGTGCGCAAATGCAATGTTCGATTATTGCCAACATTTTCAGTTAATGATATTGTTCATAAACACACGAATTAATGTTCTTCAGATAGACGGGGAGGAATAACCACATAAGTCAAACTTATGTGATCAGATACTCAACAATTTTTGTTACTAGCAATGTTCTGTGATTTATTTGACGTTTCTAACAAGTTACTTACCGAAATTAAAATAAAATATGTCATCACGTAGAAAAACCTGTCTTCTGATAACATTGCAATATTGTCTTATGCGATTGCCCTCCCCTATCTAATTTATTTTTGACATGAGACATTTTTCACTGTGTGAATATGAATTTTTATTAATGGTTTCAGTTTTAATCCGTCTTAACAAATTAATCATCATAGTAGGTCTTAGATTAAATGTCGAATTATATTAGATTTTCACCCATTTATTATTCTCGGAATGTAAGGCTCAGCAATACAACATTTACTGGAATATAAAGTTCACATACTAGAAAGGGTGAGCATGTAGTCAGCAAGAGCTGTGAACCAAAATTGTAAGTACACTGATTGGCGATCTGCCAAACTGTCCTGAAGAAATGGTTAAATAATGAACTTTACAAAGAGTTTCACAGATGGCTGAATTTTCTAAGTTTTAATAATCGCGTGATTTATGAATTTTCTCATGTACCGTAAATAATTACCCAAGGAGGCTTAACACAGGATTAGCGCACTCAGCTAGAATGATCGTGTGGACTTTATGGATGAAAAATACCGGTAACAGGTTCGCTTAGTTGATTAGTTATATGAATAAAGTTAATGCTCTTTACAATTTCAAGTGAACTGGAGCAAAGTGTATGAATTATGGATTTGGTTTGATATAGTTTGTATTAAACTAAAAATGTAAATCAAAACAATTTCACGACAGGTAATTTTTCATGATATATATATATTAATGTGATTAAAACTTAATTACAATGTAATTACCGTACGCATTAACATGGAGTTTTAAACATTAATCTGTCAGTGTCGCTTTCTGGAGCGTCTCGATGCTCATTTTTGCTATTGAAGATACGCTTGAAGTGAATTGATAGGCAAATAAATAATGTTGTAGTATGATCTACAATCTATACGATATTGCTGAACACGTTATCATGAAATTTGAGGCATAGTAAAACAACAGTTTGTAGCAAAAGTATGCTAGTTCTGCAGCCGAGTGGTTAATGATCTTGCACCACTTCGATTTGGTTGTGAAGTTATGTTTTTCAGTCCTCAAAAGAACTTTCATTCATTGACTTTTCGATAAACTTATAAATTTATAAGAAAGTAGTCTCTGAAATTTACATCCCTCCCCAAGCTGATTAGCCAATCTTTACTAAAGTCCGTCCATTTTCCATACATACTTTTCAAAGAGATAAGTTGATCAACTAGCCTATTCCCCCCAGTTCTCGTTAAAACAAATACTTTATAGATTTTATTTAAAAAAAATAAAACACAATTAATTTGTACTACTTCCACATATTTATAATGATCAGGACCGGCTTCGCTCATCACGAGCATTATCAACTGATATATATTTTAAAATATAATGTCTTTCCACCAAGAATTGACAGTTAACACCTTAAAAGTGTTTACAGATTTTCATTAGAAGTCCATAATATGCACTAAAATGCGAGCGATGGTTGAAAAAATACAAAATTTAAGAATGGAATAGACACAATGAAATACTATACTACTTTTAATGTTGTTATTACTGATATCGTATCACTTAAAAAAACGGTAATACCATTTCGGCAATGCATTGCCTAGAAGTTTGGATATTTTCAGCATAAAACTCTGGGTATTGTTTGCTAAATATTTTTTTCTTTTATCATAAAAATGTCTTGTTCTCTTTCTATTTTATAACTTTAAAATGTTTTTATTGGCATTATTTTTTTTATTATTATGATTGGACTGTTATTATTATTGTGTAAATGCATGGTGCATTGGCGTCAGCTGTAATGCGATGTATTTTAATGTTGAAAATTTACAAATAAATATTTAAATTTTAATTTATCAAATGGTACAAAATGATGGTAAAAATACAGTTACTTTAAAACGTAGTATACCGGATTTGGGCTTCTACGTGTGGAAACCGACATATATTATATTTCTGAACACGGCATATTAAAAATAATTTTAATATTTGAGTGTTTCCTTTACGTTTTTTAGGTAATTCTTTTACTTTCTTGTATTTTTCATAATTATATGAAGGTATTCAAAAGATTGTACGGGGGAACGACCGCGATAAATCAAGATGCCCAGGCAGGTGTGTAGGGTTTTTCTTTTCGTACCTTAGGGACAAACAGAGAAGGGAGGATTTGGGCGATATGAACGTGACAGACATCCATACTGCGGATCCGATTGCATATTTTATGTAAATTGCAGAAATCAATAACTGTGAACTTCTGAACGCAAGTTGTATGGTTGAGTGCCCAAAACAAAGATGTAAGATTTAAAAAATCAGTCTTCAACAAAGAATCAAATGATTATATGAATTTAACACCGAATCAAAATAAAGTTCTATTTAAAAAGTTATGATTTGTTTGGAATAAATATATCTCATTATTTGTATTTTAAGAATCAGAATAAGAGACTGATGTAGCTGAAAACAGTCACATTCATTTGTCAAGAATAATAAACTGTTAAAAAAATGACGACGAATTTTTTTCTAACATATCTTTATTATTTTATGATACAAAATAAAACGATCACAGCCCATTAGCAGTGCGCCAGTTGGTTAAAAAATGTAGACTAAATCAACGCACGAAGTAATTTAAAGTTTAAAACATTTGACATCGACCTTTGCATGCGTAATCTTCTGTTCGCCGGTAAGAGTAGTGGAATTTTATGCTATAATTAATATGAACAAAAAAGAATCAAAAAACAAGTGGCCGGAAACATATTTTAGATATTAGTAATAAAGACATTAACATAAGTATACTTGGGTCTCGTATAACACGGTCATATGGTTCCACAAAAACATCGTTTAATACAAATTCGTGTTATACGAGTTTCGAAGTTCATACAAAATTAGAATGTGCGTTCCAAAAAAATATCGAAGTTTCTTAATATCTGTTTTTTTTAATAAACAATCTTAGAAATATGAATTTACGTATTTATTGAAAAAAAAAACTTTAATAAATATAATAGATAATTCATTCATCATCGCTATCACTTACAATAATTCTACATGTTCAACTCTTTGTCGAGGTTGGTTGTGAGTCACAATCCGCCAACCGTGCTATATCAAAACTGTGTTGTATAAAACCTTGTTACACGAAACCCAAGTGAATTTTACTAATAGAATGCAATATCAAAGTATTATATCTAAGCCGAAATAGCTATCAACAGTGTTAACTATGTAATAAAATTTTATAGAATTAAATACTTTTTTATATTATCCTATTATAATGAAGTTCTATCAAGTAAATGTCAATAAAATCAATCAAAAGTATTTTACATTTGCTTTAGCAAAATTACTTTTAAGGTGTTAACTGTCAATTCTTGGTGGAAAGATATTATATTTAAAAAAATAAAACACAATTTGTTTGTACTACTTCCACATACTTATAATGATGAGCGAAACCGGTCCTGATCATTATAAATATGTGGAAGTAGTACAAACAAATTGTGTTTTATTTTTTAAAATTTAGCAAAATGTTGGTTCTAACAAACCAAGATTTGTAAAAAAAATTCAAATCTATGTTACTGTATATGACTCAAATAATTACTTTTCGGAAACAGTAAATAAATTAAATAATTCGTCAAAACAGTATCCTCTTTCGGGTTTTTTAATTAAAATTTTCCATGAACTTCACAACGGTTTTCTGAATGAATAAGCAATTGTAATTTTTCACGGAGTTAGGGTCCCGTTCTCCCGCAATTTCGGGCTCACTTTTATTTTTTATAATTCAATTAATACATATACGTACACGCAAAAATAAAACTGTGACAAATGCACGTTTTGCTATTTTTTTATCCATCGAAATGTCACACAAATTCGAAACAGGTACCTACCAGAAATCGTTGCTGTAATATTTATTTTAAGTGTTATTTTTACTACATGATGCTATTGTTGAGAAGTTTAGTATATTCTATTTAAAAAATAAAACACATTACTACTTCCACAGACTAATAATGGTCAGGACCATTTCGCTTGACAGTTCTACACAGATAAATAAAGAGATTCATCGAAAATTCACGGAAAAAATGCTTCAAATTACAATAAAAGAAAAACGAGCAATATGTCAGGATCGTATTTATTGTAAACACTCCCTTTGGATGGGCTGTTAATATAAGTCTCACGAATACAGATGCGGGTATAATATATTTAACTTTCAGACACCTTAAAGAAAATAAACAACCCTCTCATATGTTGTAAAGTTTTTTATTTTCTTTCGTAAAACAATCTTGTAAACTTTTCTTAAAACCCTTCTAAGAATCAGAATTTTCTTATACAATACAAAGATAATAATTAGGCTGGGAAGACCTCGATACACAACAACCGATAGCGTGTTTATATCCAAATTAATCCCAAGTGAAATAAAAATGACTAACGAGATGGCGGTGGTTCTTTATAAATCGCGAAGACTAAAGTACTAATCGTACTGTATAACTAGGATCAGAGAACAGTGGCGTTGGGTATACAGATTGACTTAAAAATGCATTTAGGTGAGGTGGCAAGCTATTATGAGTTAGATATTAGTGTAACAACATGCAGTAACAGTAGGTGCTTTTTATCACAGAACACGAGATGATCTTTGTTCATGTTACCTTTCATGACCCAACATTTAAAATTACATAAATATTGGCGAGTAACAAACATATTAAGAAAAATAAGCAATGAGATATGGACGGAGAGACGCCGTGACTTAGTCAAGAATGATTTGTAACAAAAAGCTATGACAATTCAAGCCAGATT
Organism: Himalopsyche phryganea; assembly: GCA_022494535.1. Classification (NCBI taxonomy): domain Eukaryota; kingdom Metazoa; phylum Arthropoda; class Insecta; order Trichoptera; family Rhyacophilidae; genus Himalopsyche; species Himalopsyche phryganea. The sequence goes on along the minus strand of JAGVSL010000120.1, from coordinate 1,475,452 downwards.
TATTAAAATTTCTTTTATGGTATGCCTTAAATTTATGAATGAACAACATATATTATGTATTTAATATAGTAAAGAAATAGGTCTGTTTATAGCCGATTGGTCAACATAGTGCTCTTCGGTTGCTGTGTCGACGGGTACAAATCTCAGTAGGGACGCTTTCATAAATTAAATTTTAAATCGATTAGTGTATTTATATTCGAAGGTATAAAAAAAGGATTAACAAGTAAAGAGATTAGCTAACGAATAGAACTCTCCTAACCCCATTCCTCTTTGCTTTATCTCTCCGAAAAAAGAGATACTGAGCGACTGAATATGAAACAATTCCCGTAGAACAGCAATGCTTCATAGTGGGTGTGGACATGGTTAAAAAAGAAAATACTTGTTTAGCCGTATTTATACCGAGAGCATGTTTCCAGAATTGATTTATCACGCATTGAAATCATGTCAGATTGAAATGTTACTTTCTCGCCTGGGCGAAAAAGAAAATTCGACACAGTGTGAAAAATCCGATTTTCGAAACGTCTAGCATCCATTTCCCAAAGTAAGCCGTCCGCAAATTGATTGAGGTATGCGTTCGGGGTGGACCTCTAAGACCCTGACACTTAATGGATTGGATCCTGGAAAAAAGCCTCTGAGATAAGGTTTTATGACCCCGGCACGGTGAAATTCTGAGACCCAGAGTCATTTTACGGCCGCTGTACAGAGTAATATAAATTATTGACGCTAGTACCTCGGAGGCTTTACGTGGAATTGTCAAGATAATCGAATATGCAATGAAAACTTTATTTGAACAGTGTTTTTATTCTTTATCAAATTCTATTTACAATGAAGTTTTACTGAAACTCTATTGAGTTTTATATTACATAATTTAACAAGTAGACTAAGAGTCCTTTACTGAATTTCAATATCGAAATTGAATCGTTAAATTGTGTACATTTTCATAAGTTTTATCACTTACAACCATGTCTGAACTCCAACTTACTTCACTGATGATATAAAACTGACACCAGTTCAACTTCATCCGTGTACTTGAATGCCTGACGTTGCCAAAAAAGGAACCCGGGTCGTTAATGATAAAACGTATGGAAATGTACAAAATTTGAACGACACAAAAATTGCGTTATGTGAAAATACTATTTGCTCATTTATTGTTAATCATTTTACTAACTTAATAAAACACAATTTTTTAAAATGTTGTCATCTATTATTTTGAATATATGACATAGAAAGCTTATAAAGAATATCTTTTCTGATTTTAAAAGTATAAGTTTATCGGAATTTAAATAAATGATATACCATTTTATTTGATACCTAATTTTGATGTAATTCTACAAAGTTGGAGATTGCTTTTGTTAATCATTAGGGAACAAGAGAGTCTTAAATGCAAGGTTTAGCAATACTTACTTATTTACATTTAAAAAGTTACCCGTTATGATATGGTATATTAGAAAATTAAAAAAAGTTTTATAATTGTTATATTATAAAATAGCAAAATTTAATCAGTAAACACGACGCTAATGACTTGTTCAATAAAATTGTATCTTCGAAATAAATATTATTCTTAAAACTTTGTCGAGCCATTAACGAGTTTTGAATATTAGACATTACTTAGCAGCTAAGGAAGAGTTCACTGAAACGTACAGGTTTAATTGGAAAATGAAAACAGATTATTTCTAGTAGGTAAAGGGCATCACTTACTGCCTATATTATTTATTAATTTAAAGTAGAGGTATTGAGTTACATAATTTTTAATTTACATTTATTAGTTAAGTTGATGTATTTATTATTCGTATTTTTTGTACAGTAAAATTGAGATTTTTAATGATCTTATTTTTGAATATTATCAATATGACTTATTTAAGTGATTGAGGATTTCAAACGCAAGAGAGACCCTAGATATAATGTCAACGTCTTGAAATCGTATATTGTTTATTTTCGTGTCTCAAGAATAACTTGAATTGTCAGAATCTGATTTTAAATAATTCTTAAAAGAAAAGAAATAATAAAGCGTATTCTTACGACGTAGTATTTATTCTTCAAGGATGTTATTCAACTTGAAATGCCAATTTAAAAAGATATCGATTACAAAAAATTTGAATAAATTTCCATTGTTTCAGAAAATAAATCAATAAAAGTAACCACTTGTTATTCCGATACACTTAGCGAAATTGGAATCAAACCCTGAACAATTTTTTGCCATTTAATACCGGACGAGGAAAATAAAATATATTAACTCTGCTCACCCCGAATAAGAAACTGGTAAGAGAGGGTGGTAAAATTATCGTCGCTTGAATGGTTTTAACTGTCAACTCTTAGTGGACAGGAAATTGAACAATGTTTACATAAATAAAGCGCTTGTAGAAATCATTTTTCAATTTCATAATTTGAAAAGAATTTGTTTCTTTAGGCGAGTGAGTATTTATAACTGATTATTTATTAGTAATCTAACGGTATAATGTAATACAAATATGATAAAATATTGAAAGACGTGGTTAAATAAGCAAAAGTAGAACATATTTTATCAGGAAAAAAAGAGACCGTTTTCATTTTGCGAGTACGTATATAGTTATATTATTTTCCACTAGATAGTCTGGGACAATGAAATTTCACTAAGAATTTACTTGGCGATAGTATATGCTAGACTGTAATAAGACAGGAATTTTCAGTGAATTAATTTAGTTTCACACGTATGTTATGCAAAACATTTGTTTATGTCACACTCCTGTCTCACTTTTATCATGAATGGCATGGCAAGAATTTGCCTGGCCATAATCTCACGAAACTAGGAAAATTATGTTAGATAATAACGGTACGACGCTATCTCTTATATGCATACTTATGCTGAGTTAAGAAAATGGAATTTCTATGAAAGATGTGTTTTTTATATTAAATAATATATAATATGAACCGCTACTGACTTAGCTTTATGTACAGTGGCGAATTAAGCTCTTGTGAGGCCCTAGGGGCAATATAAATTTGAGGCACTGTTTTACAGGTACCAAAAAAGTTTCACAAAACTTATTCGAGATCTTCATATGTCATAATCTCTTCTAATTACAATTATCTCATTATTAATCTCGAAGGTGCTCCAATCAAAGAATAAATTGATAAATTTGTCAAAATTGAATTTATTATATATTAAAAAAATAATTATTCGGGAATTGCATGCAAAATAAGAATAAGTATTGAAAACAGAATTAAAGATATGTGGGTTATTATTCGTAGGTCCCAACCACGCACTTCATACGATTATGGAGTAATCCGCCACTGTTTGTGTAGCGTTTCCTAGACGAGGAGTCGCGACGTCAATTTAAAATTTGATGTTAAAAATGTTGTATGTGGTAAGGGTACGAAATGTATCAATCGTTTTGTGAATACACATTATACCCTGAGAAACAACGTGACTCAATATAATTGAGATACCTTGGGTTAGCGAGTGGTAATTATCAAGTGAAGTATTTTTTCCAGTGTGAAATACCGTTGTTCGTAACATTGGTTACTTTTTTTATATCTGTATAAATAGTTAATCTATATTCATATCAATTAAAATGATTTTTTATTTCAATGTAAACAAGGGCAATTAAATTCATCAGTATTTCAAAGTTGTGAGATACACTTAGTTTGCTAATTAAAATGTAAAAAATTATACAGACATATTTTTAAGTTACGTTTTGTCTTGGTTGTACATTATATAAAGAGATTTTATAAACCGGAGATTAATGTTCCTCCTAATTACACTTCTTAAATGTCCTGTTACAAAACAAACATCAGGGAGTAAAATTTCAATTTTGAAGTAATTATTTTTTAGAAAATTCCTCTCAGTCCTTACCTAGTTAATTAAAAATGTTCAGAGAAATGTTTATTTATTCATTTTAAGCTACATCACATATTTTTGGCATTAATAAAATATATTTGATACAAAAACGAATGATGCTTCAAAAAAAAATACAAAGCAGGTTTGTTTAATTTAAATTAATCTTGAAATTTTTCTTTAAAAAAATAAAATAATGAGTGTTTTCTTAATGATCGTTTCTGGAGGTATTGTGTCGTAAATAAATTGTTAGGCTTAAGTTTCGAACGCGAGAGGTGAAAGTTTAAAAGCTTGAAAATATTTTCTCTGTTAAGATTCGAGGCATATATAAATAATTAATTACAATATTTGAAAAGCGATTATATGCATGGATGATTTTATGAACTAATTCAAAACTTTGAAAATTAGTTTGTCATTAAAATCTTGATTCAACATAACATTATAATTTTAAGTTAACAAACATTTCATTTATTATGACATGTGATACTTAAAATTGACGATCACTTTTCACGATTTTTTTGATTGACTGAACTTTTATAAAAATAAATTATTTTCATTTGTGAGACACGTTTTTAGCTGCTCATTAGATATTCGCTTAGCGAAGCAAGTCAATATCGAATGTCAACTGATCTAAATTATAAGATATGGTTTTTTTTTTCTTTTAGGTAATATTCACACAATGGACGCGCTGGACATGTTTACATGTCCAAGACATTACCTCGTAATTCCGGCCAAACAAAAAGGAAAAACTTGTGGATATACTCTTTAAAAGTTCAAGCTTTTAGGTAGAGAAATTAGGAAAAAGATCATGAAAATGTCAAATAGAACACACGGACATATCTTTTTGAAAAGAGCTCTCGATATTCAGTCTCTCAAATTTCAGCTTTGAACTGCCTATACGCAGCATTAATCGTCAATCCTATGTATTAAACATACTTATGCGGCTACGCGCTTGCTTGTGTGCGTGTTGGTGGTGTATATGAAGACGGGTCGAAGCCATTTTGGTCGCAAAGTCGTAGATAAAATATTTTTCAGCTTATTCATTTTCTTCGATTTATTTTAGTGAGACTGTGACGAGTTTAGTTTACTTCTTGATGTATTTGGAATAACCGATGTATATTTCACATAATTTTTCATTTTTTACAGTTGAAATTGATCTATTTTTAGCCATAGTGAGCGTTTCAACAGATCAATTGGCTGAAAATAAATTCACGTGAAAACAGTTTGCGCTGTAAGGGTTGGTGACTTAAGCTGTTGAATTACTTTTGGATTTTATTTCAAGTAATTTTAAAATATCGGGTGTTTTGGCATTGATCTGTTATGTCATAAATATTTTACAATTAGATCATTGTATGATCTATTGAAACAAAACAATATATTACAGATATTAGCAATTATTTAATCTTAAGACGAGTCCAGAACGCTTCTATTAATAGTTTTTCGCATATTTAAAAAATGACTGATTCGGCCAAACTAAATTATTTTGTAGGCAGCATACTTGAACTGGAAGAATGACTTTAAGGCACATTTATTTTTCATATAATGATTATTATGAGAAGAAAGAAAAAAATCATATATCATTAAAAGTTTCAAATATTTTCAAAGAAAATACAGCTTCATAGTAATGACCAAAAAAAACAGCGTAAACCTAGCCAATAGAAAATGGCTATGTATCAGAGAATGCTACGGTATATAAAATTCTGCAAAAGATTTTGAAGTTCAAATAAAAAAATCTTTTATTGCAAAGGGGTGGGGCACACGAAAGCTTACGGTCGATTGAATTTTCAATAACAAAGACGGAATGAGAAGTGACGCCTTGTATTTGAGGAGCAACATTTCAATTGGAAACCAATGACATCAAAGGAAAATGGGCCTGAAAGTCTTGTAACAAAGGCGGCTGAAAACAAACGGAAAACTCACACACTTAAGGTGGACGGGAAAACAATATGATTTGTGAATGAAGATGTCAAGAGTCCTAATAATTTGAAAAAGTGTCTTTTATTATGATTTTATAATTTACTTTAACCTTATCTTACGTCAATTTGGAAAATATGGACTATTAATCCATCCGTACTCATGGTGTAACAATGCGTTACTTCGAACTTTAAACCTTTAAATTATCTGTGAAATAGGTTATACGAAAAATCTAAAATTTTGCTATTTGTAAATACAATAGTTCTACATATAATTGAAAATTAAAAATATATTATATTTTACGTTTTATTTGTATAATTAATTAATAATAATTGGAAACCTCGCTAATTTTACAATCGAAAAAGACAACATTATAGTATAGTATAATATTAAATATAGTAGAGAAACAATTTGTATAGTATAGTAACGATCCGAGATGCATGACTATACCGTATGCAACCGTTTTGTTTCATACGGTACTGAAACACGTCTCGAGGCTGTTCTACTATGAAGAATTTCGATACTTGCGTCTTAAGATAATTTCGCATGTATTTCAGGTTTTACACACACAATATGACGTAAAATAATTACTTTTTACTTACGTAACGTTTTTTAATTACGTAAAATAATTTATAAATGCGTTTATATGACAAAACCTACACGGTAACGCAATGTGACGGTATGAGATCCGAAGGGATTTTTTAGCATGAAAACAGGTTAATTAAGAAGCTTAGCCTGCCTCGTTTGGAGACTAGAACAAGATAAGTTGTTAGCTAATTGCACTCCCTACGTCACACTTTTAGAACGTTAGTTAGAATGAATATAATTACAGATATCTTTGCTTTGAAATATTCAATATATAAATCTAAATTTACAAATCGATTCAATAATCAGTTTATTAAATACGGAGACTTGAGCCCGTAGACATCGTAACCGTATAGGATGAATGCGAAAGTACGTTGACAACTCGGCTTAAGGACCGTCTTCATTTTTTACTACAAATTATCAGTAAATTTGAATAAATATGTATCAGAAGAAAAAAACTGTGAGTCCTTTTCGTTTCAAAACTTACTCTACATGGCCAAAAATATTTTTTTTAGCTCGTCTTAAGTTAAATACATCTTTTGTTTTTGTCTCTCTTTTTCAAAATATATCGATCTATAATTATTGAACAATATGTATTATTAAGTTATAAGAGATGTGCAGTAACAGGATTGAAAAGTAAAGAGCATTTTTCATTCTTTATTTCTGTTTTAATTCATTCCTTGCTTCAACAGTTTAAAATAAAATTCCAGTATTTTAAATTTTAATTATTTGTGCCACTGTTGAAAATTCTAGTAACATTCCAAAGTCAAATACCAAAATTTTCATATTTCAATTAACGTTATGATCCGTACTGCCAGTTATCATTAATAATATTCAGATTCGATCAACGCGGGCAGAATAATTTTGAGATCAGTTAAGAATGCAAACTGTTAAATTTCCCGAGTTCCGAGAGTTCTCTCACCCGGCCTCCATTTGTTAAATATTGAATGAACTAGAGATCTTCCTATTTGCACGGAGACGCAAGAGATGGCGCCGTAGTGTTTAAACATTCAGAGGATAGAGTGGCTTTTCCGCCATAAGTCTATGGAATTTTCTCGGGGCTTACAATGGTACAGAATTCAATTTATAAATACTGCGTTGTAAAAATAGGAATTCGAACAATTTTTTCTACGGGTAAATACATTATCTACATATTTTTTGTTGTTTATGTTGCTTAAAAAAATTATGTTATGTTTCTGATGTATTTATTTCGGATAGAATTTTAAGTACAATCTGATTATAACACAAAAATATTCTTTAAGATAGTAGAGAATCAAATACGAAACAATCTGGATTGTGTTCATTTTAAAGCTTTTGCAGTTATTTTAATGCGTTTTTGTGGAAATTGATATATTTATAATAGTGGAAAACTTTTATATATCTTTCAATGAAAGTTTTGTTAACTTAATACGCAATTTTTAATGTGGGTAATTTATCTCCCTTTTAACATTGAGGAAATTGTGAAGACAGGTTTCTTTTCAGTATGAAAACGAGATGGCACAGATGTAACAAATATATAAAACGGTTTTTCGTTTTAACGGAGATAATTGAAAGTTGACAAAATTAATGACCTGTTAATTTCTGTTTATTCAACATACTATTTATTTTCTAAAACATTGCGTAAGATAACATACTATTTTTTGGTCTTACGCATCAGTGCTTCGCAACCTTTTCTCAACCACGTCACACCTAAGCACTCATTAATATTTCGCGATTCGCCACAAGTGAAATATGTAAATTTCGTTAACAAGGTTACAATTTTTCAATTTGTTTTTATTTGATGAATTTGCGATAGTAACTAATATTTTTTTAATAAAAACCAGTTAAACCCTTTTACCTTAAGTGATAGAACACTTAAAAAAACGTGTATTTAGGGCTCTTGATTTGATAATGTGTAATATTTTAATACATTCGTTCATTATTTGTAATAATTTAACAAGGAGAATTTTCGCCGTTAATGGTTCCCAATATATTATTATGCAGCAAAGTGTAATTTATACTTTGGGATTGTTTTTTTACACACAAGATAAACCCCATTTTAGTCCTCTTAATTGCGGTGGCACTATCAGTGCAAACACTAATACAATCATTTCATTAAATATCAAAATAATACAATATTTGTTTTAATGAGACAATTAAAACGAAGATCTAAGCCACCAAATGCCTTCATTGTTTTGTAATTGCTGTACTTACCTTTTTCTCATTTTGGACGCAGTGTGCCGCGGCACACGTGGGACACACCGGTTGTGGAGCACTGTTATACATTATGAGAATTGTTAAATTAGTAACAAAGCTTACATTTTAAAGTGAGATTGTTCAATGATAAGTTATTTTTATGACTATGAATATCTGTGCATGTGAAATATACAGAAAAAGTAAAATAAACTTCATTAGCAACTATACTGGCTAGAATGGACATATACAATACAATCTGTTCATTAAAATTTAAACCATTGATATTTTTAGTATTGGCAAGCGATTAGAGGAAAATATTTATAACCAGTTTTAAAGTAAGCGTTGATTTTCCGGATCGAAGAAAATCGTGTGTCATTTTTTTCATGTTTTTACAATTTTTATGCAACCAAAGCAATGGCAAAATTTTATTGAAATGTTCCAAAACGACAAAATTTACTTGATAGAACTCCATTACCAGAAGGTACAAATTAATAACAAAGTATTCAGTTGCATAAGAATTCTTGATAATTATTTCGGCTAAATAATTGCTATATTCTCTTATTATTTCAATACCACACAATATCCCCGTCGTGCAGCCGTGTCACGCTTATACGACAATGTTTTTCAGTATTTAACTTAGCATACGTCGCAACACGTCGACTGTTTTCACATACGATAATAACAATTTCGCACAATTTTCCAAGTAAATAATTTCGATCACTATGGAGCGGAAATCTGAGCAAACCATTGAAATTTAATATCAATTATTCGGGTAAATATATTTTCTGATTGTTGGAAGGAAATATTGGATATTAAAATTATAAATTGATATTAACTCATAATTATTAATCATAATTATTCTATGTAGTGAAGCGTTTTACAGATGACCAGTCAAGGAGTGGGGGAGAATTCACCGTTCGCTTATCGTTAAAGTAGCAAAAACTGTAACTTGGTTATTTCCTTTAAACTATACTAAAGTAAGAATATGGGCATACGTAAAAAGATATTTTGATTAATCCTCGACAAAGTCAATATTGTGAAATATTGCTTTTTCAAACCTTTTTATTTTGATTTAGTTTATACGTAGTTTGGATATCTTTTCTCGTAGAATTGATCTCGTATAATATTTATTTTTATTTTTTGAGGTTTTATTTTGAAAATTTGTGTGAAAGCCTAATTGAGTACCTCATTTCTTTTAATAACGGTAGTTCTTAATTAATAATAAAACTATGTAAATGAAGGATTTTATTTTTTATCATTGATAGAGAAAATATGTTTTATTAGCTAGCATGAATATATTTTTACTAAAAGTGGGTAACAGAGGCAGAGATAATTTCCGAAAACATCCTAGGGCATTAATTTTTTCGCTGGAAAAAGTAATTTCCTTATTACATTTCATAAAATTTCATGCAAGCATTTTGAAATGGAAAACACTTTAGTATGACATAATAAATTTATGGAGAAAATATAAATTTCTTAGTGACATGAAAAATATTTCATTTCACTAAAAAAATATTACCCCTAGGTTCATAAATTTCACATCTTTAATCGAGCTTGATAGATAATGATCATAAAAAAGCACAATTTTAAAATCATAATGTGGAATGGAAAAAGTATTTTAGACATGTTACTTCTCAATTTGTAACGCCCAGTGGAGGGTTTTAATATGAGTTATTGAAAGAGAATAAGATGTAATTCAATTAGTCTTTTCTGATACTGTAGGGATAAAAAGATGTAACTAGACAAGAACGGGTATTTAGTTTATCACTAGGTGTAAGGAAAGAACGTAATGGACATAGAAAGCAATGCTTTTGTCAACAAGTCTAATGGAAAATCAATGTATGATATTGACTCTCCCTACGTATAATCTCGTATCTGTAAACATGACATTTTACAGGAGAGCGCCTCAATGATTCAAAACGCAGTTGCAAAATAACGGCAGCATCTATATTCTCCAAAATTGGAAGAGTGATGTTATTTTAAATCTGTTTTATTATTTTATATAAAGTTTTGGTGAAAAGTTTATAGTTTTTGTAATATTACAGATACGATATTGGACATCGGATTTTAGGTAAAGATCTTTCGTATATATGGTTAGTTACGCGAATATACTTATGATAAAACGGTGAAGTAGGTACTTTTCCTAATGTTTTTTGATGCCTACCTATTTATAGAACTGTGCGTAGAAAATGAAAATACTTATAATTACATATGTGGCACTTACTTGATTATACGTACGGAGTGTCGGTATAAACGCCTGATAGCATTGACCACTCGGTTACAGACCCGTGAAAGCTATATTCATGTTTAGACAGTCTTTTGTCTCAACACTAGTTTTTTTTTTGTTGACGGCACTTAGGTAATATTTAAGTTATTATATATAAATTATTTTATTATTTATCCCGATATTGCTAACGCAGTAAAAGAAGATTATAATGAAACATACTTAGCTAAATCTTCTTAAAGCAAGCAATCTATTTGATACTATCGTTTTTAAAACACTGAAGAAACTGGTTCGTAAACATTAATTTTAAAAATTTGTGTACAAATCAGTCAATCAATACAAACACACAGATTTGTAGTAAAACATTGAATATACAACGGTAAAAATTTAAATGAAAAAAGCATGCATAACAATATCAGATTGTCTTAATGTAAAAAGCTGAGTAAAATTTAAAAAATCATGAATTAAAACTAATAAATTCTAATTTTCTCCTCAAGAGCTGGCTCGTGATTAAATTTACGATTAGCGATAATTTGTCTGAAAATTTATATATTTTTGTTACTCATATATGCCGTGTGTACGGGTGTGAAATAATTTGACAAACATAAAATAAATGATCAACTATAGAGTCGATAAGTAAACCATTTTATTTACAAAGCTTCATTTTATTTAAGAAAAAGACATATCTTTGCACTACCCTAAAAGAAATTCGAAATAATTTCATTATTCTTGAAATTGAAAACTGGTATTAAGTAAACTGATTAAAACTATGCGTTCAATAATGTAGCAATTTCTTACATTGTCAGATACTGTATTTCTTATTTAAGCTTGCTAGTGGCTAACATATTTTTTCTACCGTTTGCTGCGTTTCAACAAGAACTGTATTACGGGACTGTTTGTAAGAGAGAATATAAGGATGTGGTTTAAAATACTAGTTACTTATTACGTATCATATTCAAATTTATGAAAGTGCCGATGAGAAAATTTATAATCATGACTGTGGATTTTAGTGGTACAAAATTTAAGTTATATCAATGTTTTAATTGATTTTCAAGTAAATATATTAACCTTAGTTCAATAGTACGAGTGCTGTGACAGTTTTAAGTACTTTACTATCCAATTATTTGTACCACTCTAAGTTTTAAAGTAAGTGAACGACTATTAAGAATAATTCGTGTTTGACTATATAATTTTTGAATATTTCATATTTTTAATAAGGGAGAAAACTTGGAAAAAAGTAATCTCAAAGTCATGAAAAATTTAACGAGTCAATTAAACTAAAGCATCCGTTTTCGCAATACTCCGCATCCCTAGTAATGTAGTCGCGATAAAGTAATAATTAAGGTGGCCATCTTCTGGTTCCACGAAAAGATCATTAATATATTAAGTTTGTCAGTGGAGCAGATGACTTGTCAAATATTGAATGAGAGAAGAGTAACTAAAAACATGGCACCCACACGGCGACTTCCCACGAAGAATATTTCCAACAATGCGCGGAGTTAGAAACTTTGCGGGGAGATTTATGCGTTATGAAACTATGGTTATTTTGTTAGGCGATAACTTTGAGCTACGGAAAGGATGGCATGTTCAATAATTTGTTAAACATAAACAAAATTATGAAAGCGCCCCAGTAATTTCGGCACAGAAGATTCTCGTGTCTTCAAAGGGTTTCAGGCAAACATAATAAAGAAAAAGACTCTTTCAAGTATCTATTGTACTGTATTGTATTGAATATGAATAAAATCCATGCGGGAAAAACATAAATTATAATTAAATTCCACTTTTTTTTAATACCATCGATTCGCAATTGGTATTCTAGTTAAATTAAATACTTTTAAGGTGTTAACTGTCAATTCTCGGTGGAAAGACATTATATTTTAAAAAATAAAACACAATTCACTTGAACTACTTCCACATATTTATAATGATCAGGACCGGCTTCGCTCATCACGAGCATTATCAACTGATGAATTGTTTTATTAAAAAAAAAAAATTAAATACTTAAAATGAATAAACATAATTTAATATCTGAATCTTTTGAAAATGTCCCAAATAGACCAAAAAGTTATTTAATGGATTCACAGTTACGTGGTAGAGCTCCACTGTACTATGGTATAATAATACGAATTATAAGACATACCTATCAACTGTATCTTATAGTTATAGTGCAATTAAATACTTAATTCATTTATTTACGTTACTGCAATACAGTGTTTTATTTTTCTTAAGCGTTTTCTTATAAAATAGTTTAATTATTATTATTGCAAACAATAAAAAATAGTGTTTTTTACGAAAACTCAAAATACAAAAATAGTTGAGTAGTGTTTAGGCAAAGTGCTTACCTGAATGCTACAAAGTAGAACTCCGATTTATCGTTTTTCACATGACCCTAAAAAAGGATGAACGCAGAAAAACGATGGATGGTGGATTATTCAATATTTTTTAAACTTACCCGTACTATAAAATATAGCGATGAAATCGAGAACGATAGATTGGGTTACCATTATGTACATATATGTCATATTTATACTTTTTCTATAATATATAATTATTTTCGACGGAGATTTACTATTATTTTTGTGTTATTTAAAAGATCATAAAGACAAAATGAAAAATGTACCTTTTGTTGTTTTGTGTGTAGGTTGTACTTGAATAGTAAATGTTCTCAGCTTTTTGATGTGTTGAAAATAAAGAAAATTTTATTTTTCTCTGTCATAAAAATATTATTACTAAGAAAAACAAAGTATGCCAAGGAAGATTAACGCACCGTCTATTTTAAACATTTGAAAACGTAGTCTTTTGTATTTTTCCAAGAAAATGATTTATATTTATAAAATTATCTCTGAGAAAATCTTGGAGTGATATTTTATGATGATAAATAGATGCTTGTGTTAAAAGGTTTTTAAAACGTCACAAAAATCCTGACAGTCATTCTTTGTTCGTAAGTATAGAAAAGCATGGTTAATTATTGCTTAAAATTATTATTCTGATGTCGTTACCATAACGTTTATTTTGTCTTGCCACAAACAATAGAAAAACGCAAAAATGAATGAAAAAATAAATACAAAACATCTAAATATTTAACATTCGATTAAACTTGCACATAAATTTATTCAGATTAAAGATTTACTTAATGTTATTATTATAGTTGACAAAAATCAAAATTATTTTTTTATCAATTTTGAATCTAAATATTTATACGAATATGAACTTAAGCAAAAAAAAAATCATCCATAAAGCAAATGCTTTGTGAAGAAATGACTTTAGTAACTATTAATTTAAAATATGTATATATTTACTATATAGCACAAAATACATGTAGAAATATGTATGTTTGTATGTCTGTCGGTTACAACAACTCCTCCCAAACGGCGCACATTAGCGACGTGAAATTGAAAAAACTGAAAACGCAATATTTTTGACGTTTCAAAAAAATCAACAAACGCTGATCGCCTGGCTACCGCTCTGTACCAAATATTCCGTGATTTTCAACGTTACGTCGTTAAGCAATTATAAATATTTATAGTATAGTCGTCACAAATAATATTTTTTCATGATTGAATCGTAAAACTTGTGGAAATCAAAAGATATAGTGGAAAATTATCCATCGTTTAAAATTATAAAACTTAAATCAGTAACGTCTTCAATAGGTTGTAAATGAAGTTGACATTATTGCTATAAGTGAAATGATGATTCATGATATTGTCTTGACAATGCGTAGGCTTAAAGAATACTTACGAGACCAAAAGATGAGTGAATTCGATGAATATATTCATTTGAAAGATTCGATTGTAAACGATACCAATACAGCTGATTATGGAAATTTTGAAAATTATACCCTCAACGTTTTCTGGGTGTCCACAAAACATATGTGAATATGCTCAAGATTTTATCACGTACGTTTGGAGGCAAGCCGCACACTTTTAATCCAAATTGCAAACAAATGGAGCAAAATTTGGTCAATGACCAATAAAAACTGATTGACATGATTTCGTAACAAGGATCTTCCAGCAAAAGCTTATACAATTCATAAACGTACTGATAAAAGGTCAAGTGTTTGGCGATTTTAAGTATTGGTTATACTCCATCGTCTTAATGACCTTATATAATCGTCCTCTATCTTGGGCGAAGCCGGGCAAAAAATACTAGTATACAAATAAATTGAATTCTATCGACTTACTGCCATATTGGTTAACATCTGAGTTATAATGGAAAAATCAATGCAAACGGTTAAGTCAGAGCTTTCTATAAGTTTACAGGTTGTAAGATCGATCATTTACCAATTTTTTCATTTCAAATGAGATAAAATTATTTCCGCAATAACTGTAAAAATCAAAATATATGATTTATTTATGTAGTTGGGAATGTATTGATATTCGAAAAATTATAGCTTATATTTTTCATATCTGACAGGTGACATCATTTCATAAATTAACTTAAATATACCACTGAAAATGTTATTCATGTTTTATAACAAAAATTTTACGCCAGCAAATTAAAAGAAGAAAAAATCGTTCACATGCATATTCTGAAAACGTAAAATCCACCATCAAAGGCGTTCGTAAAAAGTTGAAAGGTATTTAAACTGCGCCACCGCGGAAGCCTTTCATTTTATGAACATCAATTTAACATGGAAACGAGTGCATATGTGAGCATGCTTAGTTGGGCTGGAAAAGACTGGCCTATTTCTGAGATAAATTTTAAGTATTTCAGAGAGGTTGTAAGAGCAATGTGTTGCTCAAAAGGATTATGTTATTCATATTTCACGGAGTAGAGAATATTTCTACATAATTTCTAAAATGTATGCTCTAGCTTATACAGAAATAAAGTTGTTAACCCAAAATAGAGTAGCCATATATCCATTTTATCATTTACTATAACTTAATACCATTTACGAAAAATTAATGTTTAATTTGAAATTTTGACATAACTTAAGCCAACATAACTTAATTTTTCCAAGCTTAAACGTTCGTAGTATAAATGTTTTTCTAATGAACAGAAATAAACACTAATCTGACTTATAAACTAACAACGTTAACCTCATTAAACACGAGTTTCCGTTGTACAATTTATATTGTTTGAGTTTCCTGAAAAGCTGTTTAAGTTAAAGATGCAATGCATTACGATCCAATAAAGCTTGAAGTTCACTATTTCCCTTTCACGTGTAAAGTTTTTGAAATATTTTCAGTAAGTTTTCGGTATACTTAAATGTAGTATTTGGAGAGAAGAAAAGATTCAGTGAGCCATTAAAAGTTTTGAAAGAAGTGGGAATTAGTCACAGATACTAATAGTAGTCTTTTAAAATAATAATGTTACCTTATTAATTCTGACTTTTCGCTTTTACTCTTTTGTAACTGCTGCATTACTAAAACTGGCTTATTCGTTGGTACAGTACATTCATATAACTGTTGACAGCGTGTCAATGAATTGATAGCCATCTTTAAATTATGCGTCATCAAAGTGAAAATTGAATATGTTTTGCTGATGACGCAAATAACAAAAAATGATATAATATATCAATAATTTAAATTTTATCAATATTATTAATTGCAGTATTATTTCAAATAAATTAAATGTCTCCTTTTATTTTATTTTAAGAAGGAAAAGTTATTATTAAAAGGTTTAAAATTTGTATATCCAAACTAGATTAGAAAATAAAGTGGTGGTAGTAAAATTATCACAGTTTTTTTCAAGTTTATAGAAAGAATATTCCTCAAGTTATAATAACAATACAATTGTTACAAATTTTAATGCTAATTATGATCTATTGTAATGCTATTTATGATCTTATTAGGGTATTTAATTATTAATAAGTGTATTTGATTAGTGACATTATAAATATACATATAACGAAAAACAAAAATACGATTCAAAATAGTTTGTGTCGTTATGAAGACATCGCAGATGTTACGTTCCTTAACTTTAGGAAATGTGCAAGTTTATAGAAAGAATATTCCTCAAGTTGTAATAATAATATAATTATGTTACAAATGTTTTATTTTTACTAAAATGGTAATGCTATTTATGATCTTATTAGGGTATTTAATTATTAATAAGTGTATTTGATTAGCGACATTTTAAATATACATATAACGAAAAACAAAAATACGATTCAAAATAGTTTGTCTTGTTATGAAGACATCGCAGATGTTACGTTCCTTAACTTTAGGAAATGTGCACTGGAATAATGCTTCAGGTAATACAAATGATGCTTCACGTAGTTTGCATTAAATGCATCAGTCTTTAATCATCTGACAGTTTTCTCCCAAGTTCAGTTCCAAAGGCAGTAGTTCACAGTTTGAATGAGATTTGCATGAAGAACTGTACTAGCTGATGTTTCTTGATATTGTAGGGATCAGAACCGAGCAGCTAGTAGTTTAGTATTACAATTGACTAAAGATGTCAGTAGGAGGTTATGTGAGAGAAAAATAAAACTCGGAAACTCCCGTTACGAAAGTTTTCCGGTGGATAAGAAAATGGTGTAAGATATGACGTCTAACAAAAATTCTTTTCCTAATGATAGGTCAGAAGTTGGGCGTTGTAAATGGTTTTGAAAAGCCGGCAGGAAATTGGCGCTCTTTAAAAAATTATTGCCCAGTCATGTCGGTCTCATAACATTAGAGTAAATTTCATACACGTAAGTAAGTGGGTCTATTTATAAACCATAGAAAATAGATAAAATTTTGTCATGTGAAAAGAATGAATGAACTAAGACCCTCGTCATGAAACACGTATTTTTTTAGTTGATCGCCGTGGCCGAGAGGTAATGTGCTATATCTTCTGGTTTTCATTAATCATGAATAGAACTGTTAAGTATATATTTTTTTCCATACTATGGTTTTTGGTAGTAAATTCATAAAGTTATTCTTCATCAAAGAGACTACAAAATATTATGCACTAAGTCGCCCAAAATTGAATACTAAATTGGCAGAAAATTTTCATCTCATAAATTTTGTCCTCGTTTAGATATCTAGTAAAAGCAAGTTACCGTGAAAACGATAGAGTATCCAATTCAAACTAATCGGATTAAGAACCAACAAACGAAGCGAGGTAGCCTCTCTGAGCTTTTGTTCCATACATAATAGGTCTCAGTGAGCTTTTCAATAATTTAATATAAGCCTGAATTGGACGTTGGACTGTGTATTGACGGAAGCGAAAGCATGAATCAAATATGTATGTGATTAGGTCATAGTAAAAATAAAGGTTAAAATGATACGGAAATAATTTTTAAGAATTATTTAAAAGGTATAGAAGAGTATTGTTGACTACCGGACCTGTAGAAATATTATGATAAATGCTCCCGAGCCGTTCGTAGTTGTACTCAATATTTGAATACTTTTCTACAAATTGATTTTTAATCTATATATGGATCTTTGTCCAAATGCATCAATTTCTCTGACGTTTTAATTCTGTTTCACTTGTTGCCATAAACATATTCTCTACTAAAGAATATTATTTAAAAAATGATACGAATTATTGATAAAGTAAAGCTATAGAAATTAAAAACAGAAAGAAAATCAGTGCGTTCCGTTCATATTTGATTGTGTGTTTATGTATTTAATTAAATGTTGATATTATTACATGTTAGAAAATATTAATCCAGTGGTGTGTGTAGCTCTAAACAAATTACTTCTTTAACCCTTAAACACAGACGAAGTTAGTTGTAACTACAGAATTTTACAGCGTTACCAGGCGAGCAGAAAATCTCGAAGGTGTTCAAACGACCGCAGAAATTACCCGTGCAAAATAACAGAGCGGTTGCAGATGGTATGCCTGTGGGAATAATATTTTAACGATCACAATGTCTGCTTCTGCAACTATTTGAAACTTTATATTGTCGAGCCTAATGCATTCTGCGGTCCATTAAGGATGCAGTGAAATGGATATAGGCATATTTGAAAGTGGAGAAGTGATGTGGAAAAATTTTCTATGAAAATGCACCAAGTGGAAGTATGCGATATCATTCCAAGTCGTTAAGTTTTGAGCTGGAATTTAATGGCTGCATATACGCTGCAAGGTGAATAAACGACATAACATAGTGGAAACATAATTTTAACCAATAAGTCATTCGATTCCAATTTGAATTTTACGGTGCATGATTTCGGATAGGTAATGGATGTGTGCTTTGTGAAATCCAATACGCAATATAGTGATAAAATTAAATTACTCGATTATTATAAGTACAGGCAAAAGTTTTATAGTATACGATAATAATAAAGCAACAATTGACTTATACAGCTGTATTCCTTATATATGTCATTAAATGTGAAGAGGATACATGGTGTTTACCAAGTGATTCTATCTTCTTTTAAGAGAGAGCAAGCAAGGTGGAAATATGGTGTTTGGTTGGCTAGTCGCTTTTTTATGACTCGTTCTCGATATTGTATTAAGTGGGTAGAATACGACAAAAAAGCAGATATCCACCAGTTAGATACAAAATTGATTGAAAAATTCTTGTTATGAAATGTTCATACTAGAAATTTATACCTGTTGTTACAAGACATAGAAATTTATCATCGTGCAACTTCAGGATTGAAATGAAAAACGTGATTTAGTACTGATATTAAAATATAATTTACAATATGTATTATTCATTTATTTTCACATTTTCTTATATACCATAAACTAGAGAAACCGCTGGGTTTAAAGACTTAAAATTACAAGATATAAGTTTGCTACGCTAAAAATCAATGCAGGCTAAACTATGTTTCGTAAGTCAAGCTTTGGCGCCTGCTTGGTCGCGGTAAGGCGCCAGCATGGAGCTTTCCCGCGTCGCAAGAACCGTCGCGAGCTTTTCTAACGTCTCTGAAAAACATCGCTATATAAGCTTAGTCATATTTTTATGTTTTTCCAATGACGAAAATGTGTATTCTCATGATGAAGTTTTTTTGTTGTTTACTTCTAAAAATCATTTGTTTGAAGTATAACGCTGAATGTATTTACATTCTGCGTAATTGTTTTTTCAAATGTGTTAATGAAAAGTATTTAATTTTATAAACAAAACTTCTCTGCGCTAATTTTCTAAAAGATATTGATTATTTTAACCGTATAATAAAAATAAAAACAATAATTCCATGTTTATCACAGAGGAACCCATTATTTTCTAGCGCCGTAAATCTACCTTTATAGATCATGCTTGTACAATAATATATTAGGTTATTGATACAGACCGTAATTTAGTCCTTAAGCTTCTTAAATTTTAAAGACAAAGTTGATCATTACCTTGAACAGTTTTACTTAGTATTAGATAAAAATGAAACAAAATAAGACACATTGAACAATCGGGATGTTTAATTTTTACCAAATAAATGAATGTTATATTTTATGGATTCCTATAGTTGTAAAATTCAGTCGTTGGTGAAAAATTATCAGTAAGAAAAAGTAGCTTTGGCAGTATAAATAGTACATTATATTATATTGTGATTTGATTTGTTTTTCAGGATCATTCAACGAAACAAAATTTTCGTTTGAGTATTAAATTGCAAACCATTTTCAAGGTGGCACTAAATACATATTATATAAAACAGACAAGAAGTGATAGCCCTTGGTGTGTCAAGAAAGAAAGCAACAACTTGCCACGTCACTGGTTGCTACTCAAACAACAAAATGTTTTCCCCCGGAGGCGTCAGTAGCCGTAAAATAACTTTTTTTTACTTTATCGTGTGTTTGTAGGCAAGTACTGTGAAATAATAGAGACTTTGTATATTGTATTACTGTTATTATTGAAGATGATGAGTGTAAATTGTGTACGCTATTACTAAGGGTACATACTTTAATATAAAACGAAGTTATTGTGCCAATATTTTAGCAAAAATGGCCAAAGCATTTTTATTTTTTTATTTGAATATAAAATAAATAACTAATTTTACGTACGAAAGAAAGGTAAGTTTACCACTTTCTCTAATCGGCACACAAACTTTCTAATCGACGTTCGAATAGCGGTACATTTTCTATGATAATAATTTATAATCAATCTATACATTAAAATTTTTCAGTTCTATGGAAATTTTTGATCCGATGCTGTGGTATTTTTGACGTAATCCACATGCTCTGTAATATTTTACCAAATTCGAATTGAAAATATTATACCTACGAAGTAAATCACAAATAGATCAATTCAAATTTATTAATTAAAAATATTTAATTCTCAATATTGCCTGTTCGAATATGCTACGATACCAGTTCAAACACTAATAAATATAATATTATTATATTATATTGTCGTTGTTCTGGAAGAAGACACTTATTCGAAATAACGAATATATTGGGATGACTAACTCAATATGTCGTATATTCGATTTAGTGTTTTATTTCTGAACAGCGAAAATATGAAGTATATTTAGAATATGAAATGACTATTTTTTTTCAACTATTACAAATATAAATTAATTTTGAATCTGTACGATTAATACGCACCACTATGAATCAAAAGTTTTCCAAATTATCAGAAGAGTCAGCTTCAGAGACATGACTTGACGTGTCGTGATATTTGAGTTCTTGCAAAATAACAATTTAATCATATATTATTCCTTAATCAAAATAACTTGTTTACTTTGTGTAAAACAAAAGCTTTCGCAAAAAGAGTGAGCACTTTAATAGCTCCACTCAATAGCAGAGAGGGAACCCCACGCTACGTCGTAATCCTAATTCGTTTTGTTGCCCTTTGTTAAGCTTTAAGAACCTTCTACTTTAATGTCTACCGGTAAGAATTGTTTGCGAAAGATTTTCAACTCAATTAATGTTTATCGTGAGACTTAATGAACATTTATTGTTCACTTTAATTTGAACACCATTTCATATTTGTATTGTATGTGGGTTAAAAAAGATATCATTCATTTTGTATAAATTACCAAAACTAAATCGTCACAACTAATTTTGCCGTCAAATAAAAATTAGAAAAATAATCTTTTTGAACCCTATACAGACCAATGGCACTGGATAATACTCGCTTAAACTTTATAGACTAGATGAAATGGCGTGCTTATTTGTAATATTGCCATTCGTTTCCTTTTTATGAATGTCCCTATCTTCTGCTAAAAAAAATACCTGTGATCTCTGATTCATGAAATTGACAAGTAGAGCAAACGGCTCTCAATAAAAACCGTTTTTATTTTTGATGGATTTGGTGGTAACTTTGTGAAAATTTATTTTTAATGTAAAATTAAAGTTGATAACTTTGTTATTTCACTCTCTGTACTCAATGTGACACGTGTTTGGCTTTTTTAAGAAGCATCTCCAGACAATCTGTTTCGTCTCTTTCTTTTGTTTTGTTAACCGGTTTTGTCTATAGCTTTAGTTTTACTTTGTCATCTCTTTTGAGCGACTTAAAAGCAATTTTTATTTTGAATTATATTGTTTTATTGTTATAATTACAAAAAACGTCAGAACTTAAACGTTTAAACTTAACATAAATCTGAAAAAAAGGACGTTTAAATAACACGGTTTAAATTGTATTCGCACTGTTCCACTTATTGATCAGTACTTAATAGTTAAAGAAATATTACGACTGTATATAAAACTTAAGTAGGCACTTTTATAGCAGATAAAATATTCTTTACTTCAAAGGTTTTCTTATGAAAATTATTTATACCAGGAATTCCCAACCCTATACAAAGTGTGGTGTTAAAATAAAATTAAATGAACTTTTTATTAGAAACTGTAGGAGTCTAAAATGATATATTTAAAAAACACGGTAAAGGTTAGACGATAAAATTTATTTTATATATATTAAGATATCTGATATTATTTTTTGTAGAACAGGCTGCTGAGTTGTTTAAGCACTTATCGACTCCACTTTACTTTGCTCTTCAACCTTAGTGGCAATAATTATGGAAAATAATTAAAATTTGAAATTGAATGGTATTAAAAAATACCAATAACATTTAATTGTCAAATGTGTCCATAATATTCCCCGTCAGAAATTACTTTCGTTTCATTACGATTTCAATCTTGGCTATACATGTGCTCCTGATTATATAACGATTGGAAACCCCTGAATTATACCTGAAAGGTAAAATTTCATAAAGTAAACCGTAGTATTTTTATGCATTGTCACCCAAAGGGATTTAGTACTTCGCACTGGAAAATACCAAAGTATTTGTGAATGATTTAGGGTTTTTGGATTATCCCTTAATTTTCCAAAATATATCTTGTCATATTCGGGTTGATGTTTGAAATACGCATTTGTAAGGAAAATTTAATATTTCCATACAAAATTATTTACCTAACGGAAATCGACAGGTATGCGCATAGTATTTTGTCTAACTTTCCCTAGCAGCCTATTAACTGCAGAAAAGAGAGCTTCATTTTTAGATTTATGTTTTATATTAATAATAAAAATTTTCTGATCGTGTATACATTTTCGAGTAGCTTTTGGGCTTGGTATGATTCTCATTTTTTCGAATAGTATATTTTTAAACAGTTAACATTTTTGATAGGTTGTAAGATGACGACTCGAAGGGTTTCTTTATGTTCCTGATCATTTTTTGAGGATTCATCGACATGAATTGTCTGTTCTTCCAAAGTGTGGAACCAGCCTGCCAATATGGATGCCACTGGGAAGAGCTTTAACAATGCTTGACGTGAGTGAGTTTTTTAAAGTATTACAGTGGATTCTGTCTGAAATTTTTCAGTTGACTTCCTTACAAATTTGTAATGTTTACTATTTTTAATTTACTATGTTTTAATCGTTTTATCATTGGTAAATCACTAAATCAACAAACTCAAAATTAACATTTTTTGTAATACTTATTCATACTTATTCAAATATATATTAAATATGTAAATGTCGGGTCCATGGTCGGGTGGTTTATGTTGTTGGCTTAGGTTACGGTACTCACGGTTTCGATTTTGCAATACGGACAGTGACATAAATTGATTTTTCAACCAATTTGTGAGTTTCTGTTCGAAGGCATGCATATCTTAAATTCCTTCGGATCCTTAAAATGGGGTGCAGCGAGAGCCGTTATCCAACCACTGGTCCTGTGCTAGCCCTACCATTCAATCTCTTTTCTCTTTGAAAAAGAAACGTTGGGCAACTGAGTAACACGCAGTTCCCGTAGACAATTTCTGTTTAGATACCTTGATGGTCAAATACTTAGTAGACATTGAGAGTGAGCATGTTTTTTTTAGATACCTATTTATAAAATAAATATAGAAACAATAATAACCTGAACGGATTACTGAAATTAACGCCATTGCACGATAAATTTCATTCGATATTCCTGTCAACACACTCCGCAGTATGCGCCAAGTCAATTTCACATAGCTATATGACGTCGATACTCGCGATCCGTTATTATTTTCCACACTATTATTTTAGTTGGATAGCGATGTGAAATATCGTGCCGCATTACAGTATTCCACTTGGTCGGTGCCTTATTCCGAGGAATGGCAACTGGATAACGATTGATATGAAGTGAACACTCGGTATGAATAGTGGTAATTAATTCCTGTCACGTTTTTCGAATGTCACTGAATTTCGATACAATTTTTTTTATTAGCAACATAAAAAACTATTTGTATAAGTAATAGATCAATTATTTATCGAACAAAAATCACAGATGGCCAGATACTGAAAATTCATAATACTATTTACAGTAAAGTGTTAAAATTGTTAAATCAACCACGTTAGTGTTAGATGTATATATACATATATTTTAATTCGATTAACTTATTGTATCACACCAAAGATCATGTTCTCAATGAAATATTTAGTCTATTAATCTCCTAAATGATACAAGTTTATAATACAGAGTGTCAATAAAGAATATTAATATACCAAGTAATATTATGAGTAAATGATAAGTCATCAAACAACAATTAACTTAATTAAATATTCTGTGTTCCGTATATGTATATGGAATACCTAATTTACTTCATCGCTGACATTCGTTCTTTGGTATCGAGGTTTTGCGGTAGTAAAAAACATTTTATTTATGACAAGGGAGTTATTTGTATATTATCATTGATTATATTAATATTAGGCGTTAGAAAAATAACTACACTAAAGATATATAGATAAAGACACTATTATTGCTGTTGGGTTTCAACTCAATAAAACGTAATATAAATCTATTTATTTGCTTACGAATCCATAGACAGATTGAAAAATTAATGAATGAACGTGTTCCTTCATAGATTTAAACCCTTGACCGCGCAACTGAGTTGGACGAAAATCGAAATTGATATTTGGAAACGGGGCCAATAGATAATTTATAAAAATTGACGACATAGAAAAAGACATCGCTATATTTATATTCCATATGTGATATAAATATATCTGTCGGGTCTGTGGTGCAGTGGTCAACATCGTTGGCTTTAGTTATGGATGTCTCGAGTTCAAAACCCGGTACGGACAGTTTTATAAATTGATTTTTCATTCGATTTATGGATTTTTGTTCGTAGGCATGGATATTTGTGATGTGTAGAATTTCCTCCCACCTATCTGATCTTAAAAAATGGAGCCTGGCAAGAGTGATCAGCTAACCACTAGTCCTGTTCTAGCCTTAACCTTCTATACTTACTCGCTTCGAAAAAAAGAGAGGTTAAGCAACCGAGTGACAAGCAGTTATGGGTAGAAAAACTACAGATGAGATACATCCATTAGGAGTCCATATGGTCCACATTGGGACATGGGAAGAATATATATATATGTATTGTAGTGCCAACAAAATTAAAAAGTTGAAGAGTTAAAATGAAAGTTCTGACAAATGTTTCTTATAGTCATAGAAGACATTATGAATTATTAAATATCGTGCTAATATCAGCTACGGAGTATTTGTTATGAGTAACAACTTCTTATTTGATTTGAGCTTGTAAAACTTGCGCTTTTTATTCAGTGAAACACGAAACACTTTATTTATTGTTATATGCGAAGTCACCTTCTGTTATTCGCCAATATTATCATCGAGTTTGTCGCGTGTTAAATACTAGCACGGCAACTTGCCTGCTGGAACATGTAAACACGGAAATGTATACATACAAAACTTTAATAACGATTTCACTGCGTGGTACTGCTACTGCCATTGAAAGCTTTAGTTTGAAAAAATGGTTATTTATAATGAAAGCTCTTTATTAAGTTAGTGATAAAAGTAAAAAGTAATGATGGTTCCTAATTATAATAGCTCAGTAATGAAAAAAAAATAAGCAGCTATAAATAAATCTCATTTATTAGTATTTATATCTATCTAGAATAAAATCTTTTTTTCAATTACAGATCTGTAAGTCCTACATGAAGTGCCATCTTAGTTGCATACTGCGCTAATTTTTTTCCCAACGTGGAGCATATGATTTCCAAATAGAGGTATCTTAACAGAATTTTCTATGAGAACTGCTTGCTACTAAGTTGCTCAACCTCTCTTTTTTCGAAGAAAGTAGGGATAGAGGTAAGACAAGACCAGTGGTTAGCTAATAACTCTCGCTATTAGCCTTGTGAGGATCGGATGGGTGGGACGGAGTTTTTAGACATCACAAACACTCAGACTACAAACAGAAATCTCATAAATCGATTGAAAGATCAATTTATGAAAATTTTCCTCACCGGAAATCAAACACGAGACATCCGTAACCGTATTCTTCTTCTCGGACACTTAGTTTTCGTATACAACTACTGATATACTATACTTTGTGACATTTTTTAATGCTTGAAATGGTGCAAATATACGTCCAATAAATAAGAGATTTGAGATAAAAAAAGGCACATAATAATACCAATTATCTTTGATAAAATTGAGGAAAGAAAGCAGAGTTGCGTGGAAGAGGATATCCTGGTTGCAGAATATTAAAGAATGGAAGGGTGGTCGCTAGGGAGAGGGCTGTTTGCAATTTAGTAGGACCGCAAAAGGTAGAGAGGGTAGGCTACCTACCTTTTACAATTGAAGAAAAATTCAAAGATACGCAAGAAAAAAAATACAGTAATGTTACATAGCTTAAAATTGTTGTAGGTATATAGTATACTTCAATATTATAATGACGTTTTATTTACTCACAATGTACGTGATAAAATTCTGATTTTTTTAAAATTCGATACAGACAATGCAGTCAAAGCTTATGCACGTATTTGATAAAATTGCGACAAAAGCAAATTGCTTTTCTGACACCGAAATATCATTTTCCAAAAATATACGCGACCTGTTCCTGAAATAACGAATAATTTATCAACCCATGCATGCATTGGTTCAATTTAAAATACAAAAAAGAATATAGCACAGAAATTCATATTGTTTACCACCCGAAATATTTTACCTGAAGAAATACATATCGACTTTGGAAAGGAAAAAAGACGTGACCCACACACAAAAAATA
Organism: Himalopsyche phryganea; assembly: GCA_022494535.1. Classification (NCBI taxonomy): domain Eukaryota; kingdom Metazoa; phylum Arthropoda; class Insecta; order Trichoptera; family Rhyacophilidae; genus Himalopsyche; species Himalopsyche phryganea. Next base: position 1,448,438 of record JAGVSL010000120.1, on the reverse strand, counting down.
TTGTGTATAGCCCAAACAAAACGTGTATTAAATTGTATAGATAGCGATTATCGAAAAAAAAATATTTTGGAAAGACGGAGGGATAAGTCCCTTTCCAGTCGATATATTGATATAGTGTATTAGCAAGTTTTGTGTGAGTTATATGCAGTATTTTTGGTGTGGGTTACGTCCTTTTTCCTTTCCACAGTCGATATAAATCAGTATATTAAAAAAAATGAATTCGGATCCTAATGATTTATAAATGAAATATAAAGATCAATCTCTGTTTTTGGAGAAGGTATGGAAATAATGATGGAATTGACTGAGTTAAATGAACTAGACGCTCTCTAAGCGCATCGTTTTCAAGATTGGTTAGAAGTAGAGCTAGTGGGAAGTGATAAACAAAATCATTGCCATGTACGCTTTTGGATGCAAACTCATAAATCGATTGAAAAATCAATGTCTGAAAGTTTCCATGTGGGTACTAAGACTCAAACGTACGTAGTTAACTTCAAAACTTTGTCATTAAAAAAAAAAAAAAATTGGTACCGAAAAATAAGTTGGGAATGAATAAATACCAATGGCAACACATACGAGTTGCCAACACTGGAGGAAACAGAGACATCGTCAAAACGCGCCATACCATACACCGAGACGGGCGATAAGACAAAAAACAGTACTAATTCACTAGCCGTCGGCTGTGGTAGGTCGGCGGCAGATCTATTCTTATGTTAAATATTTGTAATTTAAGTTAAATAAACGATTCAAAAAAATATACCAATCAATCAAACTGAATTGACTGTAATGATCTGCCAATCGCCTATCGTCACACTATTAATTTATTAAATACTATAGCACTTTTGACTAAATGCTTCAGCCGATGTAATCCGTTAAGTATACCGAAAACTTCAGGAAAAGCTCTGAATAATTAAAATCCAATTTACACTCTAACGAATTAGTTAACTTGTACGTAAGATCCAAAACGTTGCATGAAAATAAGCTGTCCAATTTTTATTATATATATAAGTAATTAATACAAAGCAATACTTATAAAGAAGTAAACTACGGTGTTACTAATCAACTTGTCATTGGAATATTTTTCAGTCAATGTTAGCCATATTTGATTTAAAATTCTTAATTTTCAAATGGAAAGGTATAATAAAAACGCTATGTACACGCAAAGCCAGCTTTGCTTAGAATTGAAAACAAAAATTGAAAACATAAATTACAGATAAGTATTTATATTAAATGGCAATATTAATTGACAAGATATGCATAGCAAAAATATAGAAAAGTTACGAAGATAATGATCGCCATATAAAGAATACAAATATTTTATACATAATACAGGACAAAGTATACTAAAGTTGCCACTTTATAACTTTGCACTCCAGCTCTAGGGTCGGCTCTAGAATCTAGCATAACGGGATCCTATACATGGCTCAAATATCAATACGGATCCATACATGGCTTTAGGATCACAGGATCCTTCCATACTAATACAATGATAAGCTCTGTGTATTATACACAAAGAATATCAGAGTAGTAAAAAGTGCAAAATTATAAAGCGTATATTCTACCTTTGAATTGGTTTCTTATTTTTTATGTAGCAAATTTTTGAAAGTGCACTCTCTTAATTCAATAGATAAGATTTTCTCATCATAAAAATGAAAATTCTATTCTATAATCAGTCACTGATTTATCTATAATTTTTACAATGTACAAATAACCAGTTTTCGGCTTAGCTTGAACTGGGGGCCTTACATTATTTGAATGATGTTATTTTAGATTAAACATTAGAACAAAATTAAAGTTTTCTTTTATAGAGCACGACTGGAAAGGTTTGAACAATTTTTTTTTACAAATATGATTTGATATTCTGTTTTGACTATAAACTGACTTTTAGAGTAGATACATATTTTAATGTATTTTTGTTTTAGTGAACACAATATTGTTCAAAAATGAGAAGCTCACAACATATCCGCATGTGTTTCTATCAAAGCTTTCATGCGACTTTGTTCCTTGAGGTATCGTTCCCAACTACTTGAAATGCCTTCACAGCTTATAAAACTTCCTCTAGCCTTACCTCTAATTAATGGGAAACTGATACTTTAAGTTATTGGGCTAAGTCTATACAAAAGTAATTGGTTAACGATTTGAGAATAAAATTAGATGATGAAAAAGCAGTGTGGTTAATCAATACATAGTATGTAAAGATAATATATTTTGAAGACACTTATTTTGATATGCAGTCTATAAAGTGAGACACTGTCTTTAGATTTTCATGGTATCTGATTAAATACTTGACAAAATTCAACTATATATGAATATGTATGACGTATATTTTTGTTGTATCTGTGATAAAACATTTTTTATACAAAATTACGGTTTGCTCCAGAATTACTTGTGTGTGATACAAATCGCCAACGAAAGTACAGCTATACATTTTCAGTGATTTTCAGCAAATCAAACATTGTTTTCAAAATAATAATATTCGAAGAAAGGCATCAATTTTTTGACAGTCTCGGTAGCTGTTAAAAGAATGTCTGGAATTTCTAATGAATTTTATTCAGAAGTCCCGGAATTAAATATAAAACATTCTAGAGAAAAAACTCTCGGGTTTTCTTGGTGCGGAATTTCTACAATAGTTATAATGGAGTGCTAATAATAACGATAAAAAGGTAAATGTAGGAATCAAGACAATTTAAAGTACTTTTTGGTTATTAGCTTAAGGTATTTTGAATATTTTTAGATTTTGTTGACTACTCAGAGCTAAAAAATATTTAGGATAATAGTGCTGAAAAAATCAATACAGATATGTAAAAGTCTGCTTTTAATGTTAAGCTCATATTTATATTGTTACCTAAATGCAAAAAATGTTGACTTATATTTCGCAATATATTTTATAATTTAATTAAAAATCCTTGCCAAAGGGAATTCATGACTGATTATTAGTTCAACAAATTAATCAAGGCTGAATATTATTTCGTAAATGATCATTAAAATATCAGGTTTTCGTAGATTAAAGTATAATTGTTGGCGTCCGTGGCGCAGTTGGTAGTGTCGCTGGCTACGGTTACGCTGGTCTCGGGTTCAAATCCCGGTGCGGATGATTTCCATAAATTGATCTTTCAATCGATTTATGGATTTCTGTTCGTAGTCCGAGTGTTTGTGACGTCTTAAAAAATTTCTCCCACCCATCCGATCCTCACAGGGCGTAGCGAGAGCGATTAGCTAACCACTAGTTCTCTCCTAGCCGTATCCTTCTATCCCTACTCTTTTCAAAAAAGAGAGCGTGAGCAACTGAGTAACAAGCAGTTCTCATAGAAAAATTCTGTTGAGATACCTCCATTAGAAGGCTATATGCTCCACGTTGAGAGCGGATATGGATAAAAAAAAGTATAATTTAAAGTTTGTAAGCATTCTCGTTTTGTGTTTATAAAGTCTTCGATTTGGAAAGACACCATGATATGATTGGTGGCAATTGCTTCTCACAAGTCTTGAAACTATTACAATTTTCATATATCAAACGTTTGATAGAAAAAAAAATGTTTTTCAGTATATGTTACATCCCTTTGGAATCATTACTACTTAATTATTACCATTAATGGTTTCGAAAATTCAAGTGATTATCAACTTGCAATACATGTTTTTTGTACTCTGCTAATTTTCTATTATTATATATGTTACATATGTTAAGTAATCATTTATAATTTAATGTTATAAGGCAAGCCAATATAATGCCTAGTTTGATAATATTCTTTTCAATAAACTTAATAGTAAAGTGTGCTCAAATGTCAAACTAATAACGTTTTTAATTCAGTTATTGAGTTTTTTTATCACAATAAATGACGTATGAGAGAAATGATGTAACCGGAAAGTAATGAAAAAATAATGAAACAAGAAAATCTTGATAAAAAATGTTATCGAATGTTTGTGTCAAAGTGAAAAAATGATAAATTAAGGAATATTTTTGTTCACTTCAATGTCATAATGACCTTAACGTAATAAATGTGATAAGTGTATGATTTATATTTACTAGAACGTGTCTTCTTCACGTGCAAGACTATGGTGTTTAATGTATTTTTCTTGGCAAATTTCCACGAGAAAATGCCGTTATGCAGCTCGCCCTTGTACTTTCACATGAATAATATGAACGTTTGCCATTACTATTAAATCCGCGACTATACTGTATTGAAGTCATGTGCTCGAAACACTGAAATACTCTGATTTGGCTCAATTTGTGTTGCCTATTTCCGTGCCACTTTTGGGGCCGTGTAATAATAATCAGTATTGATTTTGTGATTAAAATTAATTGCTTAAAGAACTCGTTTGAGGCGTATGTCAAAATCGTTCGCATTGATTATTGGATTGAAATATATAATAAGAGCCTGCGTGTAAAATATGTTACTACTAACAAATTTTACTGAGTTATTATTTTAGATTTAGTTAATAAAAGCAATCTAATCGGGTTTTACGGCTTTAATATTTATTTGTAATAAACGGAAATCGTTATCTTGAAAAAATATTATAAATAAAATATTAAGAACTGAATGTATTAAATGATCGACTGGCAGTTTCTATAAAAAAACAATGACTTTTATTATTGCATTTTATATTTGCATTTATAAATGGATTTTGATAGCGTCATGCCAATTAAATTTATATTACAAAGTAAGCAAAATGGTAATTCCCCCAAAATTTCAGGTGTCTGCATCCACGGCCACGTTGAATATAGCTTTGTCACGTATTTTTTTAAACTGCAAAAGTACTTAACTAAATTTTATTTTTGGAATATTTAAACCAAATGTTGGGTAACTTGGAGTGAGACCATTTTGGAAAAAAATTCTTCACACTCTTTTGTTACAAGTTACGCAAAGTAAGACAGGTTGTAAAGTGGCCAATAGTATAAAAATGAGTATTCTTATCAAGATAAAGGTATTTACTTTTGATACGTTTTAACTTTCGTCATTTTGTATTTATGTTATTTATGTTGCCCTTGCAATGTCACTATAAAATAAGCATTTTTCATTATTACATTATAGATCTTGGACATCGGTGTTTGTGATATCTTTTCTCATCGAGTTGCTGTTGAGTAACATTAAAAATTCTCATCTTCCTCATTTATCTCAAACATCTTGCGCTATATAATTTGTTATGCCAAACATTTGTTTTCAATTACATATTAGATAAAGTAAATATAAATTCACATTAGTTGATGCGGATACAGTATCGTGTTAAATATTAACAATTATTCATATATTTTCATAATGAATCATGTTAAGAAATATCAAATAATTATAGTATTAAAAATAAAGCAACGTTAAAAATTGATAATTTTCCACTCATTCATTATGCATTAGCAGAATTAGTCTAAAAATACTACAATATCCCTTAAAATTATTATGTGATACATTATTAAATACAACTCGTTGGTGTGGAGCTTTGATACATCACAAAAAATTGGTTTCATAAGTATCTAAAAAATATAGTTATGCTTTTAGGAAGCAAACTCTAACGAAGTTGGTTATATGATGTATGTGAACGTTTTCATACGATGAATAATAAATTGATTTGACGTTAACTGAAAAGCAAAAAAAAAATCGTCCGTATTCGGTGGATAAAAGTTTTTTTATATATCGCAACACTCATCCATCAAAATATTTGCTGTAAACAAACACACTTTATTTTGCTGCTAAATTCAAAAACGTATCGAAAAGTATGTGCTTTATGGAGAAGAGTCGAATTGATTATTTATTTTTACTTAAATACTGTATCATCAACAGCACCAATTTATTGTCGCTCAGAATAACTCAATTTCAACTAATAACGGCATAGAATTTTTTTTTTTATTCGTGTTTATATCTTATATAAATCCTTTTAGTTATTTAATTTTTCGAGTTTGCTTATTATTTCCTAGCAATCAGATGGTTTTTGGTTCAACCTCAGTAACAGTTTCTAATTTAACATTTCAGAACATGGGTATCGTTCATGATGTCTTTTCTCCTTTAATTCTAAATATCTGGGAATTATTAGCCGTAATGCTAAATATATTTAAAAAATCATTGGGCCGCAATGTTTTATGTCCTGGGTACGGCTCAATAATACTTATTGTGGGACCCGAGCAGAAGGTTTGGTGGGAAACTGATCACTAACAACTAATGAATTATTCTGGCATGGACAAAAAGCGGAGTATTATAGTAAATAGTGAAAATCGTATAAATAAGTTTGCAGATTTCGAATGTGTTTCCGTTTTCTTGATTTTACATTTTTTTAATCATACGCTATTGTTGTATTTACTCTAAATAAAGAAGAGCAAGCGAGGCAAACGACATCTAGCTATTTAGCATAGATGTATCAAAATACACAATTATTATAAAACGATTTGTTCTACATGAGGATAAGATATGCTTATAATATCAGTATTATTAACGATTTGTTGTTTTTAGTATACCGTTGAATGGTGTTTAAAAATCATAACCAATAACTAGCAAGTGGTTTTAACAAAAAATGAAAAATATACTGCAATTAGAAAGGTGAAATGCTCTAAATATACTAACAATACATATAATATTTTTAAGTAGCAAGTATGTATACCGTCATTCCAGCTGATGTACTGTAAATAATAAATAATTAGTTGGCGAAGTTATAACCTAAATCATAATTTATGTTCAGTTTCGTCAGAAAGTTATGAGGTTCAATAATTTATAAGTGGAAACGATCGGGCTTGTGCGATATGGTACTAGAGTTACTCACAAAATTACTATTAGGAAAATTTTCTCGGTCAGCCGGTGCGGATTTATTGGATTCTAAAGAGCTGCTTGTTTTGGCAAAGTGCCGCGTTTAGCGAAACGATTTCACAATACCCTTTCAAGGGCAAAGGTGTTTTGATAATACGCGATAATGCTTTAACTGCATAATGTGAAAAAAGTTGATTTTATTACGTTCATATTATGAATGAATAATACTTATTAAGGAGCTTAAAAGTCATATAGACTGCGGTAAACACTCTTGAGTTGTCATAATATCCAGATATGTGGTCGATGATTTGATTAAGATGAGAAACAATATTTAACTCCACAAAAATTATGTTGATAGCTATTTTGGCATCACCCGATTGTCCGAAAAAATATTTTACATAACTCTTCTTAAACATTTATAAATACTTTCTTATGTTGCCTTAATAAAATGGAATCTTGCCAAATAAATACTAATATAGTCAATAATTTTTCAATATCATATACTTAAATTTCACGGATTGGTTTTTTTTAATCATTGTATGGCTTTGTGTCCGAGTACGAGTGTACGTGATGTGAATAAAATTGCTTTGGACTTTTTTAATGTATTTATCAATAATTTACATATATTACTATAATTGCTACAAGAACAATATTTCACTCTTCTACCTGTAAATAGATGGTGGCCAAAAGAACCTTGTACATAAGTAATAAATGTTCAAACTTGGAAGAGAATATGATGAAAAGAAATACTTTTGGTTTTAAGGGAACTTGACTTTTATGTAATAATAAAATACAGGTCATTTCCAGAAAACCTTATACATCCTTAAAGATATATAGTTTATGCCTCTGTCAATTTATTTTAAAAGCTCTGTATTATCAGCTTTTATATTGCAATAATAATGTGACACAATGTAGTATAAATATACATACGCGCGCATGCTTTTGAGCTTTTTTTCATCAAAATATTTTCTCTGTTGATACAAGGTTGGCGAGGAGGTGTTATTAAGGTTTCTTTAGTGAACGAGAGAATGAAAAATTTACGACAAAGAAGCAGCAGATATATGAAAGCTTATATAAGTATAGGTTATACAATTTTAAACAGGTGGATGATCCTAACTGTTTTCAAAGCACAACAAAATGAATTGATGTATGTAATGCGGTAAATATTTTAATTTAAACAAAATTTTATTTTGTTAAATCTATTCTGTTTACATTATAGATGTTTTTAAATTATAATGTTTCTATGGCAGCCATATTTTTTAAGGGTAAAGAAATGTCGAATAGGAATCCCAGAATGGAAAGTAACGTAGATTTTTCAATCGATTTATCGAAAACAATGTTTTTTCTCTCATATTTTCATACCTCTCTACGCAATTTTCATCCGATACTCGAAACAGAGTGTAAAAAGAGCGATTAGATAACATCTATATATCTCCTTACCGTGTCCGGAGAGGAAAGTAAAACAACTCCCATTTGTTCCAATCTGAAAACAGATCTTTCCAAAAATATACATAAATAGTTCAAAACACTCCAATGTTGTCATTCAAACTTAAAAAAAACAACACCATTTTTATACAAATAAATATTATTCTCAGATTTAATAAACAAGAAATAAAAGTGTTTTATTATGTGTTTTAGACATATATATGGAAATTTTATATCCAAGATAAATATGCCTTGTATGAAGGGAATATATTTTTTAATGAAGTCATGGAAGGAGATAATTTTAAATCCATTAACGCATATTCTAAGCGCTTTATAATGAAAATTCATTTTGGCTACCCTCGTTGTAAGCGTAGAAGAATATTTACTTTCTTCAGGATGTAATTAATATCGTTATTGTAATTGACTAAAATTTTCCTAATGCTAAAAATTTTTTATTATAAAAATTATGGTGTAATATAAAGGCGAGTCGAATAAAAGAATGTGAAAAAGTCTTGTCACGCAAGATTTTATCACGTGTTTTGCTCATAGAGAAGAAGTCTTGTCTACGACGAAAAATTTCATTATATTTTGAAATAAGTAGAGTAACTTCATAAATTATTCAATAGTTGTCGTTATATCACATTTTTTATTACAGAACTAGAATCGTGTCTTTCGGGTTTTTTTATCTTTTATTAATTGGTTTAATCAATGATTTTTTTCACTGAAAAATTAAAATATAATAGATCAAATTTTATTTCATTACCAAAAAAAAGTATCGATTAATTTAAGTATTGAAGGTTATTAAGTTATTATTGGTATTCAATGTATCAAAATCTTTCACCGGATAAACGATTTTATTCATAATAAAAGTAGGGCTTTGGTATATTTCAACTATCACTTTGTATGGCACTATGATTAAATACAGGTAAGTTCTTCCTGCGCCACATCCATAGTGCTCTGTTAAGTACAGTTGTCGTATCTTCATTTTGATCAAGTGTGATTAATCGAAATTTGCACATTAATCCTCTAATTGTAAATAATACTTATTTATTAGTCGATATTACTCCTTAACAACTGCATAAGAGATATAAATTATGTTGAAGTAGGACTATTGTGTGTCACTCTTCAGATTACTAAAGCCATTTTCTTGTGAAATATAAGTGATTCGGCTTATTTACATAGAGATATATTTTTATCAGTTGTAAAACAAAACTATATGGAATATTAATTTGTTTGAAAATCAAAATATTTTAAATAGTCTAAGCATGCTTAATATGACATTAGTACCTTTAAGTTGAAAGCTGTTCACTGCTAAGTATTTTCAACGTGTTAATTTTCTTATCAAAAATAATCTTTAAAGATAACAGTATAATTAATTTAATGCAATACCAGCATAAGTATTAATATATTAAATACATTTTAAATAGAAGAAAACCTGTCAAAAACGTTACATTATATTTTATTAGAAAAGGGTCACTTTCTACCTAAATTGTTGGATAAAAGCTTTAAAATAAATTAAATTTTTAATCACAAAAAGTACGATATTGCGTAACAAGTGTTTTAGTAGAAAGGGTTGTCAGTTTTTGTCGTTATTCTTTATGAGCGCTATTGCTCTATAACGGAGGCTTTTAACCTGCGGTTTTTGAGTCATGTACAAGGCTTTTCATGTCGTGAATTAACTGGAGTCACTGGGGATCATTGTGTCACGTGCGGAAGCTCAGGAAACCGAACTGACCGATGAAATACAGCCTCTCTACACCTTATAGTATGTTCTTTTGATATGTATACGTCTATACAAAAGCTCTTGTATACCTTATCAGTTTTATATATTTTGTCACGTGATCAAAGGCTCTTTAAATTATTTAGACAAGAAGTGAAGTAACCTACATACAAAAAGTAAATCTTGTGATATACTATTGATTGAAAGCTTTACACGCATCTTTCATAAAAAAAATACAACTAAACAGAACTTTATTGATAGATATAGTAACACAATATTTTTTTATGGAATCGTATTAGATAGTGATAGTAAACTTCATTTTGCCATTTTATTTTTAAATAAAGTGCGAGATACTAGTTTGAAAGAAACCAAATGAATATAATTTTTGACAAGTTTATTGACTATGATAAATATTAAGCATGAATTATTGTACAAATATTAAATAAACGAGTTAACTTCAAAGGAAAATGTCTTTTAGAATTTGGAATATTGCTATCTTCAATAAAGCATTGATTGGGGGACGTGCAGCGCTGTAGATCTTTAAAATCTATTTTTAAATAAAAATAACGCACTGAAGCTTTGAATTATATATATATTATTGTAGTTCTTTTCAAAAACCAGTGCATTAGTTATGTTTATTAAACTTGGTTCAAAACATTCAATCGTTATATATATAGAAATATAAAGAAGCATTTTAGATACTTGTGAAAAAGTACTCAACAGAATTTTCAACTCGGGCGTTATAACCAATTAAAAACCGCTAACAGCTTTAGTTACGCTTGAAGGGGTTAGTCAATAATAAAAAAGCTCTTGTTGACGGGCCATCACTTAATCAGACTGCCTCTTATTTGTTTATTGCTTTCATTAAGCACTTCATCATTTTTCTAGTAACAGTATACTACTTTTAACGATTACAAAACTCGTTTTTTAACATATTTTTGACGGAGCTTTTATTTTATTACCCTACTCCGACAAAGTTTGCAGTATTTTTTGGTGAAAAACATAATTAATGTTGTAAATTTAAAATTAAAACATTGGCACCGATTTCCAGTTCAGCTCAGTTGATGATCATTTTCAATTGATTATTTGAAAATGGTAAACAAAATAATAAACAATTACCGAGTTAAATGAAAAAAGCCTATGTACAATATATATATATTTTTTTTATTTTATCAATAATACTATCAAAATAAAGAATAAAAATTATGTATAATATGTCAATATATATACAGCTTTTTAATATTTCGTACAACACTCAAAACCGTTGTTCTGAAAAATTCCACTACCATTATGCATGGGATTTATATGAACAGTTGTACATAAATGATCAAATAAATGAATCTGTCAAGTCATGCCAGAGTGTTGAAAAATAAAAAAATTTAACAGTAATTTAAAAACTAAGGAAGTAAGTAATGATGTGAGACAAACTATAAAAAAAATATACACAATTTATCTAACACAAGTAGTGTTGAGTCGAATAACTATTTATTTTACAGTTCCACGTTCATTATTTTATACGAACCGTTGAACATCAAGAACCAAATAAATTAATCCGTGAAGTCACGTCAGAGTTTTGAAAAATAAAAAAATATAACAGTAATTTTAAAACTAATGAAATATGTAATAATTAATGTATGAGACGAACAATGAAGTATGCACAATTTATCTAATATAAGTAGGGCTGAGGCGAAGATAATTATTTTACTATAATATAACGTTATCCATATTATTTACTATAATAAAAATGAATATCTACAAAGTAACCGCTGAGTTCATGGAAAACTTTATAATATCATTAGAGTAAAAAGATTAATTAAGGCACTATGAGAAGACAAAAGAGTTATGAGTATGAGATATTTACTAAGCAAAATTTCGAGAAATAATCAATTTAATGTGTACCCAAAATCTGAATTTCATTATAATCTTTGCCAGTCGTGCACCATTAATACCGTTTATACTGAATAAAGTTCTCAAAACCCTTCAAAACGGATTTTAAAGTGAGTCGTCAGATTTATACTTAAAAGTTTTTGGGTTTTGTTAGACATTAAACGATAAGTGTCGGGTATTACCTTTGTAGTGGTGACTAGAGTATTAAGCGCTTAAAACTCTAAGCGAAATTTTTCCTCGATTTTACTCATTGTTGAAGTTGGTCCGTTTTAATCAGTTGCGATTATGTCAAAGTAGACGATAAAAATAAATTATAAATTTTGATTTGGAATTAAAATTATTTTCAAGGCATTCCATTTCCAATCTACGTTTTAATTGGAACTTGTATAGAATTAGTTAAAAATTAATTTCGATTTTAAAATACTACATCAAACTATGATTTAACGAATGGTCGCAGAACTGCGATTTATCATTCGAGTAAGTGAGTATTAACTGAATTGCACTGAGATCAACTTTACGCATAGTCAGAAATTTTATTCATTATATTTTCAATTGATACTCGAATTAAAATTCGGTACATGTGTGGCCGAGGTTATATTAGACGTCCTAATTTGCAACAATCTAAGATAAAGGGTGTTGAGCATAAGTACATCACAATCAATCCTTAAGGGTTCTTCCTCTCCATATAAGAACTATACATTATGTAAGTATTTACAATTTTGACAATAATACTAATTAATTTAAATACTTGTGATTCAATTGGTAATTTAGTAAAGGTTAAACAACTGTGAGAAACTGCAATGCGCTAGTAATTTGTAAACAATACCATCTGTTGAAAGCACTCATTAAAATATATTGTGATGGAAGTAATATAGTCATCTCACTTATTGCGAGGCAGTTAATTTACTGTTCATTTGTTTGAGACTTGAATATAAGGCAACCTCCTATTTCCGTGTCTCTTTTTTTAATAAAAACTTCGTATAGTCAGGCTTATATGGTATTAGGTTGCTTGTTGCTGATTATTGCGTATATTTTAAGTCATACATACATACAACGTGCCTTTTGTTTTGTTATCGTATTAAAATTACTAGCAAAAATTGATTTTTACATACTAATATACTATATATGGACGTATCTACAACTTATGCCGGCTGACTTCTTACCCAGATGATATCATATTCAAAGGGAAATGATAGGCTGCAACAGAATTTATTTGGTATTGCTTTTTAAACCAATGCCAACAACACCAATATATTATGGAAAAGCGCCTTCCCAGAATCAAACTACCCCTTTATGGGCCCCTTCGATACAGGAAGTCAACGCGTCTGATATCTAAGGTTAGTTACGCATCACGAGAGACCGCGCAAGTATCTGTCTATCCGATTAGGGATATCTGGGGACATATTAAGCGCTCGGTAGGAAATCGGAGAATTTAAGTCGATGATAGTGCGGCTTTGCGGTAATTGCGATAGTCATAGTGTTTCAGTTTCAGAATCTCAGTTATTTTGTAAATTCTATTTTATTTAGTCTGTTTTTACCTAATAACTAATGAAATACTACTACCGTCTTTTATATCTCTTCTCAGAATACTTAGTGTTGTACGTTGTAATGAGAGTCTAAAGTCTAAGGAGTAGTAACTTGAGATTGTGAATTCTCGATTTTTTTAGATTCTCGAGATTGAAAAATCTATTTTTAGTATTTTTGAGAATCTCGAGAACTAGAGAATTTTATTTAATTTTTTCGAGAAATTTGAAAATTTATTAAAAATATCTTACATTAATAGTATTGTGGAATATTTTAAATCAAATACTGAAATAATACTAATACTAATACGAAACTAAACATGTTTATGTTTTATAAATGGTTCACAAATAATACAGATGTAAATGAATACAGCGAAAAACAATATTGCACGATTTATAACAAGAAAATAATTATATAATATAAATATTTTGAATATAGTGATCGACAAAATAATGAATAATTTATTCTTTAAAAAACAGAGGCAATCTATTGATTTATCCGATAATATTGTTTTTTTTTTCGACACGAAATTTGCAGAAATTGAAAAGTTTCTCTCGTTCTGTGTCGATGTTGGTTTTATTGTACTTAAAGCTGTTTTTAAAAGTTTTAGATAGTCAGTCAATTTTCCTGTTGCTTCAAAAACTCTCTTTTCAGCGCATTTGCCACCATTGATTTCGTATCTTTCGCGTACCCCTGGCCACCAAGCACGTACCCCGGCTAAGGAATCGCTTGTCAAAGAAATACATGACTAATGCATAACATGAAAATTACGATATTTCGAACAATAATTTAATTTCGAATTCAGTATACAAATAAGTGAAGAGTTTGAAATATTCTCGAGATTCTCATAAACAATTTCTCGAGAAACAAGATTCTCAAAATTAAATTTTAAAATAAAAAGATTCTCGAGAAAAGAAAATCAAAATTAAGTAAGATTTCTCGATCACGATCACTAGTAGTAACCCAAGAGTTGGTTGATTTGCACTATTTTTTTTTATAATAGTACACAGTTTGTAATTGGAAAGTTTCTTTGAGTTGAAGTCTACTCGTCTACCTTATGGTGCTGCAAAGTTATTAAATGCAATATAATTCACTGGTGTTGTAACCAGCAGTGAGTGAGGACTAAGTTTCTTTAACTTCATTGTCCGTCTCTTTTTCATAAAAAGTGACGACATCCTGTGATATACTACCACATTAATATTATGTCAAATCACATTCGACCGTCCAAGATGATAGAACTTGGTAGCGAAATTACCGTGCCGTGTAAATAGTATAAATTCAGTGATATAAGAACAATGTAGCCATTTGTAATGTTTGTAATAAAACTATGGCAATTAATCACTCGCTACAGATGCCCTAATAAAGCCATAAACCTAAAACTTTGGAAAGTTTTCTATAATACGTTCGCATAAATTGAGTAGAAGCAAGAAAGTGAGTGGCATTTGCACTTGAAATTAATCATGTGAATGTAAGAGTTTAAATTATAAAAAAAGAATTACCAATTGAAAGCAAATCACGAATGAAACGGGTATTATTATGTATTACCAGCCACCTGTCAACAACATTATGTTAATGATAGATGCTTGTAAACATCAACCCTAAATCGATAAATTTACCTTTAGCAAGTTTAACAAAACAACTGAAAATCTACAGAGAAGTTTTCATGGAGAATATTACATTACATTATATTATAAATTACACATCTCCTGAAGTTCTAAATGAAATATGTTGTAGTGAAAGTTAAAACAAAGCTCCCACTCATTTTCAAATCTAATCAAGACCCGACAGCAATGTTTTACTTACGTTGTAAACTTTACGAAATGAAGCCATGTTTTCACAACGAGTCTCATTATTAAGAATTGCCAAACCCAAATTTAATATGAAAATAATTCAAGAGGAAATTATTAGAATGATGTGATGTGTTTAATTTTTACAAATTTACATAATTTTCTAATTTACACATCATTTTAGGCTTCAGTTATTCTGCATAACATATGAGATGTATTTATTATATTCTACGTCGTTTTGAATCTTATGTACGTATGTAATTCAAGAAATAAATTTATTAAAGCGATGTTAGAAAAGTATTATTATCATTACATAGCCATATAATAGTAAGAACTTTTCATGTAAAATGTAAAATGTACGCTACTAATGTCTTGATAAATAAAAATTGATTTTATTTAAAATATTGCCTCTGTTACTAAATCATATCCGTTGCTAATGTTGACGGTATGGTCTCGTAATGGATTTCAAATGCTGAATCTAGACTATGGAATACATCCGGTTAAAATCAGTTTAATGCTATCAACAATTTACTTATTTATGATATTTATTAACGGATATTTCTAAAACAGGAGTGATTTGATTTCACCTTGCCTGAATATTAATTAATTCATGATCACGCCATCGATATTTTTGTTGTCAAAAGCTGTTTATGAACAGACAATATCACTATTATTTATTAATCTACAATTTTTATGGTAATTATCTGTATTCGTTCTGAAGTTTTGTATGAAAATGACTTTCAAAGTCGTTACGGGTTATTAGTCGACAAAGTAAGTAAATAAAATATTATTTTCTTTCTAAAATACGTCTGAAAATAGCGAACGAAAACAAAACAGGCGTTCCAGAAAAGTCAATATTCTGAATAAATGTTTTCGCTACAATGAAAAGTTTAGGCGGTTGAGTTGGGTGCGGTGGTATCAGGGTGGCATAAAATTTGAAGAGGTACCTTACTGATACTGACATTGCTTTTTGAAACGTTACCACATTAACGATGCCTTTGTTACTCGGCGCATACATCATACACAATAAGATAGACCAGTTTTTTCCAAACAATTTAAGTAAAAAAAGAATTGAAATAATTTCGGTACATACATTTGGCAGCTTTTGTTTTTGATATATCGAATTGAATGGTAAACAATAATTATGAAAAAGTTGTGTCTAGTTTTTTTTGTGTTATGAAAATGATCGAGAGTATGTTACAATTGCTTATACCTTAAAACAAATTATATACAACTGAAGATATAATGAAACACACTCGCATTAAATAATTAACAGTTTGCTAAAAAGTAAGTACTGTTTTTTATTCAAAATATTAATTATTTATGATACATGTTTTCCCGTATTTTTTCCTATTAAAACAATATAGCAGAAAATAAATGTATAAATCTGTCTATTACAAACTTTCCTCCCAAACAGTGAACAGTGGCGACGTTAAATTTGCACATGTAATTTTGGCTACCTTGCCCTCCTCCACCCACCATTGCTTTCCCATCCGTTAATTTTATACGGCAGTATCCAGTGGCGTAACAAACGTTAAGCGTATCTACAGTTTTTTTCCTCTTAGTTGGGAGTGTCTTTGGAGCAACTGCCCAAGACTTGGTGGCGTGCACTTAAGTGTGCAGCAAAATCAAGAAGAAAGGGAAGAGCTGCGTAAGTCGGTCCAACCTTCCATTGGACCGATCGGTCACTCTGACTTAGTGGCGAATAAGGGAAATTACGAGGTCTTTAAAAAATTGCGGCGTCATATGGAAAGCGAGTAGACCTCAACTCATATAAGTTTTCCATTTATCTGGAGGGATTGTATTTTGGCTGATATTTCAGGTTCAACTGTGCTATTTTCAATTTCCAACTTTTAACATTATTATTAATTGATGAGCTATATCTATTTTTAGTATCGCCATTTGCATATTTAAGTTAACTGCTGTTTGATAATTTTAATTATTTACTCACTTGTTTTATTAAAATTCTTTATTGTCATTGTTTATTATAAATATGTACACTAAATGTATCATTGAGTCAACATTATCTTGAGTGTGATACAAACAAGTGTATCGAATAATAATAATGAAAAATGATGGACTATATCTTGTGGGTGTTACATGACGTACGGTTCACGACAATATTTTCAACTTGCAACATTATCTTGCATTAAAATAACGCCAACGTCTAAATGTTGTCGCCATCAATCGCAGGCGATGCTGGGTAATAAGTGTTTCTTAAAAGTAAGTTTCCTATAAAGAAAACTTCATACGAATACTGCCTTGCATATACATGTAGGTAAATATTTGTTTTTCCATTAAAGATAATTCATAATATTCTGCCATAAAGTTGTTTGATCGTTATAGTTAACATAATAATCAAACTCAAGAGCTTCTCAAAGAAGCAAAACACGTGTCACACCTCACACGAAGGGAGATATCAATTTTAATTTTACGCTGAAAACGTATATTCATTATTCAAAAATTTACTAATCCATTGATAAAAAATTGAATAAGACGACAATACCTCTCAATTATTGCATGTATCATACATAGACAATAATTTATTAAGTTATATTGAACCTAATTTTTGGTTATTATTTCACATTCTCTTTGTCAAAAGCTACATTTTTAAATATTAGCAGAGTTCACCAATATTCAAATAATATACATATTGAAGTATCCAGTGAATCAAAAAAAAAATGTTTTTTGAAAGGTGTATTTGCGTTGAATTCAATATTTTTATATTAAATTCTTTGTTTTATGCTGTACGCCGGATGCCAGACGCTCTCAAATATGTATATTTTTAAGTGCCAACACGTGTACGTGAGTTTTTTTCAATTTATCGTTTAGAAACGCTGGTTCGACGTTGAATATGCTGCTTTCTACCTTGGTGGGAAACAATTACTCTCACAATATGTTCTCCTGATTAAAGCCATTATACATATCGTCGTACCAGGAGAGAATAATGTGACGAGGGAAATCACTCAAATTATACGGGCTTTGTTTGTTGGTAGAGTCGATCATGTTGGATAATATTTTGTAACAATAGATTTCTATGATACCCTGATACATCGAGAACGATTTCTAATGTTTATTAATTTATTTTATGGAATATCAGTTAATCATCGTATTATTTTCAAGTTGGTTAATTCACTTATTTGGAGACAGCGTTGCATAACGTAATAATGATTAATAAAAAAATGAATTTAAGAACAAAGAAATTGATTACGGGATTGTGATGTAACCATAGACAAAAAGAGTAAAAAGAAAAAGTTTTACTATTCTGTCTTGCATTGTTACGGTATGTGAAAAATACAATAATTTTGAGTTTTCGATGAATTCAAACATTTAATGGCAGGTTTGTAGCCGAGAGATGAACATCGTGCTCTTCGGGTGCGGATTCCACGGGTTTTCTTAAAATGATTGAATTTTAATCGATTTGTGTTCAAAGACATGGATGTCTGTTTTTTTATCATGCCCGCTCCCAATGTAGAGAAAATGGACTCATAATGAAGGTATCTTAACAGAAGTTGTTTACGAGAACGGCTTATTACTCAGTTGCTCAACCTCTTTTTTTTTTAGAGAATATTGATATAAGGATGGGACTAAGGCAGGATTAGTAGTAAGTTAATCACTTTGGCTACACCCCGTTTTTTTAGGATCCGTTGGGTGGGAGGGAATATTAGATGTCACGTCACACATGTCTTAGATGTCAAAAACTCCATGTCAATCCAACCCTAAAAACGACAGTTAAAAAAAATGCGCATAATGCGCAACGGAATAGTTTTTATGAAACCAGGTGCTGAGATTGTTTTACATTGTGAAAATAAATAATCATTTTTTTAGTATCTCTTGTATATATAATATATACTATGAATGTACCTACGCATGCTAGATGAATATATTATATGTGATGATGAAACGATAAGATTTTCAATGTTTTAATGAGAAAACCATACCATGTTTTTGAAATTTTAATTCAAAACATATTAATTAAGCATCAACTTCGAATTATCTGGAAAATTGTATTCTGTATACATGATGTATCCGAGTAATTATTACTAATATGTAAGTATTCAACCAAATAACTTATTCATACGCAGCGTAATGAGCCCCATGTATAGAGTATCAGGGGAATTTAAATCATTAGCAGTCTCACGTCAAAAAAGACAGGAGTTTACAGGTAAGCTAATAGCCGTGTTACGAAGTTTAGTGTCAGATTATTGATTACCTCGATGCCACAGGCAGACGTTTACCGATGGGGATTCCCCCTTGTTCATAACATAAAGTAATATTTTAATATAATTTATTAAAGCGAGGTATTTCAAAACGTATGCACTTCGTGCGGTTGGTAAACACGCTCTAAAACTATTTGAATAATAATCATACGTTTAAATGCATGCGTTTATGCTTTTAATTATGTTGGCGAGGACGCTCGATGCTAAAGCTTCTCGCGTAATGAACAATGAGCATATTATTTTTTTACATATATAACAAGGAGAATTATTGTAATGATGATCTAGGCATTCAAAGTAATTTGATGAAATACTTATAATTGGTTTCATACTCCAAACTTAACAGGTTTCCTTGCATATTTTAAGTATTATTAGTTCAAAAAGTTTAATACAGATGGCTGAAATTGTATTTTCGAAATGTTTCTAAGGAATGCTGAATCAATTATGTTTTTTTTGTGAAAGAATAAACCTAAAGCAAAAAACTGGATACGTTATTTTTCGCATTGACATATTGCAATGGTAAATTATCATCTAAAAAAAAACAAAAAACAGTAAAAGTGTATGTAATAAGGGTTTCTCTTAGCTACAAAGCCTTTATAAATGACTCAATTTACAAGGAGCTGGTGAACATATGCAGCTGGATTAAGAGAGAGAGAAGAACAGCTAATCATCTAAAATGGTAGATAATATCCGTGTTATTAGAACGCGCTATAATATTGGAGTTTCTGTTCGGTGATCAAGACTCAACGTGGCATACCTATGAAGACTCTAAAAAGCGTCATTTAAAATTTACACATTATTGGGGCAGGGGTTCACTGTTCTACGATTTTGTTGCCAAATTCGAAAAAATACAGCACCTAGAGAAGAAGCTAGAAATAACTTAAAATAAAACGGTTATTTTTTCTGGGTAAACAATAATTTAGTTTTTGTTTTTTATATACGAGCGTTTTGATATGATTCGATTTACAAACCATTCAAAGAACTTTAATAAAATGAAATTTGTAGCACATGTGTAATTTATAAATCAAAAACATTTACCTCATAATATTATTACGTTTATAATACATGTTTATCATAAGAAAAGAAAATAGAGTAATAGTTAGTATATTGCGTTGTAAGTTCACGTTTTATGACTTAGTTTTCTGCACTTATATATCAGTAAAATTTAAAACGGTTAATTTGGAAATACCATACTTTATTCGTATGTAATAGCTGGAAATTGTTTTACGTTAAGTTTATAAGAAACTTTTAGAACTGCTATATTAAATGCGTTTAGCAACATTGATATGTTTGGTATAAATATTATTATGTCGATTACAAAAAAACAGTTATAATAATTGTTAATAAATTATTAATTTAAGTGTTGAAGGTATTTTACGAACTATTTATCTACAACCAGAATATTGTGTAATTACTGTAGAGTAAAGAGGTTAGTTGGCTAGATGCCAGACAATTAAATGAATTTTTAATTCAGGTTTAGCCTGTTAAAACCTTTGGTTAGTTTATTTATGACTTAAAATTAAAACGAATATTTGTTTTTCTATGTGTCGATTCCTTTAGATTTACAGTAGACCCCCGATAACACGATTGCCGACAACTCGGTCTTCATTGAAGTTTGCGGCTGCTTCTTGATTACTCGCTAAAATACTATTGCGGAGCATGCGTATTCTCTGTTTTTGTATGAGTATGGTAACCCGATAGCCCACTTCCAGCTGGTTCGCTTTTTATCTAACGTGTTATCGGGAAATCTACTGTATTGAATTACTTTTACACAGTAAAATCCTAATAAAATAAAACGTGGCTTATGATCAGAAATTTATTGAGTCTGATGTAAAATATATAATGGATTTTATAAGCCCTTGTCAATCTATTTATCTTAGATAAGAGAGTTACCGCCTTTTTGATTAGTTTAAAAAACAGTGTATTATTTATAAACAATCATTTAAATGTAAATAAAAGTAACTTCTCAAAGTGAACAGGTATTTTTTTTAAATTTTATCATAGATAACATAATGGAACAAAGAAAATATAATATAGGTTGACTTCCTTGACAATTTCCGATACTTATAATTTGTATTTTTTTTAAATGTATTTAAGTAAAAAGAACATCGATAAATTATTGCGTAGAATGTAATGAATATTGACGTTTGACTACTTTGACGCAGACGCGACCATATGGATGTGATAAAATTTCAACGTAAAATTTTATTTCGCGACCGTTTCAAGTAAAGTCGACTGCGTGAATATTTTCCACATTTTTTCGCGACACGAATGGCCGCCAACAAAGAATTTTTGCCCAGGTAAAACCACAATCTTGAGCCTTTCGTGACAAAGTCAGTACACCGATGAATTACCATAAATTATGTAATGTAGGTATTTCTATTGAAGATTGTGGAAAAATAGTATAAGCGAGATTACGTTCACAGGTTTTCCAGCTCGCCAAAATACGGTTTCGGTGAAAGGCTGTTAAGAATAGAACGAATAAAAATACCACGCTTTAGCAGGAAAAATATAATACTGCTATTTTGACATTTTTGGACTATTTTGGTTTTTTTAATGTATTGCATATTGAGGGCTGTCAATGTGTTGTAACTACCGAAATGTCAAAAATACGTATTATATTATGATAAATGTACCATAATATATTGAATACATACATACTATGTATTAGTAGATTAATGTATTTAGTTACAATCACTTAATTTATTTTTCGATTTCACAATAATCAGGTTTATAATATTTAGCCATCGACATGGATTTCCAATGGAGCATTTTAAGAGAGTTGTTTTAAGACAGCTGGTTATTATTGCGTCATTAATTATTTAATTTTCAGAGAAAGGAAGTAATTGGAAGAATGTGACTTAAAAACGACTAGTGGTTTGCTATTCGGTCTCGCCTCGTCCTGTTTTTAGGCTAGTATAGGTGCGAGGGAATTCAAACAATTACAAATCCATAAATCGATTAAATCAAAAATTTAAAATGGTCTCTAAGGATATTAAAACCTAAAATCCTTGAAAATTGCAACTGAATTGGTTCGTCCCATTCAGCTGCAATGTCAAGAGCGTTGAGTGTTCGACTTAATTATTTGAATATTATATTCGAGCGGCAATCAATGTAACTGTTGCATATTATTAATATTTTAATTTGAGTCATCGTAATTATAAAGTGTTTCAATTCAAATATAAATTTAGGGTTGAAAATTTTTTTTGGGTCTTGGTTGAATTAAATTAATTTAAACAATATTATGATGTTATGGACAATTTTTATGCTGATTGAAATTTTACGAAACAATTAAACACAGTTATATCATTATTCTCCTATTATTTCTTGTTTAATTATACGATTGAAAAGTTATAAAGATTAATAAAGAGTATATTATTTTTTATTTTTTTTAATAAATAGCAAATTGAAAAAAATATTTACTAACAATTAAAGTTAAGTAAAAATTCATTTTTATCGAAACATAAAGACAAAGCTTATGGTTGTGCTAATTATATGACATTATTTCTATAAATATGATGCCTTTCTATTCAGAATTAATAGTAACATCACACCATACAAGCTATTTGTGAAGCTGGACGGGAAGAATACCAAGGAAAGATTTACTGATATTGCGACTCTCATTGATTTAAAAATAAATGTAATTTTTAAGTTGTATTCTTTTAAAACTCATCAATGTATAATGTAAAGAAAATCTTTAGTGCCAAACAGTAAGCTTCTTAAATTTCACGTCTCGTATTTTAAAAACTGTATTTGGCGAACTAAAAGATGTATTTTTTATGCGTAAATTTTGACATGTTATCCGTATCATAAAATATGAAAATTATAATTGAACAAATCTTTCAAACAAATTATTTATCTCTGAAATTGGCAGATAATTTTTACTGACGTCATTCGAGTTTCAGAATGTGTGAAATAATGAACGATACTGGAGGACGTGTTTGCGTACTGCCTAAATAATGCACGGCGATAAAAAAGGGAGGCCGGCCACCGGGCGACGAGGTCTACGTCGCTCGCCTGTCGTAGTGCTCCCCTGGGAAGTACAATGACCTACCTGGAAAGTGGAATCGTAGCGCGCTACACCGTAGCAGCCCGACTGATGCGAGTATTAAACTTCACAGTTAAGCTTCAAAGATAACTTATTGACGCAAGATAGACAAAATAAGTTTTTTTGTATGTTTATTATGTCACGTAAATGCAACGTACATATTTTAATGTTCTCAAAAAAACAACATTTTAGGACTAGTTTTATCATTGGTTATAAAAGTGAGCTAGAATTTTTCACTGTTTTTTTATCGAAGTACAGTTTTTTTATTGTAGAATATTTTTAAAGGGTAGCAATATTATTATCCTAATTATAAACTTTCATCAATTCGTTGTCATTCGTTTCCAATTTAAGCTGGTGAAATATCACCACATTATTGTTGTTTATTTATAATTAATGAATATTTACACATTAGTTCTCTCATAAAATTTTGTTCGGTTGATGAATTTTTAATGTAGCTTTCTTTTTGATTTCAGATTAGTTTTAATTGATTTGTGAGAGGTTTTTAACATTTTAATTGTAGATTATTTAATTTCGTTTGATAACCTGTAAATTCTTGTCTTAGTTTCTGTTTCACATACCTTGTAGTTGTAAACATTCAATTATATATAGATAGTCCTGTTTTGCTTGTATTTTATCAGTTGATAATGCTCGTGCATCATTATAAATATGTGGAAGTAGTGCAAAAAAATTGTGTTTTATTTTTTAAAATACAACGCCTTTCCACCAAGAATTGACAGTTAACACCATAAAAGTGTTTAATTTTACAATAATACTAACTTATTTTTTTGAAAAAATCTATACGAAATGCAGCAGTACGCCTTCGACGTCTTTAGTTAGAAGCTACTAAATAGTTAGACTATTGTGAAGAATAAGTCTGTCGAATATTTTCATATATCTACAGCAACTTCCGTGTGTTGTTTTTTAGGTATGAAATTTAAAATGAAATGATGTTTGCTATTGTGTTAATTGTAACACAAAAAAATATATCATACACGGGAAAGTTAATAATAACTGCAGTTAAAATTTTTCATTCAAATATGGTTTTATTAGATGAAGACGATCCCGTATTTATCTTTGTTTTCTTCTCTGAGCTCAAATTATTATATTAATAAGTTTTAAGACATGTAATTCTTTTAGTGCATTGTATAGATTATTGATTAAGAAATTTAAAAGTAAGAAACACTAACTAATTAAAACAAGTTTTTATGTCCAATATTATCTTTTATTAAAATAGTACTGAACGACTTATCCAAAAACCATTCGCTTTTCACAATCCTTTTAAAATTCACATTCCGCAACACAACTGCATCGAGTGCTAAACTATTTGATTGATTAGTTCCACCATTTACGATCTTCATGATTTCAACAAAATCGATCAAGGATGAGAAATCTCTTAATTTCATTTCGCAAGGCCGTATTTATTTAACTTGAACTGGATAGTAAACGCGTGTTTTTTCAAATACATGAAAAGAATATTTTTAATCCAGTCAAAAGACTACAGGCTCCTAATATTACTGAAGATGATAATTGGCAGTTTATGTGTTTTTACTTTAATATTATCTACGATAACTTGATGGTAATTGATAATTGTAATCATAAAATAATCTATACTATAACCCTTTTAAGTCGATAAATGCACAATATTTTATTGTTAATAACTAGGTTCTACTAACTATTGGGCAACTCTGACAATATCAAATTTGAATTGTTGAGATTTTGTATATTTCCATGTATTTCGTTACTTACGACACGGGTTTCACCTTTCGGTATCTTCAGGCATTCGAGCATTAGAATTTAATAAAAATATTAAGGAGATTATAAATAGTTGTAGCATTACAATCAGCTATAAGGACTTGTCATTTTTATCTACACGAAATCCACTAGCACCAAAATTTTATGGACTACCAAAAATTCACAAGACTTTAATACCAATTCATTCGGTAGTGTCATATCTGAATGCTCCAGCGTACAAACTTTCCAAAAAAGCTAACTCCCACATCTGCACAGTAAATTAAAACCATTGTATAGTATTAAAAATCATTTGTGTATTCAAGTGCCTGAAGATGCAAGAGAGCAAAACACGGGTCGTTAGTGATGAAATACGTGGAAATGTACAAAATCTCAGCAATTCAAATTAGATATTGAAATTTCATGAAGCACCCTCAGTCGATGTCTTCAATTAAACTCTGACAATAATTGCCAACATTGCCAACCCCTATCACTCTTTTTTTTAACAAAAGGTATGAAAATAAGTATCGAAAACTATGCTTTAAGACTTTTTGTTGAGAGTAGAAACAGTTTTTTCTAATCTCGTAAATGGTGCATTCCGTGGTATGCGGCCGGGAAAATATCAGCATTGTGACGTCACGTGCCGTGTTCGCTATCCGTTTCCCGTGAAAAATAACGTTCAGAAAGGGCTTAATGGTAAATTGATGTGCAATAGAACGTGTATGATAAATCCCTCCATTGATAATTGGCTTTATTGTTTTATTATTTCGATCAATGAGTCTGTTCGGAAATGAAAGGTAATTTAAAAAGTTGCGCAATTTATTGGTATTTCAGAGAGCTGTTAAAACAATAAACCACATCGATAATGCTCATTGATTTAGTGAATACTGAACATTTTAAGAGGAAAAATGAATACGCTTGATTGATTGGTTGAAATTTCCCAAGGGAAATTTAATTTGTAAATTAAAAAGAGTCATTTCCAGTTATATTGAGATATTTTTATGAGCTCAATAGATATAGTCACCACGTCAGCATTATGTTGTATTACTTAACAGAATTTTTCTACCAGAACTGCTTGTTACTCAGTTGTTCAACCTCTCTATTTTTTCCGAAGAGAGTAGGGATAGAAGGATAGGGCTAGGACAAGACTAGTCGTTAGCTAATCGCTCTCGTTACGCCCCGCGAGGATTGGGCGGGTGGGAGGGAGGATTCAGACTACGAACAGAAATCCATAAATCGATTGAAAGATCAATTTATGATACCGTCTGCACCGGGAATTGAACCCGAGACATCCGTAACCGTAGCCAGCGACGCTACCAACTTTGCCACAGACGCCGACATTAAAACATTACTATCGGTAAAAGGGTAGAATAATTTAATTTTTGTTTTTGTAAATGTTGTGGCGGGTATTTCAAATTTCAAGAAATATTAACACTTAAATGTATAAATTGAATATAAACAGGTTTTTAAATACAATAAGTGCGTTGCAAGGATATTTTGTCATATTATTTAAAAATTAAATGTAGCCGAAAAATGACATCTAATATAAAGAATAAGATAAAACATTTCTTCGATGAGCGAAACTTGTCCTGACTAAATAACTAAAAATGGTGGTTTAGTCTTATAAACAGAATTCCTTTCCCTTTTAATGTGTTAACCGTCAATTCTTGTGGCAGAAAGGCATTGTATTTTAAAAATAAAATAAAACAAAATTTGTTTTGTTCTTTTTCTTCATTTTATAATGAACAGGATTGGTTGATAATGCTCGTGATGACCAAAACCATCCCTGATTAATATAGAAATGTGTAAGTAGTACAAAACAAGTTGTGTTTTATTTTTTAAATATAATTTCTTTCCACCAATAACAATTTTTGTGTGTCAGTATTATAGCAAGTATTGTACTATGGAAAACAAAACACAATTTACACAAAATTGAATATCATAAAAAAAAACATATAGAAAGATTTATATAGCTGGTGTACGTGTATGGTTAATTACATACCACATTTAGAACAATTTATAAACAAAATTGCCGTAAAGCAATTTTATACGGAAACAAAAATAGCATAACGCACTGATGTATCCATAATCGTAATATGTTCCACTAATCCGTAAATTCCCATGGGTGGAGTTTATTTCATGGAGAGATTTTGGCAATAAGATTTACGATTAGAAAAATGGGGTTAAAAATACTATACCAACACTTTATTATCTTGTGAAAAATTCTGTAAAGTAATGGCAATCAGTATAATATTAGCACATATTATATAAGATATATTTAAATTAATTAGTAACTAGTGAGTACCCGGCATGCGTTTCAATGCCACTCCGAGAAAGAAAGTGTTGGTATTTTAATTCTGTTTATTGAAATGATTTTGAGCTAGAGGTCTGCAGGGGCCGAAAATTTATAAAATGAGCCCAACATCTTCAGGTCCAGCCTGGCCCGAGTTTGAGCCTCAATATCACACTAAACTTGCCACCCAAACCCGACCCGATAACCAGATTTT
This sequence comes from Himalopsyche phryganea, assembly GCA_022494535.1. Classification (NCBI taxonomy): domain Eukaryota; kingdom Metazoa; phylum Arthropoda; class Insecta; order Trichoptera; family Rhyacophilidae; genus Himalopsyche; species Himalopsyche phryganea. The sequence continues at coordinate 1,420,876 of JAGVSL010000120.1, read as the reverse complement.
TTAGCCAGAAAAAAGCCCAATTTTTCCAATATAGATATTCATTTATACTTTTCAAACAAAATATCTTATTGTTATCATATTTCCATCGAACTTCATAACACATGTGAAAAAATTATTTCAGTTATGAATAGTGGCCTAATGACTGATTCATGACCCGAACATAGTCCGAAATATTTTTCTGAAAAATAAATGTCTTTAGTATAAAGTATAGTCTGTATAAAGTCTGCACGGAACATGCCCGGGACTGTGTAGACCTCTATTTTGGATGCAAAATAATTTTCCGTGTGCGTACACGACTAAATAGAAAGGTTTTTCCGAGATGTCGCTGTTTGTACGTATTTAGTTCTTTTTTTAGATTTTAGATTTTTTCCAGAAACCTTCACGGGTGTGTCTATAACAATTCTCTAAAATTTCATCGGATTCGGATGAATGGTAAAAAAACTCATGTAGGACAAACAAACAAACAAACAAGTGTACATTAATTTATATAAATATAGATATAACATCTCTAATGTGGATATTTTATCGATCAAATTCAACGAAAAAACAAATCATTGATATAGTGATATGGATTTTAATACTTAAAAAATATTCTATTTAAAGTATTTGTATTTTTTTATAAGCTGCTATGTTATGGAAACGGGTGTCGTCCTCAAATTGAAACATATACAAATTTCTGTGTTTTGTTTTTTTAATTTGAGATAGAATGGTATAAATGTATACACTTGAATTGTGTAAAAGTGTCAGATATTCATTAAAATTGTATTTATATATATATGTATATAAATATAATTTAGCACAGTTTGCAGCAGTTATTGTATTATTTTAAATTACGGGCAGGGCTATATTCAATCAGATCAGTGATTCGTCAATTGAAAATGTTCTGTTACTGAAAAACAACCTATTCTGGTACTATAAAAAAGATCTTGTTTTTATGAATATATGTCGTTATAAATTATTTTACTATCAATATATTCTATTATATAGTGAGAAAAAAATAGCCACACGTTTGCATTTGGTTGAAATAAATTAAAAGTATTAAAATGGCTGATTTGCAAAAGAAAAAAATGCTGCTAAAGATAAGATTAAATTTTCAGCAGACAAATCATTTTTTATCATAAATCCGGGTCGTGAAATAAAAATCGTACATAAAAGAAATATTCATTGTAGGCTCGCGGTTTTATTTTGTTGCCATCTTGCGCCAACATAAAACAGGATAACAATTTCTGGCCATAAAAATGAGATTGCATGAATGCACTCAGCCAAGATTTCACATATAAAAATAGACACAAAACCATGAAAATAGAAGGAAGTCTGAGCAAAATTGCCTCGTTTGGAATATTTGCAATATCATTTTTCACATGAGCACGTCTTTATTATTATAGTTTCATCGAGACGTCGTTTCAAAATACCCCCTACATGGAATTTAAAATAGTCCTGACTGGTCATACGTATTATAATCAAATACTATTAGGCTTAAAAATAGCAGGCAATGTGCGCGTAGATAATAATATGGAAGCAAGTATGTACAGATCTGCTGGTGAGAATATAATGTGTAAGATCTTGTATCCATTCTGTACAATGTGTATGCTAGATGGATGATACTAGTTAGTGATACAAGTAGTTGATCCATGCTTAATTTAAGATTTGTTATCTTGTAATATATTAATATTTTATGAACATGAGGAGTTTGTGTACTCATTTGATGAAAATGATACTTAAATTAAATGCAAAGCTATTAAAATTTCTGTAGGTTTGTGTTTGTTCAAAGATCTATTTCGAATGAGTTTGGTTTTTCAATTACTCGTATAGATGCTAATTGTCGTAGTATTTAAAAAGAAAGGGAAAGTTGTCTATTTTAATTACATTACTTCTATAAAAATAATGTTTAATAACTTCAATAGAAAATAATTGCTTGGATGTATGTATTTTAAGTTTTATAAAAAATAACATGTTATATGCAAACATTATAAATAAAAATTAAATTGCGAACATACCTCTATAGGCTGCATAAATTACATTTAATTGTTTTTGATTTTATATAAAACTAGTGAGTACCCAGCATGCGTTGCAATGCCACTCAAAGAAAGAAAGAGTTAATGCTTTTGGATAAGAGGTCTGCACGGGTCGAAATTTCATAAAATTACTCGACCCGAGGCCGATTCTCAATATCACACTTATTACCCGAACCCGACCCGAAGCCCAGATTAATTTTTTAATATAGTAATTCATTTATACTTTTCAAACAATATATGTTATTGTTTCCATATTTCCAACGATATTCATAGAACATGTGAAATAAATTATTTGAGTTAAGAAAACTATTGCCTTATGGCTGACTCATGTCTCGAAGATAGTACGAAATATTTTTCCTTACCCTGACCTGACTCGAGCCCGAATTCTTTACGGGTCAGAACCTGGCCCACGTTCTGGGCCGGGAAAAGTTTCGCGGGAAATCGGATGAATGCTAAAGGATTGAATAGAGTACAAACAAACAAATCTTCATTTATATATATATATATATATATATATATATATAGATTTAAAATTGATAATAAGAATAGTTTAAGCAAATCGTATAAATGATACACGTGAATGAATGTTTTTTATAGTGTAAAATACTGTCAGAAAATGCAATTGAAGAAAACATATATGAGTAGTCAAACTACAAAAAGGGCCATCTGCATATTAAATTAATAGATTAGCTCTTTTGCCATTTGACTATCCATATGTCCTCTTCAATTGAAGTACATTGTTTATGATAGTGAAATTAGGTAAAATTGGCAATTAAGACTACTCACCAAAATCAGGGCCGTGATCCTGCGCTAGGACGCCCCCGGCTGCCGACAGCGCGACGACGCAGAGTGAGAGAAGGGCGGGCGCAAAGCTGGACTGCAGCCCTTGCCGACGGCGAGACATGGTGATGGGATGGTGCTTCGCTTCTGGACTGGAACCCCTCTCACTGACCCTCGCGTGTCACATCTCGAGAGTACTGCAAAAGTATAAAGAATAATTTGAACAAAAAATGAATTATATATTCCAGTTCTGTTGCTTAATTCTCTGCTCAAACCTTTGCTTTCAAATAATGAATGGAAAAATGATTATCGATTCGTTAATACGCTAGTCGAAATAGCAAATTGCTAGGAGAATTAAATATTTGCTTGATTATAATTTTTTAGGAAATCTGGATGACCAGATGAAATTGTTTGACGAAATGCACATGCACAACATCATTGTAAGCATAATAATACTGCTCAATTTGCAACAAAATATTTCACGACGGCTTACTACGTAATTGATTTCAATTGAGCAATATTCAAAATGGCAACTAATTATTTGGTCAGTAAGTAATTCCATAAATTGTTAGTAACTAATTGATAAATAGTCAGTCAATAATTATGTTTGGTTAGTTAATGCCAAATAGTCAAGTTATGTTAGGCTCGGTTTAACTATAAAACTGACCGTTTTATATAAATATCTGACTTTTAATTTGAAGGTTTAATTTAATAACTGAGAATTTTATATAAATTACTGACCGTTTATTTTATTGATTGGCTATTACCTGACAAATACTAACCATTTTGATTAATTACTGACCAAAAGTTGATATAGTTACTGACCCAATATATTCAGGACATTCGTATTTTAATAACCATGTCTGCTCTTAGTGGAGCATATGAACTCCTAATGGAGCTAATCTCAACAAAAGTTATTTCACGAGAACTGATCTCAGTCGAATCACTTAATTTCAACGTAATAAATATTGGCATTTTTTTTGTTGAGTTATCACATAATTAAATTCTCAGCAAAGTATATTATACCAATGTGCGTGTAATGGGCTTGCCCCAAAATATGCTAAATAAAATTTGATATGATTTTGCATAATCTTATTTTGGGAAAATTCACTTACGCTCTCCTTTTCACTGTAAGCAAACTTGGTAATATAATTACGTGCTTAAGGCTTTTCAAAGAATTGTGGTGAATGTACAAAAAAAAACAAGGAAAAAGAAACAAAGAGATTACGAACTCAACGTACGATATTTACCTTAATTATTTTTACGTTCATATAAATTATTTTACTACCTAAGCCTTTAACGTAAAATAAATCTTCAGTGACATATTTAATACTAATCAATTTATGAAAAATGAACACGTATACAATTTCTGTATATTTTAAGACCAAGGAGATAAAAAAGCATATTTATTTCTAATGAAAATTTAACAATATTTTTATCGTTTTTTTGATCAACATATTTTGCATTACTATGTATTTCTGCAATAATTCTCTAATAAATAATATATATGATAAATTGTGACTTGAGTATTTGATTGTTCTATCAGCATTCTGGAGGTATTTTCATGTTGTTCAATTTTTGGTAGGTTCGGTGTTAAATTGTTCTATTCGTATATGCCACTAAAGTATATTGTGACTAAACATAGTACTTCATAGAAAATTAGAAGTTACGGAAATGATACATAATACATGTACAAAGTACCAAGACTTCAAAATGCATCAGTGAAAATTTATGAAAATGCTGATAGAAAAATCAAGCACTCGACCGACGAAATATGTTTTTATTTTCCCTTAATATTATGTTATTGTTTAATTACTGACATACTTTTTAAAATTTAAAAGTATTATATTTTAATTTTGCAAACTAATTATTGCGGTTGGTATATTTTGAGGAGAGATGTAGCTAGAAGTAAGTAGTGTTGTTGGTATGTTTCTTGAATATTTAATCACGAAGGAAACCCTGAACTGATTTTTTAAAAAAAGTGAATGGCTTAGTAAAGATAGTTTAATACATTTTGGAAATGTTTTCATGTTGCAATCTTTAACGTTATAATTAAGGATGCTCTTTGAAGTACGTTTTATAAAAGTAGTAGTTTGTTAGAAACTCGGCTGGAACAGGAAGCAAAACACAGAGAAGTTTTTTGGCTTCAAACTTAGAACAAATTTTGTTGTAAAAGTGGGCCAGCTAAAAGCTCAGTTTTGTCAGAGTCGAACTGGGTGTAAAAGGTCACAATACAAAGAAAAATACTTTTATGAGGGTCATTTTACGACTTAATCTATCACTAGACTGGCTTTGTTACTGTTGAAAAGGTGGAGGAATACAAATTATTTATAGAAATCAGTGTAATAAACTTGAAACGTAAGAATGCGATAGCTTTCTAAGTTTTCACGAATGAAACGTTACTGTACAACGAAGAGTTTCCACCTTTCTTATCAAAATATTTAATACATGCACGTAATATATAAAGAAAAAAACATTGTAGTGTACATATTACAAATTTATTAATTTAAATACCGAGTCGATATTTTAATAAACTTGGAGAACTGTAAACGATTAACTTTGCCATTTTATCCTGTTACATTTATAAAAATAAAACACGATTTTTATGATGAGAATCGGTTTCAATAGTAAATGCTCACTTGCTGAGAGAAATCAGTACTGATTGTGTTAAGGGAGTTTCAGTTCATCACATTTATATTTAATGATATTCTATTTGACTCGATTTGCTTTGTAATACAAACATAGAACTAAAAAGGCATACGAAATTGTTAGGTTTAATAATTAATAATTATGTGCAATAAAAATTAATTTTTAAATATAAAAAATAGTGTCGACTTTCATAAACCACAACTAAATGACAACAAATTAGGGTTAAAATTTTCGCAAACATACTTACTCTCTTTTGCTTTATGCACGAGTAGACAAAATCCTAGACCCACGACATTGTCGTAAAAGGGTGGCAAAGATAATAATTATTAGTAGATTTTCAATTCCAATTTAATCAATAAAATGTGCTATTTAATCGAAACGTTTTAGTTTTGTTAATCATGGAATATTACGGAATGTCATGAAATTATAAGGAAGGCATCATTGTCATTTGAATAATAGCAGACAAGCATAAACAAAAATTAAGATTAAATTAGATATCTCGTAAACCAAATCCTGTTGATGTTATTCGTGGAAGATTAATATTAAAAGTGTTGTATTAATTGAATCTTTTAAAACAAATTCTATGAAAGTTGTACAAGAATAAGTATCTTTTTACGGAAGCGATTGAAAATGAGAAATCTCAATTCTTTTGCAGCTTGCTGAAAATAATATATTATGCACTGTAGAATATTATAAAAAAGCAAGTCCGGCCAACAGGTAGAACAAAGCCGTATAAACAATTTGCTTCTATAAAGCTAAATCCTCATTACGGAAAACTTAGATAAATCTAGAAAAAGTAGACAGCAGCATATTCATTCCCTTTATGTATGATATAATATATTGAATAATGTATTTTTATTATATTTGACTTTCTACTGTAAAGTTTAACAGTACTTTTTGGATAAAATATGAGCTCTTATTATAAATATATTATTTTTTTGTTAATTGAAAATGTTCATTTGCTGAATGAAACTGATTATATTATTTAATTGTAGAATATATTCATCACGTGTTCTACTTATATAAATATAATATGTTTCTATCATGAATAGGCAGTTAGCACCTTTCAAGTTATTGCCGTATTAACGTTGTCTGACATAGATTATTAAAGAAATTTGAAAATAACAATGATAAAATAATTTAAGAATGTAATTTATTTGTCATGATTTTTATTGAATAAATTTTTAGAAAGTGTTATTTTTATCTCATTTAGTAAATATTCCAAGAATAAACATTTTTTGTATGCCTAAAACGTGCTTTACTTTCTAATGGGTACATTGCCATTGGTTTTGAAACTCATTGGTAACACCAAACATGTAGGTAACCTTTTTAATATAGTATGAAGTAAATCTGTCGATCTCGTGAGAGTTAACACTTAAAAAACTCATGATTAAGATATAAAGTTAGAGGTTTTGTAGACAAAAACAATGAATGCCTATCTTGCACCACTGAGGTGGTATCACTACCCATCGACAGTTTATATTGAAAACCGATCGCATAAATATGCCTCGGGCTGTACTCAAATAAGAAGCCGATACTGATCTTAAACTACGCGCCTGTTATCCGCCGTTAAACGGCTAGTGCTCAAATTTGCTTCGAGTCGGTTTTCGCTACAGCTAGGGTTCCACTACCGGTTAATCGGTTAATTGTATAAATGTTTATTAGTTACTCAATGTATATCAAATATATCAGAGATGATCGGAGGACATTTAAATAACAAGTAATGAGCATAGATAATAAACAGTCCGCTAAAGCTTACCGATTTCAATCCATTCAAGGAAAAAACGGGATAAAATACATAAAGGTATTTAGTTTTAAGGTGTTAACTGTCAATTCTTGGTGGAAAGACATTATATTTTTAAAAATAAAGGTATTTGTCTCAATTTTTATAAAATTGTTAATTAGTTATATTTTTACTACAAGCAAATTAATAATCTGTTTTGCAAATTATATTTACAGTGTTCATTTTTATTCATACTGGGATGGACAATAGAAATATTGATTTAAAATCTTTATTTAGCTTGAGTTAAGCAATTCAAAAATGATTTTGGCACAATGCTTTAATACTAAAACTACAAAAACCCATATTTAAAATAAAAACTTCACAATTTAAATGTTAAAAGGTGGTACGTATTTTTTTTAATGAAATTACTCAAAATATAAACTGCCCGCTTAAAAAACCGTAAACAGATAAAACCGAATAACCGGTAATAAAACAAAATGTATCGAGAACCCTGGGTGCAACAACACGCTCTCAGATGATATAATTTTCCAACCAGAGAAGAATAAAACGACCTTACTCGGGGTTTTGTTCTTGCAAGTAAAGAAACCATATTTCTACTAAAGCAAGATGAGGCTTTATTTGTTTTGAATGTTTTGCAAAAACAAGGGGTTGCCGTAATATAAATTTAATGCCGCATACAGCTGTAAGCTAACGTATATTTCAGTGTTGTACATATTTATTAAGCTATTGTTTTTCCAAAAATGCGTTCTTAAACTTCTTGGAAGATTCAAAATCTTGATGGTAGAATACATAAGGTAGCATAAAAAATAAAAGAATTCAAGCCAAAAATATACGCTAATTGGAAACTTATGATAAAAATAAAGTCATTCAGACTTCGGGAATAGTTATATTTTGTGCCCAAAGTGTTTAAAATAAATAAAATGACAAAAGTAACACAAAAACGCTTGATAACAGACTTAAGATAAAATTATTTAGAATTTATAATATGTAAAATAACTTTAAATTATCATTATCAAGTTATTAACTTTCAATTCTTGTTAGAAAGTCATTATATTTTAAAAATAAAACACAATTTGTTTGCACTGCTTTGACATGTTTATAATGATCAGGATCGGTTTCGATCATTACGAGCATTATCCACTGAATTGCATACCTGTTCTTAGCATGGCAGTGTAAAACAAGAATGTATAGATTGATTTATTAAAGCATGTCCACTCGGCAAAGACGATCAACAATTTCAGCTAATATGCGATAATTTTCTAATAAATTTTTTTGAAATATTAAAAATTCTTTGGAAGTTTGAGTAATGAAGAAAACTGTAACCAATTTGTGTTTTTATTTCTGTAAAATTTTGATTCAATTTTGAAATCTTTGAGCAATGCGATAACTGTCCTCTTCTTTCTTTATCATATGCTAATATGCATTTTCCTATTTCTGGATCTAAGTTTTCGCGAAATGGTTAAGATCTTATTTACAATAGTATTTTTTAAAAGTAATTCTTAAAAATGTTTTATCAATCTTTTCTCGCGAATCACTTTGCAGAATGTAATTCCAATATTCTTGATTGCGATCAACGTAGTCACTTTAACAATATTCTTTTTTCAATTATAATGTTTATTCAAATCGGCCGAGGGCTGAGGTGGTCCTGATTTATTTAAAGAAATTATAGGGATAGTGTGGAGTAGCTTTTTATGTTGGAAAGTCGCATTAAGTTAGGTGTAAGATCAAAAGGCCGAGTTCAGCAAAATTCAATTGGAAGAACTTCAAAATGTATTTTATTTTGTAACAATTTATTTGATTTATCTTAAATTACTTTAAAACGACTTTGATATTTTAAATATCTTAATTTTTTAATTAACCCGATAAAAGATAAACAATATAGATGGAAGGAGTTGTACTGCAACTATAATATAATTGATTTAAAAAACCGTATTTAATACCTATGCATAGAATGGTATAGAGCAGTGGTCGCCAACCTGGTCCATACAGCCCACTAGTGGGCGGTAGGTAATTTACCGAATTACCATCTATAAAAAAAAAGATTTAATACTCGAAGAAATCAAAAGGTTTTGTTGCCACATTAACGAGCTTAAACTTGATGTAGAAAAACGTTTCCAAAATATTTTGAATTTTAAGGTATATAGTTGGAAGATAAATTCTTTTTCTACAAATTTGGATGAGGTTGATGAAACATACCAAGAAGAATTATGAGAATTTAAATATGACGAAGAGAGTAAAAATAATTTCAATAGTCCTGGCAGCCAAAAACTATGGCAAGATAGAAAAACGTCTACTTTAAATAAAAAATGTAAAGATATATGGATACCCTTTCCTACCACTTACCTAGTAGAATCAAGCTTCAGTGCGGTTAATGTTGTTATGACCAAGCATAGAAAGCGTTTAAAAATCACCCAAAGAGGATACCTTCGTATATTCCTAACGAAAATTGAACCAGACATTAAATATTTAGTTTCACAACAATAGGCTCAAGGTTCTCGTTAGCCATTAAATATAATTTCAAAAATTAATGTCCATGTTTTCAATTTGCACTATTTCTTTAATATTGTAATATGTTATTTCTACAGTATAAATAAAAAAAGAGATTAAAATCGTTTGTTTTTCCAAATTCTTCATCTTATAGAAATTATTGCATTACACTGTATTGCACTACTGTGATGTTAGTGGGTGATAAAGAAATTTTATTATAAAAAATATGAAAAAATACGGTAAGTATAAAAAGGTTGACGACCACTAATTTTCGAATGTTGATTTTATGTCTTTTTATTTGTAAATATTTGAAAAACGTACGTATTATGTAATATTACCATTGCTTCTGATTATTGAAAATTTATATAACAGATGTCGTGGACTTTCATAGGTATTTTCCTACCTGCACCCTCTTTTATACCATAATCCTACACGAGCATATGAAGGCTTTTGGTTTTCTGTTTGGTGTCCAAATAAATATCACAGTCTCAATGATATTTCCAGTGAGATTCCTGTAGGATTTCTAATAGATTCCCCAGAATGGATGTGTTTTCGAAGCTGTCATCCCGCCGTGAGTGTATGTGGTGAATGAAGGATTTTTTAGAGGCAGATTTTTTGCAGTTTCTTTTGATATTGCAAATTCGTTAATATGGAGACATATTGGACCCTCTGTCTGTCAAGAAAACAACTAGAAAGTCTCTTGAAGGTTTTCTTTCATTCAGAAAAATTGAAAAAAACCAGAGGTAGCAACAATATATACTTTATAATACAGCTCTCAATACTGTAAGTAAGAGAAAAAGTCCGTTCTGTAGATTCAGAGTATTTTTTTGCGTATTCAACGTTTTTTTTTTTATAAAATTAAAATTGATAATTTTTTTTATTACTCTTGCTGTTTAGCCAAGTGTGTCATGTTCTTTACACACAAAAGCTTCGAAAACGTGTGACACAATTCATTATACAACAAATTGAGTAAAAAAATGATCGATAATAGTTTAATACCATGCTTCTATTTTATTTAATATTTAATTCAATACATTTACCTTAACTATAGATACATTGATAATACCATTTATATTCCTCTCCTATAATAACAAATATTTTAATTTTTAATAAAAGTTTTGATAGAAGAATAAGTGAGATGATGTATTGTCTATTTCTTTTTAAACATAGTTCTGACGATGGAATGAAGTCGAAATAGCTATAAACAAACTGATAAAATTCTTGTAGAACTAATTGTTACATTTAGCATATTATTAAATTTATCTGTTATAACGATAATTTGCAGTAGGTACAATTTGGCTGATTATACTCTTTATTGCATATAAAATTCTGTTAGCCTTAATAATTGAGTGCGCTTGGTTTGCTTGAAATAATAATAGAGTAAGTAATTACAGTTTCTAATCATTAATAAGGATCCCTAGTCGTGTTAATTATTTTAAGATTTTAGAGGTAACAGGCTCACTATCTTGTTCATCTCGTTTGACGTCATGCACCATTTAACCAAAATCTCATCTCGGTCTAGCTTTAATAGTTAAACTTTGCTAATGCAATTTTCTTGTTGAGACTTGTACCTCGTGTATAACGTTTGCATACGGGCATTTGCTGCCAACCAAACTTGTTGATTTATTGACTTTTTTAAAGATATTTTTAGTTTGATGTTTGTCACGGTTTTGTTGAAATTAAAAATTACTGACTTAAAGTGTGTACAACAGCGAATAAATATGTGTATACAAATTTCTGGAAAAAATTATCGACATGAAGATTAGACACAATTTAGCTCACCAAGAGAACTATTTTGAAATGATTGTGAATCGCAATGGGTGACATCGGTTGTGATCATTATATGTATAATAAAATGTGGAAGTAGTGGAAAAAAAGTTTTTAATTTTTATAAATATTATGTAATGTCTTACAGCCATGAATTGACAGGTTGCCGACCTTAAAAGTGATAACTTATTAAGCTTTAATTTATCTAGAAAACGAGGTTAAACAAATGGCTTCATTTTTTTTTATAATTAAATACAGAACTTTCGTTCAAATATAAACTACATATCTAACAATTTAGATCTAATCAAATTTGAATTGTTGAAATTTTGATATTGAAATTCCATCAAGCACCCTCAGTCGATATCTTAAATTAGATATAATCATTAAATCTACATAATATGGTAAAATCAATGGACGATAGTAATGAGTGAGACAAAGCAATGAATATAATTGGCAACTTTTTAGTAAAATCATGATCACATATTTTATGTTTGCAAAGAAGAAAATTTTGTACAAAATGGATTCGGTAATGGAGAGGTGGCGTAGGCCAAGCTCCAAGTTCACATGTTTATCATTATGTTATTATCAATTTTTCTGGATGGGTTTTGTTCTCAGCTCTGCCATCATAGTGACATAAACAAAACAAACACAATAATTGTATCGATTTATCTGGAGCGTGTTTTGTTTAATAATAACGGTAAAAAAGCGAATTCCTTTGAAGAAAAAATACCTCTTCTGCCTTACACAGTTTTTAATATTTTACGTCTTTACCTTTCACCTTGTTTACCAATATATTTTCTTATTTACATTAAATATTGCAGTTATTATAATTCATTATTGAAAATATTTAAATTTAGATTTGATGCATTTAATTAATATGAATAAAAAAAGCGATGTCATGTAAAACAACTAATATTTGGTAAGAAACAAAACAGTTTTTGTTTGCAACAAGTCAACTTGTGGTATGTTACGGATTTTCCATCAAGGTCACCCATCTGGTAATTGACTATGAATGATTGAAACTCTCCAAAGGCGAGCATTGCCAGACTCCGGTAAAGCATCACACAATATGGCCGCTCTCCTCGTGGGAAATTAGCATCACGTGAAAGTTTTTTTTTATTTTTTATTAAAATTTAATACGTGGAATTGCTCGACGGAGGGTTTAACCGCTTGTTTTACGGTCGAGTTTACTCAGTCGGTAAAAAATTCGCGTTCTTTCAAAAAGGCGGTGAAACATCAAAAACTGCGTAAGCACGAACAGCGTATAAACCTTTTTCATGAATAAAGAACCTCAGTTGAATCCACGAAGAATATGTTCAGAATATTTGAAACGTTTTGTTTTATTGAATGATTTGTATTTTTAATAAGATGAACAGCTATGTTCCGGATTGAATGTGCAATAAAAATAGTGCAACTTCACTTTTACTACCTTCCACTATAATTTTTGTTTGATATACCTGTATTTTTAAGATAAAGTTTATTGCGAAATTGACATTGATGTTTCATTATATTGAGTAACCTTTTTTATAAATAACACCTGTAAGTCCGTGTGGAACATATTGCCATAATGAAGCTTTTTGACAGATAGTTTTTAATGAAAACTTGTCGCAAGGCAGACTTTATATCTTTTTTTTCATTGAGAGAAAAAATAGAATGATTGGATTAGGAAATTACTAATGTCTTCTTTCGTTCAGGAACCGGTTTTAAGATTAGGAAAAGGCAGATGTAAATGGATACAAAAATCATAGGCATCCATGCCTTTAATGAATTTGTAAAGGTGTAATGGATTCAAACCATTGCCCATGTAACCGGGTATGAAGCAATCCCACTCGACAACGGCCACTGAAAATAATCAATAGAAAAACAATATCTGTATGAAATATACAGTGGAGTTTCACTGATCTATTGTTTTCGAATTCATCGTTTACCAGCATGTATCTTTAATTTTGTATAATCTCAGCCAAAAATTCATAAGAAGAATGTTAAATAATGCACTCGTCATTTTGTTGTTATGAATTTGGCTCATTATGTCTCCACTGATGACTCACCTACTGAGAAAGAATGTACATTGTTCAGTTGTCTCATCGCTGAGTTAGTCAGTCGTAATTTTTGCCTCGTATTTCGTCCATATGACTTCGAATATGATTCCGTATTTCGAAACTTTCCGGCATTTATCGTTAATTTTCAAAGTTTGAAAAATGAAGAATCGGGGTTCCACTGTATTTATTTTCTAGTACTAATTAATATGTATGAAATATGCAATTATTTTGCGTAAAACTGTTTTATTATTATACATCTGAATATAGTGTTTAATCACTTCAGTTATATTTGACAAGATGCCGTACAACTGCAACAGAAAAATTAGTAAAATGAATTAAGTAACGGCTTATCTTGCCGATCTCATCATTTTATCTTTATCATATCTTCAAACAGAAATATAATAGAAAGATTCATACAAAAAGATAAAATATTTACTGTTTGTATTTTCCACTATGTCTCGGAAACATCAAATTCTCACAAAAACTGTTAAAATACAACAAAATATGACGACAAAGTTCCATTTTAGAAACTTTTTATTTCAGTCGATAAAACAGAGTACTTCACAACATTGTAATCATTGAAGTAGAAATTGTTGTATCAAAATGTGTACTCTCTTACTTCTGTATAAGCCGTAAAAGCGTTATGTGGAAAAACATTATACTAAAAGTAGGTAGCGCTGATTTATATATGAGATTATTGAGAAAGCTCAGGAGAAGTGGAATTGCTCACTATTGGGGAGCGCGTGACGCACGATATGCCTCGATACAGTCACGAAAAAGCTCAACTATATTCGAGACTATTTTCATAAAAGCTCATAATTATTGCGATACTTGTGAAATGTTATCGAACGTTTATTTATATCCGGGAATTCTAAAAAGAAATTATTAATTGTAACAGGGGTCAAAATGGATAATGTTACAATCCGGAATGCTAGTACAGTATACGGAAATCTGTTTTTTTCTTAAAAATATTCTCAACATTAAAATTTCTTTCTCACAATATTTTTTACTTGTTGAGCAAATTTTTTTTAGGTTTTATAATGCTTACTAACCATTTCCGTTCGATTAAAATTAATTTGAGTTGTTTTGTTGGCATGTTTACTATATTATAATAATGTATTAAAGAAGAGTTTGCGCAAAAATTTTACATATGACCACATCATACATTTAAAGTCAACAGCGGGCCGCAAATAAAATACTATTTTAAGATAGACATTATTAATTATTTTGAAAAAGGAAGTTTAACATAATAAATAAGTGTTAACAATAACAAACCATTTAATCAGACTAATATGCCGCACAAAGATATGCATAGAGCCATCCGCGGGCCGTAGTATGCCGAGGCCTGTATAAATGTAATCTATATATCCAATCAATTTTTTAGTTTTTAATTCCATAATTTATGCTAAATCATTAATAGTCTCATTGAATAACGTTTAAGGTGTTAACTGTCAATTGTTAGTGGAAAGACCTTACATTTATAAAATAACACACAATTTGTTTTGTACTACTTCCAGAATTTTATAACGATCAGGACCGGTTTCGTTCATCACAAACATTATCAAATGAGAGTTCTGTCAAATCGGTCCTGGTCATTTTAAAAACGTGGAAGTAGCACAAAACAAATTGTGTTTTGTTTTTAAAATAGTCTTATTTAAAATAGTTTTTTTGTAATATTCACTATCAGAAAAACTTGTATACTATTATTATTCCAATCCGTTTGAATGAGTTACTCTTGATTTAACTTACACATTTACAATGGATGAATAATTAAGGATCGGTTGAATCACGCACCTATTTAGCGAACCGGAATTATCCTCGTCCAACACAGATCCTTACATTTCGAGCTCTGAAGTATTAGGTATTAGGTTATTTGACTTACTGTGTTTACCAAATTTCGGATTCTTAAAAATAGTACTGGGCATGCGATTCTAGATTTTTCTGCGGAAATTATTTAAATGTAGCATAAAGAAATTAAACCAAAGAATATTTTAAGCAATATTCGGCATTTCAAAACAATTTATTCTTTATGAAAATTTATGATATAGTTTTAGTTTCTAATTTTATTGAAATAATTATTTTTGTCAAATTAAATAATACACATTTTTTACTTTAAAATATTATAAACTACTTAAATCTTTATTGTTAAAAAATGTGACATAGTTTTTATTTTTTGATAAAAATAAATCTACTCAAACATAAAAAAATAATTGGGACACATTGCTAAAGAAATGGGTAGAATTAATTGTGTATTATGATTAAAATTTGAGTAAAGAATATTTAATACTTCATAAAGAGGACTAATTTTGCAACTTTTATAATTTTTCAAAAATATTGAATACAACAAGACTCTTTATAACTCTGTATACTATAATATGTGGTAGGAAGGATTGAAAATATGTTCAACACCCAACAAATAAATGTATAGTTACTAGGTCATGACGAATTGTAAATAATTAAATCAATTCATTGCATAAATAAACTGATGATAAAAATCCAGATTAATATTGAGACATTATAATTGTTATAATAGACATCTATTAAGTATTAACAGGACGCTTCAAAGCTTTTTGAAAGCTTTTTTCATAATTAATTCAATTTATGATACAGTGCAATGGTGTCTACAAAAGTTTATGATATTGAAAAATTTGGTGATTGAATATGATGTATATTTTAAATGGAACACAATAAATTTATTAAAAGTTTTGGTCTAAAATAAACATACACCCAAAAAAGTACAAAAAAATAAATTTGTTTCATCATTCAAATTTAGGAGACACTGTCTGGCTTTGTTCCACTAATTAAGTCTAACCTATTACGGTAATCAACTCGAGGTCAAGACTCGGCAGGGGATAAATATCACTTAGAAAAGGTTGTAAGCCTAATTTAGTTTATTTAGATTTAAAATAAGGCAGAGGAAAAAAAGAAACTGCATCATTAATTCATTAGCAAACTAATTATTTAGTACTCATTGAATTGTGATCAAGTCAGAGCCGTAGAGCAACGGACAATTAAAAACAATGGTAACCCAAGTTGCATCAGGTTAGGGAAGACCGGAGATACCAACATGGATTACCCCATTTCAATAGTTGCCGAGATATGAGCTGCTAAAAATTAACAAAAAAACCATAGTCAACGGAAAACCGGAAACATCCATCGTGAGGTATTCCACTTTAATAGCGGTATTCGGGAATCAGTTTCAGTTATAATAGGTTTCTGATTTAAATTTTACTTAGAAAAGAATAAGTAGTATTTCTTCCTGAGGATGGCTTCATATGACAGTAGCAAAGATCGGTAACGGGATCAAAAAAAAAAGAGATTATGTATTATATATAAAGATAAAGAGAATATTAGACAAAGGAAAAATGAATGCACCAAAGTTTCCAGTGAAGAAATAATTTCTGTTTTGATTTATGTAGAGATAGGCAAACTTCTATTTAAAAATCATGCATCAAGTGTTTTTACAGGAATACGGTATCATAAATTCTTTTTTAACTTAGTAGAGAAAAGTTTACTTATTTAACCTCCTTATTTTTAGTCCTAAGCAAATATTTTTCGCACTAATGGATCCACGAGCGAATTTATGTGTTCCACTTTTCCGCCTTATAAACTCTACTATTTCGACTGGAAATTGCGCATATTTCATCAAACGCGCATTTGAAATTGGTAAAGACTTTTTTTAACGCTTTTAAGAATATTTTTTAAGTAAATCAAATCGATATGTTTGTAATTATTTAGCGTTTATTTGTCATATTTATTATAATTGGAATTTATTTTACTTAAAGACTTTAAAACTCATTTTTGCTCTCACGATAAATTTAATATGATGATGTGATACTCCGGAACAAAACCTGTACAGAGGTGTTTTTACAAAACAGGAAGAATGTTTAAAAACAATAAATGACGTGTTCATAAACATTGTTTCTCTATTGTTTACATACAAATTTGGATTCAGTAATTTATTTCACGGCGTTTATAAATTTGACCAACTAAGAATAATTTTCTATTTCGAGAATAACGAAGATATAATTTTTTTTTTTAAATAAAACACAATTCATTTGTACTACTTCCAAATCATTATAATGATCAGGACCAGTTTCGCTCATCACGAGCATTATCAACTGATGAAAATACAAACATAACAGGCTTATTTATATAAAATTGAGTGTAAAAATGAAGGTATATAAAACTGATGGTTCATGAACTAAGACAAGAAAATACTGATTAGCAAACAAATTATACATAAATCAAATAAAAGAGTATACAATTAAAATGTTATGGACCTCTTTCAAATCAATAAATACTAATCTGCTAATCACAAATATAGCTACATTAAAAGTCCATTTAGCTGAGCAAATTTTTTTAATGACATTACTAATATAATAAGCAATAATGAATCAGGAAAATTATAAGAAAAAATTAGTGAACCATTTAAAAATAATCAAATATTAAGTATGTAATTAATATTGTTATTTGTGATTTCAGATTAGTATTTATTGATTTGAAAGAGGTCTATAAAATTTTAATTGTAGACTCTTCTATTTGATTTATGTATAATTTGTTTGCTAATCAGTATTTTCTTATCTTAGTTCGTGAACCATCAGTTTTATATACCTTCATTTTTACACTCAATTTTATGTAAATGAGCCTGTTATGTTTGTATTTTTATCAGTTGATAATGCTCGTGATGAGCGAAACCAGTCCTGATCATTATAAATATGTGGAAGTAGTACAAATGAATTGTGTTTTATTAAAAAAAAAAAATTATATCTTTGTTATTCTCGAAATAGAAAATTTCTCTTAGTTGGCCAAATTTATAAATGCTGTGAAATAAATTACTGAATCCAAATTTGTATGTATTAACCATAAAAAAATAAGAGAAAAATGGTTTGGTGAAAATTTATCAAGATATATCCGCACCCAAATAAGTTGTTTTAGCATATTTATGGACATTTAAATATTATGGAGTGCCACAATATAAATATATCCATATATAAGCAATGTAGAATGCTTTTCAGTATAATAAAGTTTAGGCTTTCAATACAACACCGTCTTTAATGATAGCTATAATGTTTTTAACGACGATGGACAACATTGGACGTCAATTTTGTCGGCATCACCATGGTATTAAGAACAACTTCCCACGGTAATGGAGAGATAATTTAAGCTTTTAGCGACCCTGAAAAGGATATAAACATGATAATTACAGGACTGATAATACCAATCGCTTTGCACGATGTATTCACGTAATGGATGAGGTACGAACAATTGAATATATCATAGGCCTTTAAGTTAAATTAAAATTTCAAAGTAAGCAAAATAAGCCATAGAATACAAACTTATAGAGCAAGACGATTGCTAACATTAATTAAGTGACGTAAAAAAAAATATTCACTTTGTCATTAAGACTAAATATCGACTGTGAAAAGGCAAACGGACGTAACTCACACACAAAAATACTGTGTATAACCCCCACAAAAGGTGTATTAAATTGTATATATTGTGATTATCGAAATAGGAAATTCGAAATGATGGGGGGGATACGTCTTTTTGCCTTTCTACATTCGATTTTATATTTATTTAATAGTCTAAATATGTTTACTGAGCATTTCTAGAGTTTAAACTAAACGCAGTTTATTATTTATATTATACCTACTGTGGGATAAGAAAACTAGGGCATATAATACATAACTTATAGACCACGACGATTGGTAATATTAAATAATTAAGTGACGTAAAAAAGGATCCACTTTGTCACTAAGATTTAATATCGACTTTGGAAAAGCAAAAGGGCCACCAAAAAATATTGGGTATAACTCACACAAAAGGGCTAATACACTATATTTATAGTGTTATGTATCGACTGTAGAAAAGCAAAAGAAAGTATCCCTTCGTTTTTTCAAAATATTTTTTTTCGATAATCACAATGTATACAATTTAATACACGTTATGTATGGGTACAATATTTTTGTTTGTGGGTTACGTCCTTTTGCCTTTCCACAGTCGATATGTTAGTTTCTTAGCGCATTTTTTGATCTATAAATTATAATAAAATATACAATGCTTATCAGTTTTTAGATGTTGTCTAAAAGATTTACTAGATGTGGTTAATTATAAATGTAAATTTAATTTCAATGAAAAACAAAACCAGATAAAAAAATGAACCGACAACAGATGGCGGTAAATATGAACGCCAAACACCGTAGCAATTTTTTTCATTGATTATCATATTATAAACAATATAATATGGATGATGATTCCATGTATGGTTAATAGATGTGTTTATCCATCGTATCGAGAGTACTACTAAAATATAGAATACTGTTTGATTGCGAAGTAACATAATTATATTTTTGTAAAGAATAAACGAGCTTGTGAAATCTTTATTGCTATAGAGCGTTGTTATGAAATCAATATTATTAAGTTGTTATCTGCGGCCAATCTTGCTGATGGAACTTTAAGTATTTTCTTCAAAATTCTTTGACTTGTTTGCAATCGTCGAGCAAAGTTAACCAAACTCTTGCCATCAACTGCAAAAGTTATCAAATAAAAGAAAATACAGGTCGGGGAATTGATTTAATATAATATATGTTATAGGTTAGACGAAAACTGCTTTCATCGACATCGTTTGAATACTTTATGAAAGGTTTTTCTTTAAAAGTTTTGAGACAAACATTTTGCTGTATTTTTGGAAGGTGTGGTAATTTAATTAAAATAATTTGGAATAGTTTCACCTATCTATACGAGATATTAGTGAACATTTTAATTGAATATTTTATTGCATTATAAAACTGTAATTGAGGATTTGGTAGTGTGAAGCCTGGTAATAAGTCAATTAATATCGTTGTTAAGAGATGATGTAAATTTAGTATCGTATAAGATCAACGTCTTCGGATACTAAATCTATTGCAAAATAAATGTAATACGGAATCAATTCGTAAATGTTTAAAAAAAATTGAGTGGTGATTTTGATCCATCTTGGTAGAATATCGATTTAACTATACAAAATTACCACTCAACTTTCTGTATGAAACAATAAACATAATTATGATTATATATAAATATAATAAAATATTTATTTTCTTCAGTTTTTGACACTCTTATAAAAGCAAAACGGATTTTAAAAATACGTTATTATTACGGTGAATATTAGCTTAATTTTATTATGTCGATGGATTCGACGATGTCTTTGTAGAAATTCATTTTTAATATAAAATTAAAATTGATAACTTACCGCTGGCTGTGTTACCTAGGGTGAAATTTTAATTTAAGAATTAGAATCATTGTTTACATTAGGAAAACATCGCGATATAGGTAGTCTTAAGATGCTTCTTAAAAAAGCGAATCACGTATTAAGTAACACAGCCAGTGCAATAATTAAGTTATCAATTTTAATTTTATATTAATTGTTTTATTTTTATTATTTGGAACCATATTCGATTGATATGGTAGAAAAACAAGTTGAATTGATATGCGAGTGAAAAACTTTCGTAAATCTAGTCTATAGTTAAACATTAAAAATAAAAAAAAGCTCATTTAAAAGGGTGACAAAAGGCAAGATAATTAAAAAGTAAAGCTCAGGTATAAAACGTTCACAAAGTTAGAGGCTTATCAAAAAGCTCGTTTTATTTTTCTGTTGTGTCCAAAGAAATTATCATACTGTTTTGACTTCTTTTAGTGGTGGTTACCATTTTTTTTCAAAATAAAAATGTGAATGTTTATTGATTATTGCATAAGAAAGAAGAAAACGCTAAATATCAGAGTACACTGTTAATATTACCATTATTATGAAAGTAACGCCTTAGGTTTTTATTTGTGTTTTACTTATTTTTTTATTTATTATAGATAGTTAAACAATCATTATGCTTAAGTCCTTATGTTTTTGAAAGCGTAATTATCACATGCCATTTGCATGGTTTATTTGAAAATTAGTCTCCGAGGTTGAATTCGCTGTCAGCTGTCAGATGTACTAGTGCATTAGTGTATTTTCATACGTACTATATATATTGAAATCATATGCTTTGTAACTAACTACTCGAGCTCCTCTCTTCGGGAACTTGATATTTTAATCCGTGCACTTGAATGCCTGAAGATGATGGAAGACAAATCCTGGGTCGTTAGCGACAAAAGATATGGAAATTTACAATATTTGAAGGATTCAAATTCCATCACACACCGTAAGTCAATATCTTACATTATATTGAAATTAATTATTTTTTATTGCGACAACAATAATGACATGACTCATTTATTTACAAAATTGGAAACCACAGGAAAATTAATTTAAATAATCAATAAAAGATTTTTTATGATGACTGATTCCGAGTAACTATATTTAGTTGAAGATGGATAAATGAAAGTCTGATAGAAGTTTAATTAATAATTTAGGAAGGACAGGGGTTAAAAACGTGATAGATAATCATACGCTTGACAAATTTTAATTGAAAAATAAATACAGGTATGTAAATTTCCATGGGGATATTCGAAGTTTCCAGTATTAGCGTGCAAATAGTTTCCCACGAGAGCTCAAACACATTTTAGTGATTTGTTGATGTGTTTTTAATATAGCTGAAATTCTTTTTTATGATTGTATAAATATCTTGTTTATACAAAATATGAATCCTTTGAATTAACTTAATTCTTTTCGATTTGTTTCGTTGAAATATAAATATATTTATTGTTTGTTATGCAAAGTATTTTACGACAGCACTGGCGATATTATTATTCTGCTGATAATTGTTTTTGTTTTGGTTTTCTTACATAAATATTTATTTATTACATTAACATTTTAAATTGATAAAACGAGAGCTACTTGTTTATTTTATGGTTGATTTCCACAAAACATTGAAATATATTGAGAACTGTCTTGTTGAAATACTGTACATAAATATACCAGTAGAATAACAGTTTATTAATTTCAATTTCATATTTAAAACTAGCGAATACTCTTATAAACCAGAAAGTTTTCCTAGATATCGCTGTTTGTATGTATTTTATTCTTTTATTTTTCGATTTTTTTTCAGAAAACTTCACAGCAGTGCACACAACAACTCACCAAAGTTTCATCAAAATCAGATGAATGGTAAAGGAACGCATAAGGGACAAACAAAAAAACAAACAGACATTCATTTTTATATATATAGATATATAGGTATTTATTAAATGAAGTTTGATGACAGAAGACAATTTTCGAAAACTGAAATGTTTACAATATTACATTTTTTAAATCAGATCCCATATCATTTATCCCTAAAAATCAAATTTATTTTAAGAATAAAAAAAATACGTCGTTTTATAATTTTATCGCAGAATTGCGTGTCAAAATTGCCCGAATGTATACAAGGAGATCGAATATATTGGAATTAGCAGTATCTTGACTCAGGCTAACACAGTATTATTAGACTTCAGCAAATAACAGGAAATTTTGAAGATATTGTAATTTCAAAAACTCTACCAGCTTTTGCTTTGAAAAGGCAGTAGTACCATGAACTAGTATCTTTCATCTTATCAAAGATGAACATGCTCACGCAAGTAATTAATACAGAAGGTAGATTCTATACCTCTAGTGATAGTTGAAAGCGTTATCATTACTGTATGACTTTGGCTGAAGACTTGATGGATGCTGGCTGAGTTGAATCAATAATATGGCTGCAGTATTGCAATCACTGAAGGCAACGTAAAACCACTGCCTTAAAGTCCCTATGTAAAAACAATGTGCAGTACGACTGAGAGGTATGTTGCAATATATTCGCAAACATTTGGTGGAATAATGAATATATCATATGGAATATTAATATGAATAAGCAATGATTTATACTAAGGTTTAGTATCTAAATATTAGTAAATTCAAATCAACTTTAGAAAAAAATAATAAGTCGAACTGCGAAGATAAGGAAATAGCAAAATGATCGGTTGCAAATCAAACGTAGTTAATTCCAAAAATGAAAAATAAATAACATTTATTTGCCATTAGTATAGCCATTACAAAGTCTATCCGAATGAAATTGTTTTGAATTAGAAGAAGTTTCGCCACATTTCAGTACAAATCAAATTTGATCAAATCCGTTTAAAATGGCGTAATAAATTTCTAAATAAAGTATTTTTTCATTGAAAATATGTAGACAATCGTATTGCTGTCAATTCTTTTTCTGCAATTATCTCAAGTTATATATTCGATGGAGATATCCAAGTCTGATCTACATCGTTTCATATTATGCGGATAGCGGTTTTATTTTACTTGATCAATTATTCTACAATGTATAATTTGTGATAAGCAATAAATTTCCCTTATATTGTAATGTAAAATGTGTCTTAAAAAAATAAAACACAATTCATTTGTACTACTTCCATATATTTATAATGATCAGAACAACTCAGTTGATAATGCTCGTGATGAGCGAAACCGGTTCTGATCATTATAAATATGTGGAAGTAGTACAAATGAATTGTGTTTTATTTTTTTTAAATATAATGTTTTTCCACCAAGAATTTACAGTTAACACATTAAAAGTTAAATGTGTCGTTGATAAATATTTAATAAATTATTTCAGTGACATTTTTATTAAATAAATATATTTTTCATTAGTGTACATTTAATAATTAATGAAACGGTTGCTTTACGGTTGCTTTGATGTTAAATAGAATCTTCATCCTAATCGTTTCTATGATATTAAAATAAATAAATATATATATTCAATAAACATTTCATTCAACTGTGATTATCTCAAGCTCTATCTCATTGATTTTTTTACCTAAAAACAAACAATCATCTATATGTAACTTTTCTTTTATAAGAATTGATGTGTCCATAATAATCACAATTAACAGGTAATATATGCGTTGGCATCGTTTTGCTTTTCATCTGTGAAAAGTGATATGAAATGTTACAAAGTAAAAAAATCACATGTGCTGAATAATGCTGGTTTTCCAATGTTAAAAAAAATATTTGTCTGTAAAAAAGACAATGAGAACTAAATCGATGAATATTTTTATATTTATTATTGATTAAAAATTGGTTAGTATTCATATATATTATATTAAATAAAAGAAACACTATCGTGCTTTATCTAAAGCAATAATAAATATTGGATGGAAAGTTTACTATTAAGTTTTAAGGTGAATCAAAAAAATAATGTTTCTGACGCTAGTGCCTGTGAAAATAAGTTACCCTGAAAACAAGTCAACTTTTCAGAGTTCACTGCGGATATCGCTCCGATTATTTTTGCTATGTGTGTGCGTTTCTTTCTATACAGACAATTGGCTTTGTCTATTATGCATTTATTTGTTTCTATAACTTCTATAAATGAAATGCATTATTGACAAGCTTTTAGGGTTGTACGTTTATAATAATTTTAATTGTTTTGAAATGTGTTTTAATTGTGTTTAATTATACACATTGTTTCGTGATCAAGTATACATACCATGTCATTTTCCCTTCGCCTCACTTACACGCACCGTTGCTGTTGAGCACCACTTTCTATATTCAAAAATAATCAAATAAATTCAAACAGAATACCAAAGACAATCGATTCCTTTATGTACCACAGACTTTGACAACTGCAGGGCGAAAAAATAGCGCGCTTTTCTCTACCAACTTGAGCGAGCAAAACACGAGAAAACACTACGGAACAACTACGGCGAATGCGTCCTGGACACTTTTGGCGCTGTTTTTATGGAGTAAAATTGAACTGGGACATTTTGTTTTTATTTGGTTGCCATTCGAGATATGGCAGGAAGAGAAGCAATGGCGACGCCCGAACGTATCGGCGGATGAGTCACGACTGATTCTGCCGTATTGTAACGCATTTTAAATAAGTTAGTGCGCATGCGCCGGGGCGTAGAATTTGCTACCCTTAGCGTCATTTTGTTTTGTTGTGGAATCGAAGAAAAGCTCTCGGATTAAAGCTACATTTTGCATTACAGTAGCCATGGTGTATTCCAACATTAAGCTTTCTACCTCGGCATTAATCTGAGCTTCATATTTATTAGGCTTGGATTTTCGAATAAAATGTTCGAACAAAATACTTTACATTACAATTTTCCTTGGCCAATATTACTTTCTGCGGAGTTACATTTACTTAAAACTTCAAACAACAACGTAGTAAGCCTGGCTTAATATTTTCTCATAGGTATTTCAAAACGGTGTTAGCTATGTTGTTTCGATTTATACAAGAGATTCTATGATTATGATTTCTTAAGATGAGTTTCATAAAAAAAATTATCGATGCAAAAGAGTGTCATGATAATTATGTATATATTCAGTTATTTAAGAGTTAAAAAATATTAATAATACTTTTTCGTACAGATTTCATTTAAATCAGTAATTTAATAATGGCATAAATTAAAAAAATATACAAATAATTATTCTTTAAAGACAGAAAAACATAATATTTTCTTGTTATTACAATGAGATACTTGAGTTAGTTTTTAAAAGAATTAAACTTGTAACTTTATTAAAATCTAAGGCTTAGATGAGGATCATGCATTATTACACAACCTATTGAAAATGAACTTGAAACGACTATTATTTGTACACAGTGCTTAAATTTAAATCATCACTCTTGAGCAAAATCATATAAAATCATATTTTGAGTAAAAAACTTATTCACACCCAAAGTATCAAGTTTCCATTTAATAAATTCAAAATAACAAGAAAAAAACTATAAAATTTACAAAAAACAGTTTTATTACAGAAAGGGATTTTAAATCATTGTATCAAAACACGCTCTACATCAAAAGACTTATCCTGCATTTGTAAAATGGGCACGTTTTGAGAAAAAATTTACGACCTCTGTGTAGCAGAAATTTTACTTTTTTATAGAAAATCAAATTTTACTTAATAAACATGAAACAAGAAAAACTTTATTCAAATTATGAAAAGCTAAGCACTCACTATACTCGTGTTATTTTAAAACGAATTTGATTATATTTAATAGGTTAATATTTATAATACACTAAATATGTACGTACTTTAAAATTTGTTTCTTGGGTATTATAAAGCACACAATTAGTTTCACAGTAAACCTAATGTATGAAAAATCGTGAAAACTCGTAATATAATGGGGGCGTGGCACTATTACCTTTTCAAAGAGTTTCAAAAAATGACGGTATTAGTACATTAACATTAAGGAAACGATTCATAAAATTCTATTGTTTGAGAAAATTATAAAAAGTTAAATATTTAAAAAGCATTTTCTTTGATTATTGTCTTAACTGTTAATAATTATATAAACCGCAATCACTTTATTTCTAGGCATTATCTATTTAGGGTCATGTTCACTCCCAATGTGACACATATGGACTAATAATGCATTTTATTTACTGCACATATTTAACTGATTATATTATATATGGCAGTCACTTATTCCGTTCATTTGTAGAGTTAGTATTTAAGGCCGGGTCATGCAAGGTTATAATAGTTAGATATGATATGTATATATATGAAAACATATTTAATATCTTTTATAATAAAACAGCAATTTTTCCCGTGTTTACAGTCAGTATATAAGCAACGTCTCAATAACAGCGATAATTATATTCATCAACATAATGGATTGATAAGATAATTATTAAATATACATCTTATAATTTAAGATATCGACTGAGGGTGCTTGATGGAATATTAATATCAAATTTGAATTGTTGAGATTTTGTACATTTCTATCTATTTATTCACTAAAGACCCAAGAACGTTAGTTTGAGTTTATTCGTGTACTCGAATGCCTGAAGATGCCGAAAGGCGAAACCCGGATCATTAGTGATGAAATACATGAAAATGTACAAAATCTCAACAATTTAAATTTGATACATCTTTTATTATAATATCGACTGTGGAAAGGAAAAAGGACGTAACCCACACACAAAAAATATTGTGTACAGCCCAAACAAAACGTGTATTAAATTGTATACATGTTATTATCGAAAAAAAGTATTTTGAAAAGACAGAATGATAAGTACTTTTGCCTTTCTACAGTCGATATATTATATATTTATATATAAATATAGTGTCTTAGCACGTTTTGTGTGAGTTATACACAATATTTTTTGGTGTGGATTACGTCCTTTTTCCTTTCCACTGTCGATATATATTATGATACTTACTATCATGTTATTATTAAATTGTCTTTTTGCTCTATGTATAATATTTTAATCATTATTGTTTAGTATTATTATAATATTACGAGTAAAAATTCAAAAGCTTTTATTATTTGGATAGGAGCCAAAGATATTCTCGTGAGCTTTTGTTCTGACGCCAAATAAGCGGCTCAGTGAATGCAAAAAGCTTGTGATGAATTTATGCAAATCTTCCTTCCTTGCTCTGTAGGTTTTTTAATTTGGTAGAAATAGTAAAAGATAGATTTATAAATGTTATACATGAGGGTATCATTTGGAAACACGATTCGTTCCAAAAAAAATTGAAAATTTATCTTAAATGTCATTTTCTAAAGAAAAAGACATTTTGCAAAATGACATTCAAAGTTAATTTTTTTAGAAGGAGCTGTGCTTGCAAATAATACCCTCACATGATATATAATACTATAAATAATCAAAAAATACTGTCAATCGCCGTCAACTAGTGGTAACGCTTTAGGACAGTAGTCTCCAATATCAATAAGAACGACAGTTAATTTCACAATTTTTTAATTCTAAATAAAGCTATAAATGAATTTGCTTGCCTACTTCATTATTTAACACAGGCCTGGGCAAACTTTTTGGGGTCACATTTTTTAAAATGAAAAGCGGGCTGCAAGTAAATAATATTCTAAGATATGCAACATTTATAATAGCAATAAACGAATTTCAACATAAAATAAATGATTCTCTAATAATAAAAATGTATTGAGCGCTAAAAAATATACGTCGGGTAAAGTTTTCCCAGACCTGACTTAGTAGTGAAAGCTACTGAAAATAAATCCAGTTTTGCGATCACTGCTCTAAAGATGACTGTAAAGAGGCTTCTGTCAAAAATTTTAAATAATAAAACAAACTTCCAGGATCAACGTAATCTTTTCTGTAAATTTTAAATTTATGTTTCTATCAATTCCCACTAGAAGCTTCACGGTCAGTAGATAGTATTTTTAAGCAATGACACATTTGACAACAAGTAAAATACCTCATTCATAAAAAAAAAAAAATTGAAACGTAAAAACTATATAATACTTATTGTTCGGATTGTCAAATATTATCGATTGTTATTTAGGCATCTTACCATCATTGTATAATTATGTAATTACAATGTCTTAAGATAGGGTGATTATTTGTCTGGTAATGAAATTCGTTGTTCCTTTTCGTTAAATTTCTTCTTATAATCGTAGAAATGAAAAAAATGCTGTGTGAACTAAATATGAGATGATTTTTTGATTTGCAAATTATTCTAATTAATATTTAATGATCTTTTAAAATGGATCTCTCCCAAGATAATTGAACCATGTATACTCCACTTGAAACTCCAAAAGAGGTTTATTCTATAATAGGAGTTGCAAACAGTAAACAAGGATAGTTTTAATATGAAGCTTAAAAAGTATGTTGACTTCTATTAAATGAATTTTTGTACTACTTAACGTAATTTTTTGTTCTCTCCGCAGAGACCTTCCGTAAATAAAAACTTACGAGCAGGAAAAAGGAACTAACGGAAATAAAAAAAATAATACCAATGTAATTCAGCTCGCATATTATTTGGATAATGTTGTGCAAGTGCTCTTAGGAAAAATATACACTACATTATCATGAAAGGATATGCGTTCTGCAGTAAAGGAAGCGATATGTTATAAATTTGCATACTGTATAAGAAATTCTGTAGATAAAAATGATATAAAATAGTTGACTTTATACTTCAGCACCAGTGTGTACCCATTAAAAAATAGACGGAAATTTACAATTTATTATTTTTAATACAGGAATGAAAAACTATAAGTAGCGATTAAACATTAGTATGTTTTCTTGTATAATACATTAATGGGAAAAATGTAATAAGTGTATATTATTATACCACAGATAAAGACCATTTGTACGATTTCTTAGATATGTCAACGTTTGTAGACTAGCAGCTTGATTTCCACATAGTCATCAGAATTATGGCTTCCAATGCCGGGATCCCGGTCAATTAGTCAATCCCGTTATTCCGCGATTTCGGGATTATTATCAGTTAAAAAATAGTTCACATTCAAATTAAATACCTAATTAACTATATCGTATGCTTCGGTTTGTTTATGTAGGTACATACTTTTTTTTATAATAAATTACAGAATAAATATATTATGTATTGTGGTCTCCCTCCATATTATATTTCGTATCAACCGTAGTCAATTGTTACTATTATGTGTAAATAAAATCTTCTCAATAAATAAATATTCATAAAAATAAAACACGATTTGTTTGCACTACTTCCACATGTTTATAATGATCAGGACAGGTTTCGCTCATCACGAGCATTATCAACTGATGCCTCTGCACCAACAATTGACAGTTAACACATTAAAAGTGATAAATAAATATTCATTCCAATTAAAGAAATAGTGGACACAAATTGAATTTTAAATACACAATTTGGAACATTATATTAAACTTATTGACCAAACCCGGAATCCCGGTATCATTGAAAGGTCCGAGAATGGATGCCGTAATCAGAATGTCTCGGATTTTCCGTCTGTGGAAGGACAATATTATTTTTTTATTTTTTCGAAATCTTGTTTTTTCTCCTCGATTTGATATGATAGTGACTTTAATATTTTCGATGGATTCAACTATAGCTTTGTGGAAATTCATTTTTAATACAAAATACTTTTTTTGGCATAAAATTAAACGCCAAACACTGTCACATTTATTTATACAGACAGTTGAATAACTAAGTTATCAATTTAATTTTTTTATTTGAGTGACTTTGTTTATATTCTTGCCTTATCTCAGATGATTCCAAAATATCTGGATCATTTTTAATTAACTTTATAATATTAAAAACTGTTTGTAATTGACAGATGAAAATAGCATAGCAAGAAATATATTTTTAGTATATGAAATTTATCTAAACATAAGCAGTTTTTCAAATTAAATATGTTTTATTGCATATTTTTACAAAACAAAAAATAAATACTCATAATTAAACTCACAAAGTTATATAAACATAAATATTAGAATGTCAAAAGTTTATCATTGTTTATTATTATTATAATACCATAAACATAAATTTATAAGGTGTTTTTGTAACATTTTATACTATTTTTTTCATTTTATCATTTCAAATAATCATATCATTATAGACAGTGGCGGACTGGCTCTATAAATATTGGTTAACAGTAGTAAATGGAGGCCCATCCAAAAATGGGAGAGGATCTCCACTCTATATATTAATTACAAAATACTAAAGGTGCCCTTCAAAAATTTTGGGGAGGGGGCACCTACCTATACACAAATTCCTATGTATTCTACTAATAATTAATTGATAATTTAAAAAATTCACATATAACAAACAGCTAAAACAGACATACATAATTATATAATCATTGTGGTTTATTGTGTATATCGTAAGACAACACATCTATTTGTATTGATGATATACCCAACGTGGTTTATCCTGTATATTTTTAAACACCTACAATGAAATAGTTAAAAAGTTATTTGATTTTACTGAGGGCCCCTAGCATACAGCGGGGCCCACTTTCAATCGGGCAACCTGGCTTGTATGGCCAGTTCGCAACTGATTATTGATTATATTACCGTATTCAATAACAGTTTTCAAAGCATTATAAGAATGATCATAGATTGCAGTGATTTTTTATTTCATAAGTTCGTTACCCCTGAAAACGCACGTATGGCAACATGTCTAAATAGTGACCGATTTTTGTTTCTGCCTTGTCTTAATTGAAGTCAATTATGATTTTAATATGTCAATTATATTGAAACATTATAATTATATTGACTAGCTATCCGGTTTTGCTTCGAATGGGAGCAGATATGATTTTGAATGGAGCACTATTGCGCTAGCGCCGCGAGGGAGCGTACGGGTGGCATGTCAGATGTTGGCGAGCGTGTACGTGTGATTTCAATTATAAATTTAAGTATTATTGAAAATTATAAATCAATTAAATATGACGGAACAATGCATGTCTTTACTGAGCGCTATATTTTCATATCACGAACTTTATGACCAAGATGCGTTTTTATACATCACTCCACTTTTTTGAGGTTAAAAGCTTTATAAGTGTCACGTCCATAATATCATAAATATGCGACGTGAAGTTAGTGTCATACCCATTTTCATAGCTTAGAGATAATCGTAAAAATCTTTGCAAAATATGTTACGTTTTTATAAAAATATTTTTTTTTCAATTCAAAATATTTCAAATTGATTTAAGTATATGTTATGATTTCATAGGCTTAATGTAAAGTTATATTCTTCGAAACTACATTCCATTACATCAATTAATCAACATAACCCCCTTGGGCGACATTTATGCGATAACGCCGTGAGCCATGGACATCAGCGTAGATGTCCCGCGGCATGTTGTTCATTTTGTCCCCTAGTGTATCTTTACCTTTGAATAAACTCATCATTGATGGCGCGCCGATAGAATTGAACATATTTGATTTTCATCTGTTTTTAGCTCCTAGAATTTTTCTCTGCCATCACTGCATCAAATTTATATGTACTCAAGATCACTGCAATTACTCACTATACAGAAGATTTTATTAAAAAGAAAAATGATTTAAATCTCAGTTTAAATCTCTGAGAAATTAAACAGAGATGCGTGATACACAATATTACATATTATAAATCAAAACATCATCAAAAATATTTTTTTTTCATGTCCGCTCCTAATGTGGAGCATATGGTCTCATAATGGAGGTATCTTAACAGGATATTTCTACGAGAACTGCTTGTTACTCAGGTGCTCAACCTCTCTTTTTTTAAGAGAGTAGGGATAGAAGGATAGGGCTCGGACAGGACTAGTGGTTAGCTAATCGCTCTCGCTAAGCCCCGTTGGGATGGGATGGTTGGGAGGGAGGGCTCAGACTACCAACAGAAATCCATCCGATTGAAAGGTCAATCTATAAAAACCGTCCGCACCGGGAATTGAACCGGAGACATCCGTAACCATAACCAGCAACATCTAATAAGGTAAACATTTTGATGTTCAAGTTTTGGTTGTAAGATAGGAGCCGGGTCTTGGGGTCCTGAGGGCCATAATCCACTACGCCCTTAATAAACGAAAACTTCGTTCGCTGAATTACATTGTAGAATATAGGCAGCTGGTAGTCAAACTTAAATAAGTTTGGGAATCACACTATCGTCTGGCAACATACAGCTTACAAAGGAAACAACTGACCTATACATACTACTGTACTTGTTTTGACAAAATGAGTACGTGTATAGGGTTGTCAACACACACTAAATAAGCCTTTTTATAGGAACTCTAGTGCAATAGAGGATTTTTATGAAGCATAATATAGAGTCATCATGGAACATTTCAGTAATATGTGTTTAACTAGAACTGACTTTGACTTAATTTAACAAATTTAAACATGAATACATATTACATTTAGCTTATACGAGTCCAAAATGAAATTTCTGCCATTCTTGACAGTGTCAAATTTTATATTCCTAATCATTATCGTTTTCCAGTGTTGAACCAGCCTGCCAATAATGATTCCACTGGCAACAGCTAACATTGTTCACTTGCATTGCTTCGGATATTAACATGTTCTGCGATAACGTGAGTGAGTACAAGCGACAACTCTCTTTAATGTAATTTAAGACATCGACTGAGGGTGCTTGATGGAATTTCAATATTAAATTTGGATTATTGAGATTTTGTACACTTCCATGTATTTTGTCACTAACGACCCGGGTTTCGCCTTTCGGCATCTTCAGGCATTCAGACACACGAATGGACTCGAACTGAGTCCATTCGTGTGCTCGAATGCCTGAAGATGCCGAAAGGCGAAACCCGGGTCGTTAGTGACAAAATACATGGAAGTGTACAAAATCTCAATAATCCAAATCTCTTTAATGTATTAAAGTATATTTTGTCGGAACTTACACGGTAGACTTCCATGTCAAAATTTATATAGTGTTTTAGTTTTTATAATTCTTGGAATGTGTTTTATATAAATACATTTAAATAAGTACAAATAATATTATACTTAATATACGTAAGTACGTTTTAGTTGACAAAAAGGTCATTTTTATTACCTGTCAATAATGATTGTAATGACATCTAGTGATAAAGAAATATAGTAAATGAAAGAGTTTGATCATCAGCCGTAAGGAAGACGAATATTGAGAAGGAATATTAGAAGTAAATTTTGAGTATCGGACAAGGTATTTGGAAATACTTTTCGGGTTATATAAAAATAAAACAATCTAGCCAAAAGTAATTTTGTATTTCAAATAAAATGAGTTATGAATAAAAATGAAATGAATGCATTATGAAAGTGATTAGTTTAATGACAAATGAAAACTTAAACGTAAGCACCTTGTTGAGGATGGCGTTGTGAAAAGTATGGCAGGTGCATAAAATGAATGATGTTTATAGTAAAAGGTACATATAGAGCATTTGCGTGGATTATAAAAATTATACGATAAGAGTATGAAATATATCACAAGTAGTTTTGAATATCGTAATAAACAATAGTTCAATAATAATATTTACAATAAGAATAAGGAACGAAGTATTTTTACAGGTACATTGCACATAGTTTGCATAGTATATGACTTATATAGTAATAAAAATGAAACGATGAATGAAAATAGTGTATGAAAAAAGAATAAATTAAAAACAAGATGGGAGAATATCACAGATAGGAATAAAGTAGAAATAGACAGAGTAGGTATCAATAAATAACAAAATTATAAAAGAAATAAAGGTTTAAATAGGTTAACAAATGAATAGAATATATTATATGCATTACATAAAAGTTAAAAAATATATTAATTTGCAAGAGTAACTAGTGATAGATTCTGAAATATGAGAAATTTTTTTAGGGTATACAGTGGTAAATCAAGAAAGAAAGAATATAATACTATTATATTTGAAGAAATTGAAATTTTTGGTCTAGTTGACGATACTTGTGAAATGAATAATGTATTGAAAGAAGTACGTGTCAAATTAAGTTAGAAGAAGAGTGGTACAAAGTAGTAAGATTGGAAAAAGGACAGAATAGTAAGATAGAAAAAAGAACAGAGTAAGTATGGAAGAATCGAGGAAGAGACAGTGAAGAAGAAGTAGTTTATAAAATGAAAAAAGCAGTTAAGAAGAAAGAAGTGATTTCAAGAATATGTCTAAGAAGAATAGGCAGTAGGGTAAATGAAAATATTTTTATATATTTGGATACATGTAAGAAAAATAAAAGCATTGTATAATGACAGTCCACCAAGTAAATATGAAGAAATACAAGTAAACGATAGTATATAGGTAGAGGTATTTCTTACAAATGGCGGTATAAGTTGGGAAACTAAGAATGAAAATAAAATAAGTAGAATACATATTTGATAGAAGTCATAAGGTACAATAAAAGAAAAAAAGTACAAAAAACACAAGATAGAAAAGGATACATAGATGTTGCGGCGAAGGAAAGAAAGAATAAGGTTCTTCAATGAATATAGTGTGTAAATGAAAACAGAGTATAGAAAAGAAAATAGAGAGAAAGAGAATACGAACCTAGTGAAGGATAAAATAGAATATAATCTGTAGAAGATTACACTACATACAAATACAATATTATAAAACAAAAGAGTAAATATACTAAATAGAAGAGAGAAGGTGTATTTGAATAAGATAAAAATTGTGGATAAAGTATACAATGTTATACGAAATAAGACAGAAGAAGAATTACTACGGGAAAACATTATAAATTAAATTGCTGAAAGTGAAAATAAAGAAAGAAGAAGGTATAACAGTGTGAAAGTATCATGAAAGATAGTCTAAGAAAATTTGAAGGCAAAATAGAGGAAGCAAATCGAAAATGATGATAAATGGAGAAGAAATATGGTGTGATATGAATGAATTGCTTAAGATCCAGATTTTTTAATGAGGTGGGGTGAACGTTGATCAATTGATTTTGTTTGATTTGTGTAGGTAATGAAGAAGTAAATGTTTATTTATTTATGACAACATATTGATCATTTTTTTTTGTACATCTAATTATGTGCTTGAAGTTTTCGATTGCACTGGAATGAGTTTGATATATGGAATGTATTGGTATGATTTTATAGTTTTTCTTTTTTAAGAGATTTCTCGGTGCTTTTGATGTTTTTCTGAATAATAATTGTTGAAATGGATGAGATGATGATTGTCAGTAGTGTAGATATGTAAAAGAAGAATTGAAGAAAATAGTGATGACGAAAAAGAACAGATGTCAAAGAATATAAAAAAATGATGAAGATGGAAAGAGAAGATGTAGAATACTAAAAGTATTTAAAATATAGTAAAATGATACAGTAGAGGTACCGGAAAAATGGAAATTTGAAGATAATACAATAATGATTCTTAAGATAAAATAGGAAAATACAATTTAGATAAAACGATGTAAAAGGACGTGATGATTTCTATCAACGATAACTACTTAGAAATACGAAGGTATAGTAATATATGTGATCTTTATTTACAAGTGATGAAATATAATACTATGACGTGATCGATGAACAGATGACTTATATTAAAATGTGTAATGATGGTGATTTTGTGGATATCCTAATGTTGATGCACTTCGTTTGTTTGCTGAGGGACTCCAGCGACAAGGTTGGACCAGAATGTTCCGTATTCTTTCAGGACAGTTCCACTGGAAGAAAAATAAAAAGAATATTTACTATTTTACTGTAGGTGTGATGGTATAAAATTTGAATTTAAATCGTCTAAGGTCAAAGAAACCTATCTAAAATTTGCTGGAAGCAAATCAGATTCAAATTCGTTATTTCAACAAGCACCCTCAGTCAATATCTTAAATTTTAGAGCTTCAGAGATTTAAATTTTTGAAGAAATAAAATCAGTTACTATTTATGGAAGAATTGTCTGCCGCTAAATAAATAATGAGCTTTTTCAAGATTCAAGCAACAATTCAGAACTATCTGGACTATTAAATGGTATTGTTTATTTTTTAGCATTATTGAATACAGTTACGCTACGCTGGAAAGTTAAATGATAATATTTGGGATTTTTTGATACGTTCACACAATAAGATTGGCCACCACTGATATAGACTATTAATACAACATTCCAACCTCATGTGTTGAACGAGAACTGTTTTTTAGTAAGTCAGAAGCACAAAAAAATGAACGTCTCAAATAGCATAGAATGATGATTATTTTAGAGACACTAAATTTACTTAATTTTCTTTATGCATGATTGGAAAAGGTGATTCATATTTGATGATAAAAAAACAACGTAGATATTGAAATACTCCAATTATTGGTGAATTGCATTGCTTTTTAGTGCTTAGATTATTATGTATATTATGTTAAGTGTCTCTCGAAATAATGCATTTCATAATTTATTTGATCCTCGGGCGAAACGTACACTCGCCACTAATTTAAGTGCATACTTTAATACGTGCTGAAAAGATCAAATGTCTGTATACGAATTCTAAATAAGCGTATGTAAAATTAAGTGGTTTGTAATTTGAAAAAATATTACTATATAAATTTGACCCAAAACCAGATGAATTTCACAATGAGTGATTGCGACAAAATATCACCGGAGGGCTTTCACAGTCGAAAAATATATCGCAGCAATTAATACTGCCTTACATAAATGCATTGCGTAATTTTTACTCCATTTATTTATGACTTAAGTCGTAAATATAAATTAAATTATAATTGCGGTGAATTAAGGAAATGTTTACATTCTAGAGATTTGAAAGTATGCTTGGTACTAATAACGTGCGTAGATAAAATAAAAATAAGGTTTACTTGATATTATAAATACCATTGTTCTTTAAATATTCTAAATGACTCTCTCTTTAATAAGAGATTTGTTAACACAAAGAAAAAGCCACAAAAAAACCTGAGTCTATTTAGTTAGCTAGTTTAATTTAAATGCATAAGATTTAAAATGTTTACTTTCATAAATTATGAACGAGTATATTGCAAAAAAATATGTTTTATGTCGTAAAACATATTAATATTGAGATAAGTCACGTTACTTCAATAAGCTGCTGTGGGATTTTAAATTGAAATTATATAAAGCTATAACGTTTGGCTTTACAAACAGATAAAGGGAAACAAATATATA
Organism: Himalopsyche phryganea; assembly: GCA_022494535.1. Lineage (NCBI taxonomy): Eukaryota > Metazoa > Arthropoda > Insecta > Trichoptera > Rhyacophilidae > Himalopsyche > Himalopsyche phryganea. Next base: position 1,383,171 of record JAGVSL010000120.1, on the reverse strand, counting down.
TTTTAATATGTGATATAAATACAGAACAATATTTATCTGATTTTTAACCTCTAATAAACAGATATAATAAAATTACAAATTAAAAATAAAACATCTTTTACATTTACTCACCAGGGACGGGTTCTCTGTTAACTGATACAAAAATAAGTCAAATAAACTTATTTATTTAAAATATGTATGATATTTATCGAGGGGAAACCAGTCGAAACCATGTTATAAATTTACTATAAAATACGTCTTTATTATACAGTAAAATACTATTCCAAGAAATAATAAATAGAAAATAAACTAAATCAATAATAATAAAAATAGCTATAAACTTTCTTATCAGTAGGTCAACCATCGTGAATTTGATATAAATAAACTAAAATATGTTAATACTGTCATGTTGCTGTTTAATTTTAAATAGGCTGAAGTGATTAATGCCGAAATGAATTAAATAACCATATATGTCGTCGCCTCAGGTAAACAAAGTTCGATCTGCCATTTTTTAAAAAAAATACTTTTTAATGCAGTTTAATTCGCATTAAAAATACGTTTATATCTGTATTTAAAAAAAACCTTACAATTGTCCGTCAATCCATCCCAATTCAAATTATAAAAATGTTCCATCTGAAAAACATATAAATGTTACAGTACATCAGTGCATTCATCTGAATATATAATTAGAAATACAGCATATAGGAAATCACAGTATCAAAAGTGGTCGTCTCTTTCATTCAGATATATGAATGCATAAGTGTATTTCATTCAAAAAGCTACATTTTCTGAAATCTAAAATTGCTTCTTCTGAACAGTTTTTGCAGATAGAGCCTTGTTTACCCAAGGCGACTATATGTATATATGAATTTTATTATAATATATTTTTTCTGTATATTGATGAAAGTAAAATATTTATAGCTGTTGAACACTTATAACAAAACTAGTTTATTATCTTTTTTTATATGGTGGCCAGCCGAGCTTTTCATCAGTATTAACAAGCTGAAATAGTGAATGTGTCATGCCCACAGATGGAATGAAAATGTCGGTATGACATAACATAGCAGGTTGGTTAAAATAAAGCTGAGATATATTTATTATAATAATATGTGACATAACGTGAATATTATGTCGTAACCGATTTCATTGGCAGAACTAGTTCAGTAGGTACAGAATTATTTACACTTAAAACCAGTTGGTTTCCAAAGTGTGGTCTGCTGGAAAACTCCTCGCGAATTACGCGAACTGTGATTGCAAAAATTAGTTATTAAGGCAAAATTAGTACATATAAATATGGTTTGATTCTTACGCGAACGTAATAAAATAGAACTTATTGTAGATGTTTAATTATTTAGACTTAAAAGTTTTTCCTTGAAATCGGAAAATTATTTATCTCTAAAAACTTATAAAAATGTCTCTTTTTTTCACATAAAATTGAGATTCAAGTAAGAAACTAAATAATAATTTTCACTTTTAGTATGTTGATATAGTTTTTTAATCTCGATAAGACCGCATTATTAATTAATTAAAATATTAGTGATGTAATGATTTTTTACTTAATGATTTAGAAGTCAGTGTAAATGTTGATAGCCATATATCGATCCTGAGTATAACTTTCCATCAGAGATAAATAATACAAGCTGTGGGACAAGTAAATGAAATTATTATAAAAGTGAAAGTATTTTTTTAGATCACACATTATCTAAGTGTTGGGAGTTTTACTTTTATTGAATATTTTCTTCTCTTTGGTCAACTCCCGTATGGTCTAGTGGCTAGGATACCTGGCTTTCACCCAGGAGGCTCGGGTTCGATTCCCGGTACGGGAAATATTTTTTGTTACTTTTTTACAGTGTATTTATTATAATTAACCAAATATTCATTTTAATCAGAGAAATTTAAATAACAACCAAAATTATTTTCTACAGATATTTGAAACATTTATTTTGTAGCTGTGATATGCCATGCATAGCTTTTTTGAAATTCTTGATCGCAAAAATCAGGTGATGTTCCTATTATCTGATGTATTGGATACAAATTAAATTCGACTGACTACCTATATCGGGTTGGTGTTGTTTAATTTTAGAAGCCTTCATTGCACAAGTATTAAAAAAGTCTGATGCTAATATAAAGATTAATTATGGCTCCATTTACCTAGCCCTATCGAGTCTAAGGAATTTTATGAAACGAGCATTTTTATTTTAAAAAGAAGTTGTTTTACGAAACAGAATTATATGCGCATTGTAGGTATGTTAGTATTGCAAAAGAGGTTGTGAGAAAATTTAGCAATAATTAATAGGTGTTTTATAAACTTGCCGCAATTACGATACAAAAAAACAGTATTGACATGATTTCATCGATTTGTCTACACTTCATAATGTCATTTTTTTGTTACGATTACTTTGTAAGTAATTCTGTTCGATTGGACATATTTAAATGAAACTGTATTAGGGCCGGGACACAGCGCCGAACAGACGCGATATAAGAATTTGAATCATGATTGCGCGGGCTGTTGGTTTTTATTGATTATAATAGCAGTAACAAAATCAAAGAAAGTAACAAAATTAGAAAGCGATAAACAAGCCAACGAAAAAATAACTCTTTGTACTACATGCATCAAATTCACTTGAACATTTTCTTACTTTTAGACAACTTTGTACAACGGTGAATAAAAATGGCATATGTTTGCCAAATCAAATCCAAAAGAAGGACTCTTATTCAAATTTTACTACATTAACACTACATTTTTATTGTCAATTGTGTTATTTCAAAGACCGGCAATACGCTGTCTCTCACAGGAAAAACGTTGCCTACGTATGCCTTAGTAAAAATCGCTTGATAATGAAAATCAAATGTGGAAAACTTACTCAAGATTTTAATAAATGCATATTACGATTAAAATTACGGAATCGCTGTTATCGTGATACTAGGGATGTCTTCATATGTTAGTACATTGACAAAGACTGAATAGATATAATCTGTATAATAGTAATTAACTTGTACATTGTTAAGGTAAGAACTTAACATTTACAAATAAGATTTCCTCAAATTGACAAATGTTTTGCAAACACGTAAGGCTGTTTGATATAAATATCTTTGCCCATTGTTAAATGTATTATTATGTATTTTAAAGAATACAAGTAAACAAATTTCAAAAGCAAAAACACAGCGTGCTTGATAATAATTAAGCAAAAAAACTCGAACCGCTATAATGATCTGTTTACTTTGCATTAAAAGTGAAAGGTGTCTCTATACGGTTTCCGCCTGGTTCATTCACTTCACCAAGCCACGTTGCTCCGGACTGACGAGAAGGTGGACCTTGGCACACTTTTTTCACTTGGCGACTCGCGTTAAAAGATCACGCAAGTCAGATAGTGTGAACAATGCTTGTTTATTGCTGTCTGTCTTAGAAAGCCCATGCTTTTAAAATTGCTGGCATTTTTTTTTATTATTAATGCTCATGACTTTTTAAATGTTACAGTCTAAACGTAGGAAATTCTTTGTTTGCATAGATAATTTCAATATCTAATATTCATTCTACTCTAACACCGGGGATAGTAATAAAGTTAACAAGGGTATATCTGTCACTCGCGGGGTTGCTTGTCGATCATAGCTTAGTTACGTTAATAAAAAGATGAGAACGGTTTTAAACACTATGTCTTCCATCAGAATTTGATTTATTTAGTCTCTTATTTATAAAAAACGAGTATAATTATTAATATATTTTAATTTAAATGTCACAAGAATTAAAAATGGTCTAAGTACTGCGGCTATTAGTTGAATAGCAAGTTGCATGTGTAACTTGCTGTTCAACTTGAATGTGTAATTGACCCTATTATATAATAATATAAAAAGTAAACATAACTTCAGTAAGTTTGAATTGTTGAAATTTTGTACATTTCCATGTATTTGGTCACTAACGAACCGGGTTTCGCTATTCAGCATCTTCAGGCATTCGAGCACACGAATGAATTCGAACTGACAGACAGTAAATAGTTAAGTAACCTCAGTCGATATCTTAAAATTATAGCTTTAACAGATTTATAATATTATGATTAATAGATTAAAGTCACAAAAAACTTATTCAAAACTATTTTTTTTGGCTCAGATTCAAACTGAGTATGGGAATATATAATGTATAAAGAGATGCCCCTTCTCCAGCTAATTGGAGAATGTACGAAACGCCTCGATTATTCAGTGTTTAGTATATACGAACAGAAAATGTGAAACTAACATCAAAATTAAATTTAATACGTTTAAAAACCGAGATATAAATATGTATTTGGGATAATTTGTATATTAATTAAAATTCTCTTATCAATAACGGTAGTTGTCTGATATCAAATAATAAGTAACATTTTTTTACATATTAAGAACACTCCCTTTACTCCATTATTAATTTTCTACTGATATTATGTGTACTAGAAAAATATAATGCTAATATTTCAAACTAGTATAACCGTACTTGTCATAGATGATGGGATTGAAATACTGAATGTCTAAAGTAACTAGTATGTCGGAACTGTGTGTCTACTGTTTAACAGCGAACGCTTACGTTCAGAGAATGTTTCATACCTATATGTGATAATAATAAAACGTCTACAGAGCGGTCTGGGATATTATATAATTAATGATTTTTTATAGTGACAGAAAAATACGCTAACAGATATGCAAAAATAATATTTTTTAAATAGGCATGTTAAATATAATAGTTTTCGAAAAACGCACTTAAAATGTTGTTCATATATTTTTAATAGAAAGTGCAATTTTTTTGTATGTCTTTAAAAGTGAAACCAGTTTGGATATCGCAGGCGAAAATATAAAGTACTTTTAAAAAGATATCATTATATAATTCTTTAAGAAAAAGAAACCGATTGTACTTCAAAGTTACATTATTTACATTCGTACAAGTTTTTAAATAATATACTATTCATCGTTATGAAACGTAATCGATTATAAAAGCTTAAGATTTATTACATAGAACCCGTGTGTAATTCGATTCAAAAAAATATTGGTTAATATTTTACAACACCATCAATTATTATTTTATTCTGTGATTTCAAAGCGATACAAAATGAAAATTAGAACACAAACACCGACTATGAAAATTGACACAATTTAATTTTCTGATAATATCTCAAATAGTTTGCATAAGATTTTGGAATGGTTACAAAGAGTATTACATACCACCTTATACAATTCATTGTTCAATAGTCAATATGAATATAATAATAATTTAAACTTTAGAGTTATGGCTTAGAATTACCGTTCCAAATTATTAACGATTGCAGCTTTAAAAGTGTTTCCATTTTAAAATTCTTTTTTGTAGAATTCTATATTTGAAAAAGTTAGTTATATAAATTGATTCGACACATTTTTCATATTCAGTGATATTTGGTATAAGTTAGTTACTTTTCCGGTATGTCGTTCAAGATCGAATCATTAATAACATACTTGCAAATGTATTTTTTTTTATCGATCTATGAATTTAGTTTAAAGAGTATAATATACGAAAATTAAAATTACGACGAAAAAACGCCAAGCCAATTCACCAAGGTGAAACGAATTTTGCTCGTAATGTGAGTTTTCCAGTAAACATGATGAAAAATTTAAATATATATACAGTATAAATAAATTTAAATAAATGATTGTTATAAGTATTAGAAAAGCAATAACTATAATTTTACATGTGTTTATAAATGAAAACGGATTATATTAAGGGAAATGATATGGCGGAAACTTTAAGCGGATCACTAGAAATGTCCATATTTATAAAGAGTTAACTTATATTTCAATGCTCTTGCAACATGTGTCTCATGTGTTAAAAAAAGAAGAAGTGAAGGTATAAAATAAGTCATTAGAGCTTACATGGGGGTAATAAAATTTAAGGCTGTGACGATGCTATTTTTCTAACTATATAAACTTAAAATAACAGGGCATGAATTAATGACAAATTAACCTGGGTTAATTGATCACTTATCGCTCTGTGCGCGTAATTAAAACATGTCCTTTTTAAATACATAATTTTAAATGTACTCTTTTGTGAGTTTTACGTTCCATTTAGTAGCGGATATGCTTTAAAATTAATATGTATTGTATATATCGTCGTTGTTCTGGAAGAAAACACTAAATCGAAAAAATGACATATTGAGTTAGTTATATCAAAATGTTCCTTATATTAAATTCTGTCGTATGAAATAACAAAAATATTTTTATTGATTACACTTTTGCTTCAAAACAGTTTGGTACAAACAAACAAAATGAAAAATGTACTGCATTTCAAACATTTGACAAACTTCAAAGTCCAATTACTCAAAACTAGTATTTTTATGTTAGTGTCTTCTTCCAGAACGACGATATATGTGGAGTTAAAAATCATAGCATACATGCGTACTTCGTACGCATACAGAATATTGTCAAAATCTTAATAATAAAGAAATATATTAGTTTCCAATAAAATAAGGTTCTGATATGACCTGTTTATAACAAGACAGCGCTGTCGTCAAATTATAATATTATGCAGATAGTGGATATGGCATTTCACGCTTTACACAAGAACTAACTCTCTTTTCCGAATTCAAGATTCATGGTATAAAGTATTGAGTATTTTTATATCATTATAATAAATTCATATTCATAAGAATGAAAGAATAAATAATATTATAGCAAAATAACAATGCTTCGTATATATATATATATATATATATTATTCTACACTTTTTATTAAAAACAAAAAAACAGAACTGTCAGCTAGTAATAATTTTCATTGCATAGTTTTTTTTATTACTTCCTTCCATAATGGATCAAAGGGAAACAATATTAAATGTATTTGCTGTAGAGCGTCTAGATAGAATAATGCCCGCAGCATCGCAAGAGCTTGAGGGACCGTTAAAAGTAAGCATATAATTTTTTTAGTCACGATATTGAGTCAATATGTGTTAATTATGACGAAATATTAACTGTAATGTAAATATGTACGTGGTAAAAAACTTTATCTCAATCAATTAATAGGGGGAAGTGTACAACGACAATGTTTACCCGAGACTCCCCAGATTAAATTATTATCCTACTATTGGCGTGTGTAAAAATATCACTACTGAACCCAATGAACTATACGAAAATAATAACAATATAAATTCATCTTGATTTATCCGTCTGTCTCTAACGCACAGCACAACAAAAGTGACACAAGCAAGACACCCAGAGAGAGAGATCATACTGCATTTAATAACATTGCGGTGTCATACGGAAAACGAATAAATCACAACTCCTAGAAGGTTTCCAATTAAAAACTGCCTTTATTGTATATCAGAATAGTTTACCAAGTCTTGGTAAACGGTTCTTAACACACCCCTGACAAAAAAGCGCTTAACTTAGATATGTTACGAGATACGCCCAGTAAGTGCTATAAACCCGAAACGTATGGAAGATAGAGATTCGGTAGGTGGTGTAGAACAATAATATTACTTGTTTATATCATGAATTTATTTAATACACTCACGTGAAGTATACGCCTCCTGGTGGTACATTGGAGGGAGCAACCCAAACAAATGTTCCTTGTTGTTTTTCCTTAGGATCAGCGTGCGTGATTGACGCGCATTCTGGATGTATGGTTGTATTGGCAGTTGGTAACCATTCACCAACCCAGTTGTCCGTGGCCAAGTCACGTGCTTGAAGGAAGAATCCCTTGAAGGGGGTCTGTCCCTGGATGGTTACTACAAAAGAAGAAAAATATACATTTTGAGTTTTCTTTTAAATATTGAATCATATATAAATTTATTGATTGCAGATACCATCGTATATTCTACACTACTTTACATACGCTGATATAAGTAAATTTGTGTACGTAAGTACATATTTATAATCCATTCTTTATTACTAGAATTAATGACAGTTTATTTATTATGATTTTATCGAAATTAATTATGCGCGTTGCTTTATATATCATAATATATACTAATATCCGAATTGGTACAGATAATTCTTATTTTAACTAACAGGTAGCAGGCTTAGGACAGTACTTGCACTGGAATAGGTAACAAATGCACACATAAACAATAATATCTTAACTGAAGAACGAAAAATATGTAATAAATTACTCAAAATATTTAAAATCACTCAGTATGACAAATATTATTGCATTGAAAATTATTTATTATATTATATTTAACGTTAGTTTCTTTCAATTATTTTGTGCGCATTGTCCTTTTGTGGAATTTTCATGTGTGCGTATTTATATCGGTCATCCCAATAATAATCATTACCCGAAAATTTTCTCTCTTGTTCTCAATATTGGACGGTTGAGTTTTCACGTGGCGTGCGCTAGTTATGTTTTGATCACATTCTCAGCGTTGACAAACGTTTAGAATTTAGTTTGTCTTATTTTCATAAAATAATGAACTTTATTTTAAACAAAAGCTGCGAGAGAGGAAAACAAACATTTTCTTCCCTTTTCTTTTTAGTTGCTTCCGTGAAATGGGTTCGTTACTATAGAATATTTTTCTGCAAACGATGCATAAAATAAGGAACCGGAGGAATAGAAAACAACACAGTTAGTAATGTGAATATTTCAAGAGGTTTTTTAAAAGTGAGACGAATTTTATGGCTTCATTCTGTCTATGTATTAACATTTCTCTTTTCTATAGGTAAACTAGTTTTACTTTTACATAATTTCCTTATTCAAAATGATAGCCATTAGCAATGAATTAGTGTTATAACATAAATGAAAGCTCGCCTACGTTGCGATTTTATTGCAAGAAATATTCTGCATTAGGCAAACTGGATATAAGCAACTTATTATTAAATAAGCTGGCTAGGCTATGAACAAATACATGGTCTGTATAGATATATTTCAATTATTCATTTATACAATTTGACAAGCATTCCTTTTTAATATTGATTAGATAGATAAAACATAAGTAAATTAATAAAATTCTGTAATTACTAAAACATAATATTAACAACAAAAACTCAATACGATGAAACAAGTGCAGATTCAAAGGATAAAAGAGATTATTTATTATATTCACTTTGGTAATAAGATAAACAAAGGATTGTCAAATATTTTTTGTAGCTGTCACGCCATCATCGGAAAACTACGGATGAAGATATTTTGGGACAATAGCGTAAAATTTTGATTCGACGGTCATCGTACATTTTAAAACTGTGATACTTTTTATTCCATTATAATGAATTGCTGTCAATTCAATCAATAAAATTGACTTTTATGATTGTAAAATACCAACATCGCTTTAGCTCGCTGTATTTATTACGATTATTTCCGGAAATTGTTTTTAAATATTTATTTTTATATGAGAAAGATCAGTAAGGTCATATAATATCATATCCGTTGAAAGTTGCTGTAAATCTTTCAAAATGGAGATTTGTAAGTAATTCAGTATTCATACTGAATAATCTATAATTATGAGAACATCCCGATGAATATAATTGTTTTGAATGCTTGAGTTTGCAAAGTAACAAATATTTGGCATTACCGGTGGATGCTTGTATTCGCGAAGGCTTTGAGTAGTGAAAAAATATTAAAAAAAAATAAACAAGATGATTCAGAAACGAGTAAAAAACGTGTGCGCTAACTGACATAATAAATAAATGTTACTCGTACATAACAAATTTGAAATTAATATTTCAAAACGGTTACCATAAATGAACCGTTGAATTTATCGAAAATAGTAACCCTGTATTTTTTTGTAATCATACTGATTTGTTTTGTTATTTAAAGCAATTTTTCTATTTTAATTCCATGTATATATAAAATTAAATATTAAGTTTTTAATTATTGACAGTAAGAAGTGCATTATTTAAAATTTAGCGGGGGCTACTGCATTGCACGTCATCATTTGAATACTTTTTGAATGTCTATTGATTTGATTCTATTATTACAGTTTTTCCCGCGATAGAAAAAATAATCTCATTCAATTTCACACTATGGTCGCGTGTGTAAATTAACAATAAAATTACCAACAGAAAAGAATGACACACATTGTTTTTTTGTTACAGTTTTTCTTTGTTCGTAGTGGAGATGGATATCTAAAACACAAAGCTTAGCCAAAAAATTGTAACGACAGTTGTGTTACATATTATAATGTATACATAATGTTTCAAAATTTTTGGCATAGAAAGATTTGCAAACAGTTCGAATATGTTGTTAAAATATTGCCGTGATTTTAAGCCTGGAAATAGGAAACAGAATCACTTATTCTTATAATTATTTATAAATAATAATAAGTAATGTCAGAGTTTGATACTTTATAAAAGGTTTCGAAAAAAAAAGAAGAGCAATAACTTATTATTCAGTATTAAATTAATCTGATCGTGAAAGGCTTTATGGTGGAACATATAAAAATAACCAATTACTCCGTAACTGGTATATTCCAGCTCAAAAATAAATATTTTTATGCGGTTGCATAAATATTCTTTCTATTAGTGATTGACTGAAATCTCAAACATTTTTTTACGATGCAACAGAACTCAATCGTATTCATTTGCCTACACGCTTAATAAAATTTAGGTTACTCAAGTTTAGGGGCTTATTTGACACTTTTTTAAAAGTTTTAATAGGTTTTGACTCATATTAGTAATACTATATGATATGAAAACACATGTTTCCACATGGTTTTGATAAAATGCTAAACATTATCACGTAAATAGAATGTAGGAAATTTATTAAATATACGTATTTATGTAGTCGTGTTATGCCATATTTACGAATTTAATTTTTTAAGTAATATGCTTGTATATCGCTATTGTTAGTAAAAATATTTGTATATAATTTATGCAACATGAAATAAATGAATGATATAATTTACCTGTTATTTTAGTTCCCGGTCCATAGTGAGAATCAGAAGCTACCACGTGGTAGGGTATGGTATCGGCCGGCTGGGGTCGCGCCTGACCGTGGTAAGGCTGGTTGGGTCGAGGCTTTACGCATGCGTCAACTGGAGCTCCATCCGGGAAACCTAGTATCGGAAACGCTACGCCAAACAACGACAGAAGTAAAAACACAGCGTATTTCATGCTGAAATACTCAGGTACAAAGTGTTCTATATAATTATGACAAAACTTAAAGCCCTTCGAAAATATTTACTATATTTTATCATAAGTCTAAATATTAAAATTATTTTTCAAATAAAAATTAGCCTTTCACAAAAAGAAAAAAATGTAATAAATCACCAAAAGTATTCCCTGGCTTAAGAATTAGATTTTGCCAAGATTTACTGGGCGAAGACCTTTATCTTAAGAAATGGACTTGGAAATATATAAGTAGTATAAAGCAACAAAAATAAAACAAATAAATGATTATTAAATGAAAACGTTTCCAAAATCAATAATGCAGTTTTTAGGTTTACAATTTAATTACAAATGTTTTAAATTTGCTTCGTAAATGTCGTGTAAGTTTTAAATTTGTGTGGAAAAACGTGTAATTTTGTTGCCGGAAGTATTTTTTTATTGTGTGCGCAAATGCGCTGCACGTGTTGGTCGACACAGTACGGGACTCGAACTAAAGCTACATCGGTCGCAGCTGAGCCACGAAGCCTTTGCCCCAAAAGGCAGGTTTCGTTATTCGCCTGGTCAAAAGTGAATGTTTGCAACAGTTTGCTGTTACGACATAAACTCGTTTTGCTCGGAAAGAAAACAAATGTTGCCTCGACACATTTTGATTAGATATGTCATTTTAAAAGCTCGAGTACTCTGTTAAATTCACAATACAATGCGAATGAGATTTATGAATAGTATATATGAGACGTCTAAAAGTAAAAACCGATATGTCCACTTTGCAATGTTAGTGTAAGCGATGTTTTTGTGGTTCACTATTAAGTTATTAGTTTAATCATTATTTTTTTTTCATCATGTTGTATAATATCCCCAATCACGAAAAGTATATCAAACATTGTAAGCCAATCAACTCAGCTCAGTCAGTCGCTATTTGCAATATATATAATCGAAATAAAATAGGATATATCGGTTTCCGCGTGTGATTTAAGTGATTTGCAGAAAAGTTTAATCATATTTTTCTTATACTTTTTTGCATGTTATATAAGGTAAACATAGCAGTAGTTGACCGTCTAAGAAAAAAATTCAACAAAAATAACGATTAACATTTAGGATTAGACCGAATGATGACAAAGCAAGTGTATTCATAATGGAATAAAAAATTGAAAGTTCCCGTAGTTGACAACTTTTTTTTTCAGTAGTTGACCATGCCTAATCAGAGGGTTTCATGACAACCTTTCATCAGCGCTTCCTGTAATACTACTCTTGGTTGAATCAAGTACCATATGCTTACATTCACTGATATCTGTAACAATTCTCTTAAGAAATTCAAAATAAAATATTTACTTCATAAGGTGTTGTTTTTAAATGGCCGCTATGACACCTGAATGACAAACATCTTTGGTGATGTGTTCCTCAATCCGACAAAAGATAGTTTCACTTGTCTGACTACAATTTAGAGCAATCCCGTGTATAAGTTTCTTATTTTGGGCACTTTTATTGAAAAAGGTCAACTACTGGTACATTTACCTTATAATTAAATATTACATGAAATGGCTTATAGCATATAAACGTACTTTTCGATAGATTTTGACAAAATGTGGATTTACGGCTTTTAGTTACGTCTCATATGATTCACATGAAACTTTTTAACTGAGATTTTGAAAAGGAGTGGCAAAGTAAAAAAAATATATTTCTATTTACAACCATTAAAGTTTTGTTTGACATGTGTATTTTTTATGATAAATTATAGTTATTACGTCACAACGTTTCTACGATGATCATGACTAGATTCATTTAATTTCTTATTATTTAAAAATACTCTCTTATATTTTAATGAATATAACGTATCTTGAATACTTGACAATTCACCATTCAAGTGATGTCACTATGGTTGTATACTAATCATTGTTGAATATGTTAACCAACTGCGTAAAATTAACTGATAGTAAGATAGTGAAAGTTTTTAGTTATAATGAATGATCACAGAAGTTAGAGATTTTGGAACATCAAATAAATGGACTCATAGCTGAACATTTAGAGATCTTTAAAGGCGTATACAACTACTTGTTCATCTATATCAGAGATTCCCAAAATGGTTCTTACAGACCCCCAGGAGTTTGTGTGACCGCTGAGGGGTCTGTGGCAAATTAAAAATGATTTGGGGGTGAGTGAACAATGTTGTGGGTCCAGGAGAGGCTTAATACAGAAAAATATCTGTGATACATTTTCATTATCATGAAAGTTGAAATAAATAGAAATAGCGATTTGTTGGGTGTTGGACCCTTTTGCAAGCATTCCCACAGACTTAGATGGATAAATACTAATATAGGGGCAATTTGTTGAATAATCCACAAATAAGGAGCAGAAACTAATGTATGAACAAAATAGCACAAATTTTTGTTACAAAAACAGATACCAATTTTATATGCTACATTATGGGTCACTGTACAGAGGCTGTTGTTGCTTTCCCGTTTTCCTATAACGTGGATTTAGTGCAGCTATGAACCTCATCATACTTTAAAAATCAAAACGTTTTATTTGTATTTTATTTTTACGTCACTATTTGCCATTCAAGACATCGAATTTAAATTTATGTTTTTTTTATTATGCAGGTATGTAGAGTTATTTTACTTAGGGGGTTCATGGTTAGGTTTTTTATTTAAAAAGGGATTCATGGGCATAATAAGTTTGGGAACCACTGATCTAAATATCCTATATTAATCAGGTATGTAATAATTATAATCAACCAGATACTGATATAACTTGTCAAATTTTCATAATATATATAAGGGATATGTTTTCATAAAATATCAATTTCATAGTCATTATTGTTTTCATAACTTAAGGATGTAATTATATATAGAATTGTAAATAATTTACTTTCAGTAAATTATCTATCTTGTATGAATCTTTTTCGTAGTTATAATTATGCAGGTTTAATTTGTGGTTTTTTAGAAGCGTTTTTTATGATATTAAAAAAGCGACAAGACAAAAGAATAAGCATAATAAAAATATTAAAAATATCACACAATTTTAAGTCACCCTCACGTGGAATAAAGTTGTAGTCATAAATCTAAAATAACAGTCATTGAGTTTGCAATATTGAAGAATCTTGTATGATATTTTTATAATAGTGTAATATTTTTATGTATATAAATATAAAAATGTGTTCTTCGTTTTTATGGATGGTCACAGTAAAATAAAAAAAAACTCTTTGTATGCTATTCAATTGAAACACAACAAAACGCGTTGTCGCATTGAAACAACTCTTTTTTGTTCAAACATGCGGATGATTAAAACAAAATATTGTTTAATGTGTCTGCGTAATTTTACCTTTGAAGTATATTTATTATTTAAAACAATGGCATTCATTATTAATTGAATAGCTTTATTGAATAGAAGAATGTAGTTTAATTATGATGAAGCCGTAACTCAGTTATGCTTTAAGCATAGATTGACGAAAGCTCTATATAGTGAGTGACATTGTCGTTAATTCACGTCACGCAGATGAAACTTGACGATCGAAGCTTTTCAAAGAAATTTCTTTGTTGGTTTTCTTATCAATAGACTTCCAAGAACATCGTATCTATTTACGATGTTGTTTACAATTTATTTTCTACACTTTTATCTTGAATATAGGCTGGCTCGGTAGGCTGAAAAATTCTCAATAGACGTGTACGATATGTCGTATATATATACGACATTTAATATTCTTAACTACTGTGAGATCTATCTTTATAGCCTATTGACAACTTTTATTATGATACAAAAAGGAAGACATACATCACGTATATTATCTGTGGTAATATAAAATGTTTTATCGAATTATTGTTACCATATTCCAAGGTCGTCTCATAATGTGAGATATTCATATGCCATCCAATAAAAGGATATTGAAAGTGCTCTGTTCATGTAGTAATTTTTCAAACGATGTAGAACGATTCGTCAATTCAATGATTTTTAATTAACATCATCTATCCCTATCGAGTGAGGGTATTTGATGTCACTTCATTATCAGAATTTATCATCGTATTCACATAAAAAAAAAACTAGGCGTAAAACGATAAACATATTTTACACATATAATTAAAAATGTTGCCATAAGAGTAAATATATTTTTCCCATCAGCAAACAATTTGTACATTCAAACATAATTGATATTTGTTGCTTTTGTTGTACAAATTTATTCAGTGCGAAGGCTCAATTATTTTTAAAAATTCGAAACAAATAATACGTTTTTACATCGTGTGTTATTGTTTAATTTAAAAATAAGATAGAAAAAACTTATCTGATATCCGTATCAATATTTTTATAAAATAATAATATTATAAAAATCATTATTCTAAGCTGCTTCTAACTAGTCTTAATTTCAGCATTGGATAAATTATATTTCTTCATATATTTTTTTCACGCTTTCTCTCAAAAAAGGTTTAAATTAGATTCTGCAATATTTTTTTTATTATCAAAAACTGCATAGCTATTTTTAAATATTTTTATATACAGGTGAAGTTTTTTTTTGTGGTTAGGCATTTTTTATTACCATATCCTATTCTAATTCTAATTCTTTATAAAAGGTTATCATACAAGAACTGCTTGTTTCTTAGTCGCTCAACCTCTTTTTTTGAAAGTTAGGATAAAACGATTTGGCTAAGAAAGGGTTTGTGGTTAAATATATAAATTAAAAAATCCACTGTAAGCGTCTGCACTGTGATTAGATCACTTGTACACCGCAATTGAAGATCGAGACGTTGACCACTAGGCCACAGGTCTGGAGAAAGGATAAACAATACAAACAGTATTATTTATCTTCAATTAAAAGAAATAATATCTTTTCGTCTCGCAACAAACTGCGAAATAATGAATGCCGGGTAAAAAATAGCAAACTTTAATAAATCGCCGTATAGAGATTAAGATACAGATAAAGAGCAAAATACAATTTACGATAAATGTGACTTGCTTAGTAAAACTCGAAATGTAAAGGTTACATAATATTTTTTAATCATATATGGTCTTGCTCCACATTTTGCTTTCTTTTTAATTGAGCCGATTGGTTTAAAATGGAATGGAAAAAATCAGGTTTGAACAATTTTATCAAATATAAAAAAAATAAGTAATCGGTGTACAAGTTTAATGGATTGCGTGTTGAATTTTTAAAATGTCGACTTATTAAATAATTAATTATCTGCATCAAATTTTTAGATCAGAAATGGTACTAAAATTATATAAGTAACAAGATGCTGCTTAATTTATAATTGGTATGGGCATGAAATCGAAATAATGAATTGGGCTCTGGCATTAGAAATTTGGTTTCTGTTTATCGATATTTATAAATTAGCGTGGAGTTTTTATTGAGAGAAATTGAGTTTCTCTATCAATGTACTTGTGCATAGTTGTGGGTTAGGTTAGTAAATAGGCTTATTTTTGATGGTTAGTACCTTGCATACGTGCATTCACATTTATTATTCAGTATGCAGTTTCATTCGACATGAATACTCATTCACAGCAACCCATTGAATTGTGTACCTTGACGAGGCGTGAAAGCTTAATATAGGTAGTAAGAATACAAAATAGTTCGGTCGCCAATTTCTATTACATCGAAGAATTCACAGGAAAAAACAGTCAATCATTGAAATAAGCATTGAGGTATTGATATTAATCCTGTAGTCGAGGGGTTAATGCTTTTTTCGTTCGTTATATACAGTTGTAGTGCCGACAGGCTGGGATCACCGTATGAACAACTTGATTTATGGATGTATATTGAAAGGGATGAATGTCTGTGATGTACTCATTGCGCTTCCACTCTTCCGATCCTTAAAACGGAGTATGGCAAAAGTGATTTATTAATTAATAGTATTTCCTTCGCCTTTTCAATCATTACCTTTCGGAAAAAGCGAGATAGATCAACAATACGGATAAGTTCTCTAAAAAAAACGTCTGTAGAGATGCTACAAGAGGATTCAATATATACTACACGTTGGGAGTGGATATAGTCAAAAATAAATAGAATTTTATTTAGAATAGGTACAATGATTTTTGACTCTTAACATTAATTATTATTTTGATCCTCAGTTCAAACTATGCCATAAACTACAATATAAACCTTTTCATACATATAATGTTAGAAATGTGCCATAAAAGCGACTCCCTGATTGAGATGCCCACTAAACGACAATGCCAAAAAGCCTTTAAGCTGCTGGACATTAAGAAATAATGGCTATTGTTAAATAATTGTATCGTAACACACGAAATGTGCTTGCGATTTTATGCCACCAGATTGCAAATAAGATAAAACGGTTTCCTTTTCTCGATTGCTATCGCAACCGCGTCAATAATTATTTATAATAATAAATGATATAATAACTCTCGGATGAAGTATACAATAATACGAGCTACAAGAGACAGGAGGAAATTAATTTTGAATTAGATTTTTTGCTGATGTATGTTTCCTATCGACTATTTCATAAATGGAGAACATTTATAACTATTTATTACCTCTGCTTTACTCATTCATATTAAGTGTGTGTCAATTTTTAATGTATGCATTTACATTGTTAAATCAACGTTTGTATATTTGTTTTCAAACGAAAAGTGTTATATATGATTAATACAATATTGAATCACAGATTATGTTCAATTACATTTATCTTCTTCATCTACATTTTATTTTGATTAATTGACGATGCATGGTTGCAACAAACGAAAGTTTTTTTCTCAACCAGAGGTATTTTCAAAAGTATAAATTTTCACCAGGTGACAGTGTCATCTGTCAGACTTCGCTTAATCCGTTTGCTGCGTAGACACATTGAGAGAGAGAGAGTGCTGTACGTTGAAAATTCATTCAATACAGTGTGTGTGTGCTGCGTAACATACAGACGGATAACTTAAGACATATTATGTGAAAGTCAATAAAACCATATTCTGACGATGAAGCCAAAATAGATATACTAAAACAAATATTGAGCAATGAAAAACATCATAGTTTAAAACAATCAATATTTTAAATAAGTTGGATTGACAATATAAAATATATTAAAAAAAAAACATTGCTTGCTTCATCGGATCAACAAAACATATGATTAAATTTAGATCAATTTCAATGTAATATCAGCTTTGGATTATATTAACACAAAAAGGTATTTGAAGCCAAAGATACGCATATTTTAAATTTAGTCTAAAATTTCATTGCATCAAGTTTCAAGTATTAGCATAAACGGTATTACAAATAGCACAGTTGGGATAAATCTTAGATTGTTTTTACCAATTTGAGGTTTTGAGAGTTAATATAAATTTGTTTACTTTGAAATTTGAAAGCTTTTAATGATAAATCTGGAATATTCCCCACGAGAATCACTGTTATTATAATCCATCAAAATATCGGTCGACTAATGGGAATAAGCCGTTACTGGTAGCTGGTAGTATTACAATTTAACAAGAGCTGAACATGTTATTTTCACGTATTTCAGTGTTTAAATTTTATTTACACTTACCGAGTTGAAAATAAACATAACGTATAATAATTAATTTACATATTGCTTACATTTACATTTTAGCTTAGATTATGGCAGTGATTTTATAATAAAATTACTCCATGGCATCGAATTCATACAAAAAAAAACAAGTGTAGTGAATGATTATGAAAAAAAAAAAACAGCAATAATTCTTTACCCAATAATAAATATTGTAACGCGGAAAGGTATGACTATTTGCACCATCAATCTATTGGATAATATTGATTTGGTTTTATGGTGTCACAAGATATTCTAGATCTAGAAATAATATTATGTCATTAAAACATCCAGTGTGGATTCGGAGTTTTTAGCTAATTGCTTATTTGACGGAGTAGCATTCTTCAACTTCTTTTTGATTTAATTATTTACTGTTATAATTAATCTATAGACGCTGGCTCAAATTACATAAAACATATGTGCTTTATAGGCATGAAATGCATAAAAACAGCCTATTCATCTAATGTCTAAAGCAGTGATTCCCAAACTTATTAAGCCCATGGATCCCTTCTTAAAGCGAAAACCTGACAATGAACCCCCGAGTAAAATAACTCTACATAGCTGCATTATAGAAAAAATATAAATAAAACAAGTTGATATTTAAAGTATGATGAGGTTCATCTGCCCTAAATCCACGATTTAAGAAATAGGAAGACGGGAAAGCAATTAACAGTCTGTACAGTGACCCATTATGCAGGATATAAAATTGGCATCTGTTTATTAACCAGAATTAATGATATTCTTTTTAAAAGATTGGTTTCCGCTCTTCATTTGTGAATAATAAAATACATTGCTCCTGTAGTAGTATGGATTCATCTGAGTTTGTGGGTCTGCTTGCAAACAGGTCCAACACCCAACAAATCGCTACCAATTTATTTATTGCTATTTATTTCACTTTTCATAATAATGAAAATGTACCTCTCGCGTACCCCTGACGTTGTGCACGCACCCCCAAATTATTTTTAATTTGCCACAGACCCTCTCAGCAGTCACAAGGACTCTTGGGTGTCCGTAGGAACCACTGGACTAATGGTAGGTAAAATTACAATTGTCTGTGTAAATGTCTGTGTAAACACAATAACGCATCTGAAAAAATCATGGAAAGCATAACGTAGATTCCATAATTTATTTATTATTGAATAACTAGATTTATAAATTACCATGTGGCAGTATAACCTGCTGAAATTTGCTCTGAGCTTTTGATGCACACGGTGCGCAGACATAGTGTGTGTGTGCTGTGCTGTGCCGAGCATACCTTTGGCATTGTAGACACACATACCAGGCGCGTGCGGTGGTTTTATCTCTTTCTCTCTCAATGACATGAAAAGTGAAGGTGCAAGCGAGATGCAAGGGCATGCGGCGCATGCTCTAGCCGATGATACAGACATATCAAGGCAAATATAATTATTATGTAACTTGCAACTAAGACCGGCTTTACTTACCATAGTCGAAATGAACGTGATCAAATACTCAATTGCCCGATAAATTATTTTATGTAATGTTTATTCATTATACCTAGTTTCGACGGCAAAAAAACTATTATTCCTCAAATTGCAATTAATAAGCCAATTCTTTTATTCAATTACATTAATTAATTAATTCTACAATATATATATATATATATCTGATAAAAGTAAAACTTATTAAATAAAATTATTATGCACAAGTATTGCTGATCAATTTAAAAACAGCGCCAAATGGTAAGCCCAAAGTGGTTTTAAAGAACAGTGATTATTTTTTATGTTGCAAAGATATAATATTATATCCGTTTCACTTTTTAACGATGGACCAATATAAATTAGTGCTGTATTGAAAAAGACATTTGCCTCTGGTCATTTTGGATATTGGTAATATATTATGTTACATGTTACTCAATAGTAACCGAATGAAAAGAATACGTAAACTATAATATTAAATAATAAGGCACAATTATGTTAATATGGTTTCTTATATCATGAATAAGGCTTTTTCATTTTTATCGTATACCTTGTGTATTATTTATCTATTATTCACGAAATAATTTAAGGCATCAAACAGAAGATTGTAGTAACGTCACCAATAATGAGCTAAGTTCACATTTCGATTATATATGAATTAAAAATAATAAAAAGATCTCCGTAGTAGACTAGGCTTTCGTTCTAATCTGCTGTGCAGCTAAAATTTTTATTCATTGATTTTTAGATTTCTGTCTAAAGATATATCCGACTGTGATGTTTTTATCCCTTTCCACCCATTCTATCTGATCCTGAAAATGGGGGAGAGAAATGATAAAGGCAACGCTTTCCAGTGGATTCAAAATATTCAATACTGACTCTTTAAGAAAATCAAACGGTATTTTTAGTAACCATAAACATTATTTTAATCGGTGTAACGTTTAGCAGTTTTGTTTGTTCAGAAAGCACTCACTTCCTTTGAATTGGCGACAATGTATAGAGTCGTTGTCCAAAGAAATAAGTTGTATTTAAAACAATATGTATGTACGACATATTTCTGTTCCTATAATAATATTTTATAATTATATGATACGTATTTAATTACCGTAGAGTGTATATTAGTCGGAGATTAGGGAACGAACCAGGCAACGCCCTATCACATCAGCCGTTATGGAGTGACGTTGGAACTGGCTGGGTCACGTGTTGCGGATACCTTCGAAGAGCCTTAATCCTGCTTGCCTCTTCTTCCGATCTGTGGGATTCCGGCGTACTGGAAGACCATCGGGTACTATTCATAGGATGTACTCGGTGGAGCTGAAGGACTCTGGCATGTCATGGGAGGAAGCAAAGCGATTGGCGGGTAACAGGGAATCATGGAGACGCCGCGTTGTAGCCATATGCTTCACATAGGGAACGAATATGGAAGAAGAGTGTAGAGTAAGTCATTGGCCTTAGATGTTGATTATTTTTATTGAATTAATGGATGCCTCATTAGTATTAAATTACATTATACGAGCTACCATTACATAACAACGTTAGATAATAATATTAAAAATAATAGATGTCTAATTTATATTATATCAAAGGTTAACTGTTTATTAAATGTTGTATTATATTGAAAAATACTCTAATGTTACCGCCATATATTGCGTAGTATAAAGGGCTAAATAATAATTATGAACTCTATGCATTTATATTAAAATGCATTTGTTTTTATCCAATTCTTCAAATTGATAGGTGTCGTGAAGAAAGATTTCTGACAGGCACTCCTTAAAACATTATCTGTACACCGTTATCCGCTCTGAAAACGTAGGATAAGTGATTTAGATAATGTAATTCCTGATACGTAGTTTGTAATATGATTTTAAAACATAATATTAATATCGTACGCCGCAAAACTAATACTAAATTACCTCAAGCTTTTTTTATACTAATATCTTTTGTAATACTGCTCTATATTTATCCATGCCAAACGGTTTCCCAAGTTTTCCCTGTCACATAAATTTGGAATCATAATATTTACTTAGGTTTATTACTTGAACGCGTAAGAAAAATATGTCAGAATTCCCATAAAACAATGAAATGGCAGCCCAAATAAGTACTAAATGTACGATATTAGATAAATTTCCAATAATTTGTCTACTTTATGATGTTTATTATACGAAATTCTACCATTTTTGGTAGAAATTATTTGAATTTTAATGAAAGGAAAGTACTGAGATAATTTATAGGATCATTCAATGTTTTTTACTTATTTTTAAAAGTTCATTTTAAGTGTAAAAATATTATAGCTGCGCACTTAATTTAACATAATTTTTGTTGCCATTCCATTTCAGTCGATTTCAACGGAAAGAGAAGTAAATTTGTATGTAATAAATGTCAATTAATTCTTTTTCTTTTATAGGGGTATTTAACCCAGTATTTTTATCATACAATGTAATTTTATCAATGCGTATATCAGCGATGGCCGATCCATATACCGCGTCCCAATTTCAAAATAAATAAATACGCGTGAATGTATTGGTTTGATAGGTTTTCAAATTTTGTCAAGTAACACATAAATTTGCCCAGTTTGCATGCGTTTTTAATAATGCCAACAAATTAAATGGTCAGAATTTAAACCAATTTTTGGTCAGAATTCGAGTCAAGCTTTGGTCGGAATAAAATTCAATTTTTGGTTAGAATAAAAATATGCACGGTCTGAATAAAATTATTGATGGTCTGATTAAAATTATTATACGGTCAGAATAAACGGTTAGGTTAGGTTAGAAATACTGACCATAAATTATTTATTCTGCCCTCTGTAATTCTGCTCGATACATTATGACCATTTAGTATAAATTCTGACCAATGTATTAAAAATTATGAGCGAAACTGAATTAAAATTCTGACCAGAAAAATGAGAGCCTTTAACAATTTTGCTCGAAATAATTAAAAGGTGTTGTTTTACTATTTCCATCAATAACTTGATGTATTAAAATTTTATGTTAATTACACTGACTTTACAAGAACATTATTCAGCATGTGTAGGATTAGCCACTTATATATTTAATAATATCAATTTTTTGTATTACTTAAAGAATATGAAGCATATTATTTTTGACTGAAAATTACTATTAAAAAAATTGTGCATTGTTATTTTTCCATGTCCGCTCCCAATGTGGAGCATATGGTCTCCTAATGGAGGTATCGCAACAGAATTTTTCTACGAGAAATGTTTGTTACTCAGTTGCTCATCCTCTCTTTATCGAAGAGAGTAGGGATAAAAGGATAGGGCTAGAACAAGACTAGTGGTTAGCTAATCGCTCTTGCTACGCCCCGTGAGGATGGGACGGGTGGGTGAGGATTTAGTTTTAGACAACACAAACACTCAGACTACGAACAGAAATCCATAAATCGATTGAATGATCAATTTACGAAATCCGTCCTCACCGGAAATTGAATCCGAGGCATCCGTAGCCGTAGCCCACGACGCTACCAAAAATGACTTTCGCAAAAGATACGGTGTCTCTGTCTAATCTAAATAAAAAATATTTCACGAGAATCTAACTTGATTAAATATAACTCCATTATAATAAAGTAAAAAATAGCAAAGGATTCGCCATCGTCAGAAATTAGTTGACGTGAAACCAACATAGTGATCCACTCTGGTTTTTTTGTTAAGTTTAAGTTTTATTAGGGTCCATAACTGAAATCGCACAGTGTTAACGACAATGATTCCTAGAAATCGGCCGGGCTCTTGTCGCGAAGGGCGCTCATTCAATAACCGGCGGGCACGTCCGCTGGACAAGTCCATTTTTGACGGAAAGGAGTGAGTCCGCCGATGGAGGAGTCCTTTTAATTTTATGTGTGAATAGTGGATAACGATCTGTCGAGCCGGGAGAGTCGCTGGCCTCGTGGCCCGCACCGGTGACGATGTGAATTGTTTGTGTTTGTTTTGAATTGGACGTAATTCAAAACGAATAGTATTTTTGTGTATTGTCAACCACTGCATCTTCGTTTAAAAATAAATAAGTGTTGAACCGGATTTGAAATGGAGTTTGTTTGAGATCCCAGCCCTAGATAACCGGCCATTCGCCTCTCTTCGATCCGGGTCTTCTCAATAATTAATTACCTAACTATACCTTATAATTCTTGTGGCACTTACGACTTTACGATACTTTACCCTTATTATTGAATCAAGTGAGACTGAGGTAACCAATGGATGGTTTTCAAATATGATTTCGGAAGTGAATCAATAGATCGATGGCAATTGATTCGAGTCAGGCATACATAAGTGACTCATTTATGATAATTATCTAGAATAGAACTTTGAAAGTTAAAATTTATTCATGGTTTCTTAATTATGATAATGGCCACAAATTTACTTTTTTATTTACAAATAGAATGTCTAATAAACAATAAAAAATAACCGCAATTTGCGGCCCACTAACTTACCGTATTTGGTGTAAGTCTTTGTTTGTTTGATACAATTTTATTGAGGTTACGTTGCGTTCAAACGTTAAGACTTAGGTTCAAAGTATTAATCAAAAGTTGCGCAAGAAAATGGGCGGAGGCTCATGTGTACTTGTATAGGGAAACTTTCACCGTAGGTAGGGTTGTCACACACACTTTAGTATTAGTGAGTAAAAAACTTAGAAACTATCTTAAACTGTCAAGTTTTTCATTAAATAATATTTCATGTTCAACTAGGTAATCAAATTTTGTAGACCTGACTACTTGATATTTTATTTGTTCAATATTTTCTGATATTCTAAATATTAATATTTTAGTGTAATATATTTCCTTATGGTAATGAAATTTCAAACGAGAGGGCCTAAAAATTGCATACCCGATTCGCAGGTAGGTTAATTGCTGAGTTCGAGAATCAGCATTTTATAATATATATTATGTACTATTGTTTTAAAATTTTCTTAAGCTTCAAAACTAAAAAAATCTTTCTTTTAGCTAATTAATTTTTATAGCAATCTATTTTTTTAAGCGCTTCTATTTAATCTTATTTGTACTTGAAGCTGTGGTTTTAAAGTCATAGAAAAAAACCGTGATAAGAAAGAAATCTAAGTTCACAGACTAGGTGTCCAATAGAAGTGAATTGTTGTTTGAGACAATTTGAGAGGATCCTAATTAGAGTGATTTAGTATATATATTTTCAGATGCTTATTGAATTTCAATCATCGTAAGACTTCAACTTCCTTGGATGGTTGTATTGAGTATCAAAACACCTACAAGTGCTGGAGGATAGCAACTAAGCGGAGTGGAGCAGGTTGATTTCTATAGGATGTTTAATACAAACAAAGAGCACTTTTGTGTTATAATTTTATTGCAATTTTCATTTTTTTTTTGTGTTGTAAATAATAGTTCAGTTCAAGCATAATAAATAATATAGAGGTCTGCACGGCCTCTACTAGGTCTGGGTACCCTGCCAGACAGGTAAAGATAATTGAGATTCGGACAAGGTCCCAGGAAAGGGATTCATTTTCCAGAAAAATATTTTTAACTATTTTCGGGTATTGACATCATGACAAAACTCATGATAAAAAGTTAATGACTTAAATAATTTATTTCATATTTTATGTTTAGAGTAACATTACCATTACAATATTTTTCAGAAACTTGAATCTAAAAAACCTATAAAATTGTGTGAACTAATTTAAGCTAAATCTGAAACAATGCTTTTTTATTTAGGAATGACCAATAGTTTATTATATGTTTACATAAATATTGTGCATATTATTCAAGAGCTGAATGTAGATGTTTGACAATTCATTGTGCGCGAAAATTTAATATTGACAATTGATTTTTTTAAAATACGTTTTAATGATTAAAAAAAAGGCTTTTTTGGGGATGAGAAAAAAGTGTGATATTAAGATTCGAACCCAGGTTGGACCGGGCCTGAAGGAGCCGGGTTTGAACCAGGTAATTTTATCAAATTTCAGCCCGTGCAGACCTATATTAGACATAAAAGAAAAAATAATTAACTTACCCATAATATTGTTCTGTATTAAATAGTATGATAGGCTCATAAAAACCTCTTCTAATTTAAAGCTACTTTTTATTTTCTTATTAAGTGAATTAGTTAAAAAAAGTGATAAGAAGTGTAATAAATGCAAAATAATCTATGTTAGGATGACAGCGAAATTACTAAAATAAAATGAATAACTCCACAATGAAAATACATAGCTCTTGAAAAAACTCAACTGACATTGGATGCCTAGCACTGGGAAACTATTTATTATATTGTAGTCATCATGGAATGTCCGAAACTTTCATGCTCAAAAATATTTTTTTAAATATCATCATCATCATTTGTGGTAAAAAACGTTATGTCGAAAATACTAGTTTTGATTGAATTGGTGTGGAATATTAAATTTGTATGCACATTTTTCTCATTCAAATAAGATTATTTATGATTCATGTTTTTCAAATGGAAAATTTTGATACAAATAACCCTATATCACGACTCTTTCATGTTAACGTTTTTTGCCTGAATAGGAATGATACATCATCTCTAATAGTTATAAAAACCTTTACATACAATCGTAACAATCCATAATTGAAATGTGTATAATTTTAAAGAGATACATTTAGCCTTTAAAATGTTTGAGAGATACAATTGGACTTGTTAAATTTAAAATATAGCTTATAAGCATAATTTCAGTCAGCAATAATTTTTAAAATTATTATGATTTTTTATACCTAGATTATAATAATAGAAAAACATTAGGATTTTTGAAAGAGGAAATTTTTTTTATAGACGTAATTTTGATCGATACAACGATATGACTTGATACAATGTAAAGATCAATTTTTCAAAATAATGGTAGCTTTAAGATGCTAAATACTTTTATCGTTGATTTCTATATTCTGTACTAGATTTTAACTCACATCTGAATTTATAAGAACATATGTATTGTTTACTGGTTATTTGAAAGGAATCACATTGTTTATATATAACTATATAATTAGTAGCACTGCAATAAATATTTCTTAAGTATAGATATTAGACATTGTGTTTCACAAAATAGGTGAAAAAATATCAGCGTTAAATAATATATTACAATTGTAAATCATGTGCAAAAAATTGATATTTATTCAGTATACCTATAAAGTTTTCATTACTTACGAAAGCAAAGATTTTTAGTAGATATTTTTTCCTGCCACTGTTATAGAAGTTGTTCTTTTGGCAATATCAGAGTAAACTAATCAATCAATGTAGACCATAGGATAACAAGCTTGAATGTAGAGGGTAAGTGTGTAACAAAAAAGTTATTGTATTATCAGCTGAAAAATATAGTTTTCACAATATATATTAGATATTATTTTGAGTACTTCCAGCAGGCTTTACTGATATGGGTTTTTCTATCTCCATCAAGTCGCAAAGGTTGTTTCGTATCGGCTTAAGAGTCACAACGTTCAATTCCCAGTTTGTTTCGGCCAAAATTGACATAACCTGAAATAATAAAGAGATGTTAATTATTTTTTTAACACAAGCGATGTTATGCATTTTGCCACAAAAGGAAAGGTTTTAATTTGCTGTTTATATCAATAGGATTCATCGTACTGCCAATATAACTATGTGTTGTAGGGATCTTGGAAATCGGTCGATCTAGTTATGCTGTATGTTTCATTTAAGGGAAAAGGGTGAATGAAAATTAAAAATTAAACCTGAATTTATAAAAAGAATTAACATAGGTATTACTATTGTTCACTTTTTACCTCATCCAAATTATCGGGAGGTATGCATGTCATTTCACCATAGATGAGTAGAGCATCATAAAGCCTGGTAGCTGTTGACTTCCGAACATACTTATCTGCATAACAGATACAAATGGCTAGCTTCACCAACGAAGCTCTGCACACGTTACCGCCAACCTGAAAAGTGTATGAACCGTAGATAAAATACTGTTGAAAATGGTTATAATGAAGCAAAATACTGCTACACTATTACGGTAAATTTACCTGCAAAAGTTGACATAGAACATTGATGGAGTCCAAGAGTTTATAGACGTTTTTGCAACCTTTTATTTCAAATTTGACATGTTTCAGAATTTCGCTTGCAAAATTACTGGACGGATCTTCAAGCACTGAACTCACACAACCTGGAAAATAATATTTATTGGTTAACAAGGAGACTATAGTGAAGAAAGAAATATAATAAATTTCGTAACACAATGATTAATATAATACAAATAGGACATAATAAGAAACATTACTGTGAAACATTACTACCCATCTACCTATGAAAATACAAAAAATACTACATCTACCATGAAAATTGAAAAATATTTACCAAACGAATTTGCATGTTTTATTATTAATAACAATTTTATAATCAACGTTATCCCTCTATTTAATATTTTTTTCATTGAAGAAAGATATTTCATTTCAATTCACCTGAACTTAGTAACCTATCAAGGAAGTTCAGCATTGGCAAAGTGATACGGTTGACTCCGTGATTGTCAGCAAACACTTTAATTATGGTATTGCAAATGTCCACCACTTTCGGAGTATCTTCTTGAATAGATGTGAGGTATGAGAACAAGGCCGATGTTGAATGCTTTACCTAAATTCAGAAAACAACATTCAAATTCACAATTTGTATTCAATATCATTTGGAAAGAACCCAGCATGCAGAATATGCATTAGCTTAGCAATCAGCTTTAATAACACATATAATTTTTTGTCAGTTAGCTTTTTGTAAGGAATGTATGGCCGCCAGATAATCTGTTTCCCGTCAATCTCTCTGCTCCCTCACTAGTAATGTCAGCGCCCTACAATCAGTGGCCTTTCTGGACAATGGAGTCTAACTGGATGGAAGAGACAGGCAGTATTAAGGATTCCCTGGGGCATGCGCATATACAAGTCAAATTAATTATCACTTTTTCATTTGGGATGTTATAAGGACTTGCATTGTCTGCTTTATTAGCTCTGAATTCCTGATGAAATCAAACTGCTTTAGCTCAATTATTTGCAGAGCAAATTGGATTTACTCACGCTGCATAAAGACCAATGTGATACGAGTTGTCAATTGCCTCTTGAATACCTTCAACAGATTTTTATCAAATATGATAGTGTAGTCAGGAGGTTGTATTGATTTCCTCAGGATGAAATTGAAGATTATGATAAAGAGGAACGAAGCTAAGGCCCAGCCCGGTCTGACCTCATGGGGCTCCAAGCCATTCAATGGTAATATTGTTGATTCTTATGTAGAATTTGCTACCATTGTGGAGGCATTTCATGATAGCGACAATATTGATAAAAATATCATAAATAAAATAATTTCTAATAAATTTTGCTTACCAAATTTTCTGTCATATCTCCAACACTGACCGTCAAACCGAGCAAAATATTGTATCGGTAAACTTCCCAGTCAAGCAATTTGACAAAGAGCGGCATAGTGTGTTCAGCAAACAGCCAGAGAGTAGAAGCGTTACTGCTCGACATCTCGTTGAAAGATAATCCTGTATTATTGGAGACAATTGTTTCTTCTGCACTGGCATTTTCTTTAATAGGGCGGGGAAATATCTCCAATAACTCAATGTGATGCGGAATGTGAGGTATTGAAGGCTCACTGTAAATAAATCAAATGGGGTTAAATCTTATTTTCTAATTGGTATTACTTAAATTTGTTTCATTAATTATGATATTGCCTTACCAGTAAAGAAGATTTGTGAAAACCTTTCCTCCATGAGCTCTTGTGCGATCAATTTTTTGCACCGATTGCTGTGCTACTCCTAACATAACTCTAGAGACCAGTTCAGAATTCAAGATTGACTGATCTTCACTGGCACATTGTTTGCAGAGGGATAAGAGACCTGAAGAAGAATTAAGACATTTGTAATGAATATAGTAAAGATTACTCAAACGTAAATTAGTAATTAAATTACAGAAGGCAACTATACTAACTTTGGTGGAAAAGATTGTGTAACCTTAAATAACATTTTATGAACTGAAATTATAAATAGTGGAGAAAAAATAAGAAAACTATCATAAGTTGTCTGTTAAGACAGGCCGCTGGTGTCACGGGAATAATATTGTCATACTGCTTTACTTGCCATGGTCGCCACGTGATCTAGAGCCATCGATTAAAATTTTCAATTCTTTTTTTAAACTTACTGTCTTCATGGAACTGTCTGACTAAACTGTCGGAAGAATTCACATTGCCTGTCGTATTTATCTTCACAGTATTACTAATAAAAACAAGTTTCATGCCACTCGTCAGTTTATGTTTGACAACGATTTTTAGTTATAATGGTAAATCAATAGAACCATATGACCTTTGCAATAAGCTGTTATTAGAAACAATTTTAATAATAGTGGCAACTAATTTCAGTGTTATGTTGGTTTTTTTGTAAGCCCACCTGCCATACTGGCCTCCCTGACCCACGCGCCTACATCTCCTCTCATATCAACGGTATACTCTCCTAAGCAGTCGATCAGGCAGTCAAATACTTTATGCACGCCATTTTCATCAGATTGGCTCATTGCTGTTTCGATCTTCCTGACTCCGACGTTCTGGCACACGTTGGTCAACCCTTTGACGGCATCTCTCCTAGACTCTGCCCATTTGCTAGTTAGGTCGTTGATCTTGGTGCAGGCAATCAAAGCTTTTATCACAAGAGGGAGAGACTCTTCAAGGACAAAGCCCGGGAGAGCACCTATAATAATACATATTTTACTAGAATTAGAGAAATTATGTGCAATGAAGTTTCCTTTGGTTAAAACATTATGCATGGAAAAAGTACTAATACCTTTTTCGGAAACTGGTGGTTATATACAAGAAGAGTATTTTAACCATCTATATCATTTGTAAAGTATTAATACCCACTATGTTTCATTTAGTATTCCGCTTTAACAATCTATATATAAGAATCTATCTAAGCTATTATCACAAAAAGCAAGGTTCAGGTGGTTATAAAAAGGGGTTAAAAATGGCCTTATATTCTTTGAAAGACAATTTAGTCTGTGAGCAGCTTCAAATCAATAGATATTTTGTCAGTCGTTAATGCCACCATAAATTGTGTAGAAGGAATTCAATTTTAACATATACAATGATTACCTTAGTTAAAAAAAATCATAAATAACTTATATAAAAATTATAGTGATTTATGGAATGCATATTTTTTACGCATAATAGTAAATTATTGTCTGTTTTAAGCTGATAGTAGTGTTTTAAACACCGAATTGTTTCAGATATGGGTTCATTATAAAAATCAATTAAAGTCATATCTACAGATATTCAGCAAAGCAGAAATAAATTATTTATTCATTTATTGTAAATTTAAAAAATTGAAATGCATGGCATTACAGCTGGCGTCAATGCGCCATTATTAAATTATGTATTCAAACTATCAGACAAAATATGAAAAACTATATAACCTGAATAATAATGTTTTGGATATTTAAAACATGTTATTTGTTGAAGACCATTCATCACAAACAAATGATGAAGATACATATTAGGGACTGTTATTACCGATAGCTACAGCATGTCCCATTCTGCAATGGGCATCCATTTGCTCCAGTTGTTGACAATATTTGACTATCAAAGTCATTCTCTTATCTCGAATCTGCTCAAACTCATCACCCTGCTCGATGTCCATATCAGCGGAGTTGCCATTTTTTACAATTAAATTAGAAGAAGCATCGCCTGGGATACTCGAACGCCGTGACGGTGCAGTCCTGAGGTATTCACTGAACACAGCTGACAAAGCCGCGATCGCCTTTTCACGAATGATCAGCACTTTGTGGGCTAGGCACTCTTCAATAAGCGTAAGCCAGTCATCTGGAATACCAAAAATGTAAATTTATTTACAGTATCAGAATTTTTATCGGTCAAGTTTTACACGTTAAATGGATGCAGCAAGCATGGACGGACGAGTGCTGTATCATTAAAGTCAATTTGTCTGCTATATAAAATCTGTAGGGTATGTCCTAAAATGGTATCACTTTTCTTTTTTCTTTTGATATCCATAGTAATAAACAAAGTAAACTATGAATTTATTTGATGAGTTCCCTAATGCACTTGCTATTTATGCAATTCATTTTTTGCATTTGATTGCCTTTCTTACTTTTCAAAAACGGTTTGTACTCACCATGACTGCTCCTTAAAGTAAGAATATGGACTGTAATGAGGATATTTTATACAGAAAATAAATGGGATTAAGTCAGTCATTTGATTGAATAAAACTGAATAATATCATTTAGTAGGAAATATTTTTAATAATAACTTTTCTTAATGCAATCTTATTATAATTATAAATTACCAATGATCGCATCTCCATGATAGTTCATTTTTGCCATAGATATGTTTTCAATGCAGGCACAGCACGCTTGCCGCATCAGTTCGCCTCCCAATCCTCTAAATTGATATTTCAAATGCAGCTTTGGAACGAGATTCCTTATAGCTTCCAACACATCAGATGCAATAAGACTGCTGGCCTTATTGTCAGTATTGGGAAGTGTTATTATGGAAAGTGCATGAATCACTTCACCTATGGCATGTATTGAACCATGTCTTGCATTAAGATCAATCGAATTCGTCATTTCGATCAGCTTCGGCAGGATTTTTTCAGCCATGTAAACGGGAGCCTGGAAAACCAATGCATAGTTACTATTTAAAAGATAATACAATAAAGTTACTTTTCGGGGGTTGTTTTTTATCTGTTTGGTTTTATAACTTAACAAAAATGACATAAGACATCGACATACATCGAAATACAGTTACGCAGAGTGACAAAATAGAATAGGATCTGTGTCCCTGCAATATCTCTTCAAACACAGCAAACGCTGCAGTTAATAATATACAATACGAAATTCAATGATTCCTGTACTATGGCTAATAATGAATAAGTGAAACAGTTATGTGAAAATTTTAAATATTAAATAGGTCAATACAATATGATTGCATTGTTATATGTATAAATTCTCAGAGTGGCTGTAAATAAAATGGGATAGATTGTATTACTCTAATGGACACCCAACTCAATGGCAAATTGCATCATTGCACATATTGCTGAGAAATTTTAAATATTGTAGAGAAATGCCCTTATTATTTAAAGCCATAAATAACTATTAACCTTTCACAAAGTCAAACAGATTTTTGTAAAGGTAAAAAAACAAAAATGTATTATGTATTCAGGACTGAGTTCTTACGATGGTGTGACATCCAAATATTTATGGACAGTTACTTTTATAATGGAGTTCTGCCAAGTGAATGCTAATTAAATCAATATTATCTTTATAATCATCATTTTTTCAATTCAATCATAGACTATAGAAAGAACTTGAACATTTATTTGAGTAATATTGTTTTCTTTGTCAAGGAACACTACTGTACCTATGACAGATATACGAAGAAAAAATAAATAGTTACCCTGTCTGTCAATTTATGAAGAGACTTGGACGTCAATTCTCTAATGGTAATATCCCAGTGGTCGACCTTTTTCTCCAACAAATGGTCAATAAGAGGATACGTATAATCAGGGAACTGCGCAATCCAAGGAGCGATGTTTAGGAAAGAATTATTTCGGAGGCCGACTGAGATGAAATCGGCCATTGTCAGAATATCTATTCCGTGTGGGAAGGACCCTTGCCGTCCAACATTTTCCTGGAATGCAGCTGATGCTGCTCTGCGACAGTTGATCTATAAACAAAAGTAATTTAAATAAAACTAAATTAAGCAAAGTTAAGAATATTATCAAAAACTGGAGCAAGAGTGTTAATGGTACCAATCATGACCTTAAATCGAAAGATTAGACCTATGTTTCTAAATTTATGTGAGGTAAATTAAACATTGATTTTTAAAATAAGAGTTAATACTTTTTAATGTGTTAATAAGATGAATGCATTAAAAAAAACAAAGCCTATATATATATTTGTAATATAAAAAATCATCAAGTATGTAGCGTAAAGGTTTTACCACCAACACACAATTCCAGATAATACATATTAATACATATCTAAGAAAATATTGTTTCTGAAGCTCTGTTGTCAATGCTTAGTAGTAGTTTCTTACCTCTCTGTCAAAAACAGCTGTTATAATTAATCCAGCGGCAATTCTTTTGACATGCGGTTGGAGAATATCAGCATCATATGCTCTTGCAAACGCCCAACTGACATAGCATGCGGCATCCCTCACATGTTGACCGACTGCTGTGTGCCCTCGCAATTCTTCATATTGAAGAGCTTTAAGGATCACCTCTACAGCAGGTGGTAGACTGTCAGGTAGTAGTAAGCCACGTCTACCTGGAATAGAAACAAACAGAATATAATCATGTTGCAAGAGTAATTTACATCTTTACAAAATACTTTAAATAAACATCTATTCACCCAGTTCTGCAAGAGCAAGACATCCTCCATGCCATGCGCTGCAATCTTCTCGAGGACCGAACAGTTCCATAAGTCCTGCGGCCACATCGCCGGCTGCCGATTCACCGAGCCTCGCTGATACTCTTCCCAAACCCTTGGCAGCGGACCATCGTACAATGTTGTCACCATCTCTCAAGCCTAAGAATAATTGCTCGATCACCTCTTCTATCTGAAAAGTTGAACACTTTATAGGGCAGAGCTTATATTGACCACATCACACATGGATTGAAAAATTAATAAATTAATGTTCCCATAAGGGAATTGTGTTGTGGGAGTGTTTACTAGTCTTGGTATATTAGATTACATAAACAACAAATATATTTTTTTATTTTAAAACGCTTCCAAGGAAATATTGATTGTAATAGTATGATTGTCTTTACTTGTTCTGGAATGTCTTGGTAATCTTCGTCATCGTCGCCTTCTGGATCGGGATCAGCTAAATTGGTGTTTGATTCCGCTCCAGGAGATGTCGTATCTCCGGCTGCTTTCAGGTTCACTGCCAGAGTACGAGATCCTCGGGAGTATCGCCATTTTGCCACACGGCTCTTCAGATATGTGAGGCCTAATAAAATCGACAGGAAATCAATCAGTAACCATTGTCATGTTACAACTTTCTAGTGTCAATTAAATACAATATAGTTACAGCTTTATGAAATCATTATGACAACTTGATCTCCATTTATAGCTCAGTTTGATATAGAATCAACACATACCTATTCTTTGTATAATTTTGACAGCGTACTTTCTCACTAAGATGGCCTTATTTTGTCTGTAATTTTGTTTAGTAACCCAGAGCAATAAAGTGTCGGCATATGGAAGAAGATCTTCCCTTTTTCCATGCTTGAGAATAGCTGCAACTGTGGCGAGTACTCCATATTTTATGTTATCCTCGATTTGGAGGTTACTGTTTTGCAAGTATGACCATTCAAAAAATATTCCAAGATAAGGTTCTTTTACATCAGACCTAAAGAAAGATATAAACGTTAATATAATAAATAAAATTAATCAATGTAGTAAATTTAGTACATAATATGTCGTTTTGCTAGAAATCCTGCTTTTCCCTCTATTAATTTCCACGATCTCGAATGCGCCCTGGAACATAATTTGGTTGAGAATTCTCAGCCAACACTATTTGTGTTATGTGACGTCTTGACTATTTTACAATATATAATAAATATTTTGGTTTAATCCCTGTAATCTTAGAGCGCTGATCTACAGGTGCTCTGAGACTGCATAAACGAATTACGGGGTCAATCTATCGGCACACACTTTTTTGTATCATATACAAGCTAATAATGTAGTTAACATAACTATGTTATTGTTTATCATATAATACATCTAAGTTTGCGCTGATAGATCGGTTCTGTGAGGTGTCTTCTCAGCATGCCTTTATATCTGGGCTAAAAGCATCAACTGGTTGTTATTTTTTTGACAACCTATAATGCTAAAAGGATGCCTTATAATTAATATTTACCTGGTTAAAAACTTTGATGCCAAAAAAGCACTTGCTTCAGAGCAGGAGTCAGTCACCAGTGCGTAAGTCTTGCAAATCTCAAAAATTCTGCTCATCACTGTTTCTCGGAGTTTACCATCACTATCTAAAATAAAAATGGTATAGTATGACAATTTTTTTCAAGCATCAAGGTAGCTAAAATATTAAAGTCAAATTTTTTTGCAAAATTAACGTATTGCTGTATGTGTGTGGTGCGACTGTGTTTCGCTTCTTCACCATAACGCGGGGCCATAGTTTACCTGGCACTTGTCATTTGGTGTGTGAGCGAGTGAAAGGGATACAAAACATTAATTGTGTACCAGCAGCAATACAACACAGCTGTTGAATATACAAATCAAGCATTTTCACCGAATACTTCTGTAGGCATGCATATTTTCTGAACAATGAGGGGTGTTGTGATCAGCGAGCAGTTTATCTGAAACACGGACATTTGGCTTTCCCAAAAGGTCTTTTTGGGAGACCAGGACAATCCTGGAATACAAGGAGCCTAACAACTGCATACTACTTACAATGTGTCCAGTCTGCTGATCTGAACAAAATAATAGGAATATGGTGGAACAGGGTTTATAATTCAAAATTTTTGTTATACTGTGTTTCTTAAAAAATCATAAGTATTAAGTAAAAAGACAAAAACCCTTTTCTCCTTTAGTAAAACTATCGAGTCGGCCCATATGGAATGGCATGATAACAATAATGGAGAGCCAGAGAAGAACGACAAATCGACTCCTCCATGTTTCTCTATCCTCCGGATTTTGAGCTTCCAAGAATGTTAAAACCGGCTGTAAATCGGCAATCTAAAAATGGAAATATGAGTATCTAGTTATTTTTTGCATTGAGGCATATTAGGGTTTTATCAAAGTTCGTATTCGGGAAAGAAATTTAATGAAATCTCTACCTCATGAGGCAGATGTCTGACGACGACTTTATAACCTCTAACGCGTATAATCTGATACATGTAATTAAAAGTAGCATGTTTTAATTTATCTGGAATGTTTTCGGAACGCAGTATTGATATAAATTTATTGAGTATTTTATCCAAATGTGGATCTAGAAGGTGCGGTTGTTCATAATATTGTTTCAGAATTGTATACAGCTTGTCATATTGACGTTCCAGTTCTGACTCCGAAGAATCATAAATCACTTCGAGGTTATCTATTAAACCAATTACTGTATCCACTTCTGCGAACATTTCTAGAGCACATCCTAAGCCCAGGTTTTCGCACATATCATCATCTCGAGCGGTATTTTCCATTTCGGCGACTACCATGACGTTTAAATATCAGAATTCTTGACAGACTTTTGTTTTGATATCAAACTACGAAGTTAGCTACACAACGAAATAAACGCGTTTAACCAACTTCAGAACGATAAATTGAGTCATCGCCATGATGACATTATTTGTATTATTTTGAAAAGGCATTCAAAATATGTTATTCCCTACTTTTAATAGTTTCTAAAATCTGGCTACTATAAAAAAAATATATTGATAGACAAAATTAAATTTTTCACTCAAATAAAAAAGATGTCTATCAGAAAAACGTCCTATAGCTAATGCTATTAAAAAATAAACATAACAGTGTTCCGTTAAAATAGCGGTCTAATCGAATGATTTTTTATATTACATAGGTCCTAAATTTATTATATTTAAAAAAGGAAAAATGTGTACCTATTCATTTGGTAAAAGACTTCATTCTTCAAAAAATATTGAATTTTAAAATATGTACAGTTTAACTTAAATGGCTTCATATATTAAATCAATATAAAAGCACACTAAAAGCACCAAATGTTATTATTTATATTGTAATACTATTTGTCTATATGTCTTTTAATTCAAAGTTTTTTGCATTTTATTTCAAAATGCTGAATACTGCTCGTTTCAGTAATTTGTATTTAATATATTATATCATTTTCTTTATTCGGAAATCGCACCATGATGGATTTGATGATTATTTTAATTATTAAATTTATAAAGCTACGGCTTAAAATAATCAAATATGATTAAATGGGAGATTTTTGACGCACAACATTTTTTCCTGGTGAGGTGGTTAATAATTGCACTAAGGGTAAGGGTAGAATACATGATATGTGTAAGTATTTATTATTGAAACCAACTATTGTCAAATATTTTGTCGTGAACAGAATGTATGACCCAAGAAAAAGCGAAAATAGATAATCAGTAGATGATAAATATTATATAATTTTCGATTGGAGTGATAAAATTATCAGCAGACAAGATAATAAGATGATTCGATCAAAATATATTAAGCATGACAGATTAATAAAGCTAAAAGTTTTCATTATGATTTTATTTTTATCGAAAAACAAAAAAGAAAAACTATAACATAATACAAACACACAGTAAATTATTCGAATTCCTAAAACAAGAATGACGTCATGAGGTTTTTGACCTCCCTTCGCCATTATCAAATTTCATCGCAAAATCTTTTACCCGTCTATTAAAATTACATAAAGTACGTTTATAGAACGCTCCAATTAAAAAGAAAACACTCTTTAGATGTTTTTTCTTACTTTTTTTAAGAGTAATTAAATTAATATAACTTCGATACTAAATAATATAACAAACGATTACAATGTATTATAATAATTTTATAATAACACTAATTATTATGTTAATAATTATTATACTCTGGTAAAATAAGAATATCGTGAGATCATTGTATTTATTGAATCCAGTTATATTCTACAGTACTGTATAAAAACACATATTGTTAGCATTTTATGCAGCGTAATATCAACTTACACGTATACTTTTGAAATTTATTAGGCTGACGCAACTTTTCATCTTTGTTACAGTATGGCGTACAGGTGGGAAGAAAAACATTTTTTTTAGCTTCATACTACATTATAATAATAATTGTCTCTTGATCCCAATGGGGGCAAAGGACGGTAGATTATTTTGAAGAAATCATTTTACAATAAAACTAAATTTAAAAGAAGAGTCAATACACTGTTATTATACCTCTACCATGTATTTCAGTACATTTCTATTTCAATTAATATTTGCCGTTTGTATTGAACAGAAGTTATTTGTTGAAAAAATATTACCAAGCCTGTAGCCGAGTAGTCAACGTAGTTGTGTTTGTCCCATTAGTTGCAATGTCCACGTATTCAAAAATTATAGATTTGTGATGCAGGATGTTTGTATGTGCTGTTTCCATTATCTTCCCACCAGATCAGATCCTAAAATCGGGAGCAACGAGAACGATTTGCGATGAGTTTTTTCAATTTTTAATGTTTTATATTTGTATGTATTTTAATGAATATTAAGTTTAAATGGACAATATTTTAGTTGCTATTAACATTTTTTAAATAAATAAAAATATGAATTTCAAGCCTTGAACAACAAATAATATAATGTAGTATTGTAGGTCAGAACATTCAATAAAATGTAAATCAGTCAGAATTAAATAAATGTATAGCATCTTTTGAATCAGCCTATATACCCAGTGAATTGTATTTTAAGAATAAAGACCCTCGCATCTTTGATTCTTTTTAATTTTAAGTAGGGTCAACCCAAAAATAGATACTTAAAACATACTTAAGACAACTTATTTTTAAACGGTCTCAATTATATAGTGTCGTTACATAAAATTATTACGATGCAAAGTGGATGAAGTTTTTAATCGATTGATGTATCCTGTTTGACGATTTTAAAATTAAAAACTTGTGTTCTTTCACCAATTAACGAACGCTTATATGTCTACTATATAGCATAAAATACATAGTAGAAATCTTTATGTTTGTATGTCTGTCGGTTACAACAGCTCCTCCCAAACGGCGTACATTAGCGACGTGAAATTTTCACACGTCATTCCAGCTGCAATTTAACAATTGCAACTAGAATGACTTGTGAAAATTTTAAACTGAAAACTAACGTTCAACAGTGCGATTTTCAACTTTCAACTCTCAACATTTAACTTTTAACCTAAAACTGAAAACGCAATATTTTTGACGTTTCAATGCGGGATGAAAAAAGTAATAATAATAGTCGCCTAGCAACAGCTCAATACTAATATATTCTGCAAGTGATAGTTGAGATAGTAACGGGAACGTAGATATTTGTGTTAAATATTGAGTTTCATGTTTATGAGTTGGTAGAAAGTCAGCGGTAAATTCGTACAACTCGGTGTGCATCTGGAGTCGTCTTCAAAAATTAGCATATGACTGATCGTATATTTATTTTATAGCGCTGCAGGAGCCATTATTAAATGCAGATCAAGATGCTGTATATCGGGAAGTTCTGCGGCGCCATAACAAGAGTGCAGGTGGCAAAATTGTCATTTTTTATTTAAGCTGGTTTCAACTCTTCACATTATTATTAATTGGTGGACTATATTTTGTGGGTGTAACAAAGAGGTGATATTTTCAAATTTCAACATTAGCTAGCAAATGTCTAAATTTAATAACCTAATATAAGCTTCTCCATCTTGGGTGAAGCCGGGTAAAAAGTATTAGTTATTTATAAGGAAAGTCAATATACAGACGACGGAATAATAATATCATTGATATACGAGTATTCCTAAATAGAGCTGCCGTATTGAAAGAATCCTTTCTGAAATTTCAAACGTAATTAAAATTTTTGATTAATCAACTATGCTAAATAATAGTCCTCAACGTAGTACCTACTACAGCCAAACACTAATTTTACAATGCCTATCCTGTAGATCAGTGTCTGTCAAACTTTTTTACCTTACGGCACGCTGGAAAATGAGGATTTGTTCCGGGGCACACAAAATTAAAATGACTTAAAAATTTTAAAGTGCAAAATCTTATGTAGGTAAAAATATACAACATTGTTTTGAAAACGTATATGATGTTGGTATATTGATGTGGTAAATTTCTTATCAGTAAGAATGATGCAATTGATTTTCAGAAGACCTATATCAAAACGCGTCTCTAAATTTGATAAAATAAACACGTAACCTCTCATCTATCATCTTAAGCCGCTGTCGTTTTTTTTTTAATTTTATTTCCAAAAACCTTGCTGTGAATTTTTAACTTTTCTTGTCCACAGTTCTAATTTGTCTTCATTTGTCGCGGCACACCTGAGATTTCTTGAGGCACATTAGTGTACACACAGTTTGGCAGGCACTGCTGTAGATAAATCGCATTTCAATGTTTCATTCGGTTGCTAAATATATATTAAAGTTTTATAACAAACTTATGCCGAGCTTATGGTTTCAGTATAATAGAGGTTGGAAAAAAATATGTTTACATTATTGATTACTTCTATGAATAATTTTATTCACTTCACTCGACCTCTGTTACGCCCTATGTGTCACATAGTCAGTATTTTTTTTACTATGATCATAGGAAATATAAACGAGCTGCTTCGCCTATTGAACTGGTTTTGTCAAATCATTCTACGAATAATTCTAAGAACATAGTACTAATTAAATTACAGCAAACTGCATACATTATTATCCGTGCAGGAATTCAATAAATCGAGTCTATGAGGGCACTTTTTTATGTTTGAAGAAGGTGGCGAGGGTATCTTGAGCCCAATAGACAGATAATTAAAATTTAGTCGTTGAAAATGTCGATAAAGTTACCTAAAATTGAGAAATGATAAAAAAGTAATTAAAGGAGTATCGATATATTTATGAGACATGCAGATATCTTATTTATTGTAAGTAAAAAAAGGAAGAGCTTATCAATCGCATTACTAATAGCACGCAATTGAATTTAATTAGAGTACACTGAAAAATCATCTACTATTATGTTAAACGTGATTCTAGGAATAGTCGTACTGATAGAAAATAGTTACAAAAATAACAAAATGTACAGATTATATAATAGTAGAAAAATAGTCAAAAATATAACATCATATTTTAAAACGATTAAAAAAAGAATATTTCGTATTAAACCTGGATAATCATGAGTAAATTGTATTTTGATTATAAAATAACAAAAATTGCAAAATTGAATATCTTACAAATGTCAAATTTTCAGGCGAGCATAAAACAGTTTAAAAAATAGTTTTGTCGAATTAACAACAAAAAAAAAACCGCATTAAATATATACATATACTTCAGTAAAATTTTTGTAGTATTAATAATACAAAAGGTAGATAACGCATACGCAGATAAACAATTCTGCAATGGAAACGACGATATCCCAATTGTAATTAAATGTACTTACATCCCATCGACTAATCTTTGAACCGGATAAAAAAGTTAAAAACGATATCCATAAACGTCAAATATTGCTTCTTTATTTGAATAATTATTTATCTGAAATCATGCTAAATATATTCGATTGCCTGTTTTTTTTATTTCGTAATAAATGAATACATATTTAATGTATTCATTTCGTCAAAAAATATTATATACATAACATAATATTATTTTGTAATGAATTGCTTCAGATTTATAATAAGCTCGATCTATAAACTCTGTCGCCGTACAGGCTACGTGCTTCATGCACATAATCCCAAATACTACATATCTTGGTTAGTAAAATATTCTGACCTCTCGAGTAATTCAATATTTAAGTATGTGGGGGGATATTAGCACGATTCCTGAGAGAGATAACTGAATAAAGATTACTGGATATTAAAGATATTTTTAGTAACTTAATTAAACATGGATGGTACGCGGAAGTTTGTTTAAAAATGTTCATTTAAAACAAACATTAAAAACGTTGAACGTCATGTTACATTTTATAGGTTGTAAATTTAATAGGATGTTCTTTGTTTATATCGATTTAGCATTATATATGATGATAATAATGCTAATAAAAAGAAAGATTTCTATGCACAAAAGATATAAAAAAAAGGCTCAGCTGACTAGTTTTTTTCCTTATTTTTACTATTTTTTAAACATAACAGGAAAATTTGGTTTATTAAAATTTTTTCCTCAGAGATGCAAAATGTCTAGGACTAAAATAAACAATGTGCTGTAAATGCAGTGGCGAATTAGGCAAACATTTTAAATTTAATTTTTATTTTAACAAAAATTTAATATTGAATTTGATATTGAAATGGGTTGATTATGTTGAAAATATCACACATATCAATTTGTTTGTTAATGAATAAATTTGATTTTAGAAATGCGTAAAATTATTTTTACTTTCTCTGAAAAGTTAGGATTTGGCATCCAAGTACATACGAGTCTCTATTGTGTTGAAAAATCTTTTCCTTCATATTTTAATTAGCAGCCTCCTCCACGCTTCTTTTTTTCCCCTTTGGTAATCGATCGAAGACGTGTTTTATCAACAATAAAATGTTTTCCCTCAAGACTTTAGAATGTTAACCGCTTGGGTAGTGCTGAATGGTCCATACGGATCAAATGTTCGAGCTATCGAATTAGAAGCAAAGCAGTAAAATCTATTTGAAGAATTATTCCTTTTTGTAAAAACATGTGATCCTCCGTTCAAATAATTTCCTCTGTATTCTATAAAAGTATCTCGTAATATACCTTGTCGATTGGTTCCTTAAAAATGCATTGTAATTTAATGAAGCTTACATCGAGAAATCTGTGTGAAAAATAGTTTTTAGTAAGTATTATTATACTACAATCTATTTTATATGCAAGGATATGCATCCTAATCAATTTATAATAACATATATGGAAGGGAAAGGTGGGAAAAAATAATGTTATTTGTTTTGAAATCGAGTACGAAAGAACGATTTTTTTGGCTCCTATTCTAATTGTAGTTCAATAAATTTAATACAAATGCTTACTCGTTTTTTTTTAATAAATGATTTTTAGTCATGTTTCCATGTGTTAACATAACATATTATGTATACAAAGTTACAAAAATGTGCAAATATTTCTTCTCTTAAAAATTCAAATGATAAGGTAATATTTATTTAGTAATTAATATATTTTTTAACAACAACGTTGAACCAAAACTGTATAGTGTAAAACTGAAACCATATAAATCAAGGAACATGATTGTGTTCTTGCAAATAAAACTGTCTTAGTTTTGAAATAGGTTCTTAATAATAGTTGATGAAGCTTCTTACTACGTTACTATTTTTTATTGATAGTAGATATGTATTACATATCTGAATGGAAACAATTCACATACTGTGGCTAACCAGTAAGCAATGGTGCCTGAATTCCAGCCACAAGATTTCGGGAATTGCACAAATGCATGTTTGTCAATGTTGAGTTCTCAAACTTTGGAAGGAAATATTTATTCTGAAGATCTTCATTCCATTTTCTCTGGAAAAAATCCTACAAATAAACCCCGAAATCAAATCCCAGGCGACAAAAACATAATTGACAGAGAAGTGAAATAAAGTATTATTGTGATAGCAAAATAAATTAATTTAATATAAAAAGATACTCGAGATGAAATGTACAATGAAAACATAGAAGTTACCGTTTATTTTTTTTATTAAATAATTTGATATTTTTCGACGAATTCGGTAGTTACAAATGAATAACATTACTATTCAATTTTCTGTGTAACTGAATGTGACAAGCATTTTTTTTCTTCAGAATAAATACCTTCATTTCATAATTTATGTATCGCACTATTAGTACTTAAGTGTATTAAATCTAAAAGTATAGCTTTGAGATGTCAGCGTTTGAAGTGACAAAATTGTTTATCAAATTGAATTTCAAATCGGTTCCTGGGTATCTCATATAAATAAAAATAAAACACTAATGCACAAAAAATATACATCACATTGATGCATTCAAATATTATATCATAAGAATATAGTAGAACAGTTAACTTTTTTGAATACAAATAAAATATAAAATGGGTTGTAATTGAGTTACTTCACTTGAGTTACTGTGTAAATAAAGCAATAAATAAACAAAAAATACTGAATAAAACTGCATTATCAATTGAAAAACTGTTTGAGATACTACACTAAAGTACTCATGGTGCGATATATATATCAAAGGTATTGATTCCAAATACTTAATTTTTAATAGTGGTACAAATATACAGCACAGATTAGGAGAGGATGAAGTTTTATCGGTGACAGGGTGTTAAAAAGTTAAAGGCTCACCACTCGAATCAAAAATAACTTATGAGA
The DNA here is from genome assembly GCA_022494535.1 of Himalopsyche phryganea. NCBI lineage: Eukaryota > Metazoa > Arthropoda > Insecta > Trichoptera > Rhyacophilidae > Himalopsyche > Himalopsyche phryganea. Next base: position 1,338,342 of record JAGVSL010000120.1, on the reverse strand, counting down.
ACGGTGGAAATCCCAAAACAAACTGATTTTTAAAGGGGAGGCAGCCGTCTAATTTAGGAGACTAATTAGCTGTTGCGAAGGCTCTCATTGATATCCAAGAATTTTTAATTTATATTAAAACCTATCATTTTCATTTATTGAATTTATCCGATAGAGTAAAAACTGATTGACTGTTATTTATATTAAGCTCATAGTTTTTTCATATAAGATGATTTTCCGAAGTACACTTGGGCTTCGTATAACACTGTTTTCATATAACACAGTTAATGAATCGTGACATATTTTTGTACAACACGCTTTATATAACACGGTTTCAGCATTTTTTTTCCTAGAAAGGATCCTATAATGGAAAGAAGTTTGAAGCTCAAGAAGGAATTACAACATATCTAGGCCGCATATCACGAAAAATGTAAAGATCTATACGCTGAAAGCAAACAATCCCTTATTACCAAATTTTTGAAGCCTAAATCCAAAAATAGAACCATATGACCGTGTTATACGAGGCCCATTTGTAGTTGAAGAAATTTAGTCTACCTTTTAAAATTGTAATACAGCTTTGCAGAAACAGTTTGGGTAATACTGGCAATTGTTCGAAACTACGTTCCAAGCAAGGTACAAATTTTAAAGTGGTACGGAATTTAGTTTCAAGTTTAAACTGAAATGCATATAATACTGATTGAAACTCTCAAAAAGCATATATAACGCTATTTGAAACTATCCTGATTTGAACGAATAACTTTTCAACTTTAAGTTTAAATGAAAGTTCACTTAATCAAAAAGTTACGGATATTATAATATTATCATACCGAAGAAATTTTTGAAGCAATTATTAAAAATTTTAATCGAGTCTTGCATATTTTCATGTAAAATAAAGACGTGTTTGTACGATTATTAATTAGTATTCTGCAGGATTATTAGAAGAGATTATTTTTAAACTTGTTTATGAAAAGATTATGAGATGTAATGAAAACAACTATATTATGTGCATATTTTAGAATTAGTCTAGTAATAGCGAAATAATAAGATGAGTCTTTAATCGGGACACAAACGTTTTTTATAGCAAATATATTATAATGCTTAAATCCATATCGGCTAACTCTATATTTCTAAAGACAGATAACACATACAACTTACACTTCGCTACTTTTACTTAATTTACTTAGAAATAAATCTGTTTAAAATAATTATGCGATAAATTATCTGCGATCGATATTCAGCACAAGTAACCTTTAAATTAACAACATATCTTCAATATTTTGGCAAAATGCGTCAAAAAACCTTGTTTTGAGATAATCGACATTTAAGAAAATCACGTAATTTAAGTTTGTCTATTAGCATACCCTAACCATTAATTATTAAACTAAAAACTTTGAGATTCGTTAATTACTAATGAATTCGATCAAATTATTGGTATTTTTTTATAGTTATATTAATTATAGCCTTTTGCCATTAATATCTGTGAACAAAATTGACTTAATTTAAGTAATTTAAGACATCGACTGAGGATGCTTGATGGAACTTCAATATCAAATTTGAGTTATTGAGGTTTTGTACACTTCGAGTTTGTTCGAGTTCATTCGTGCGCTCGAATGCCTGAAGATGCAGAAAGGCGAAACCCGAGTCGTTAGTGACAAAATACATGGAAGTGTACAAAACCTCAATAACTCAAAATTTAAAATTGAATTAATTCGTATTGATTTCTTCAAATAACGTATATAGCTCAAATTGTTTTTTCAGACGATAGACCGTCCTACAATCTATCATACTGCATTCATAACTCAAAACAGCCGATTTTAGACTTTTAGCCTTCCACCACTATGCCGACGATATTGTATATCGCCGACTTGTATATATCGCAGATTGATATTGTAATATTAGTAATAAAAAGCGCAGCATGTTTGTTTTACTCTGATCACATCAATACATCGACTTAGTGTGGTCGTTTCGTGTAGCTGGAAATTCAATTCCTCTACGTGAAGTCATACAAGTGCTAGAGTTAGATAAACATGCCTAGTCGATCAATCACTACCGTTACCAAGGAAACGCTACTGAGAAACGGAGCGGCTTACAACATGACGCTTAACATTTTTTTGAACCAATCCACCAGTAAAAGTTATCTGACTTTACTAGATATATGGAATGGTTATCGTTTTATGTATTATCAGGCACGTACAGAGAAATGTTGCCTTTGGGCAATAAATATATAATTCTACTAATAAGTGTGTATTAAATAAAAATTGCATATTAAAAAAAAGACTTTAACTAACCAACGTCGTTGTTCTAGGAGACACTAACTGAAAAATATTTGTTTTGAGTAATTGGACTTCGAAGTTTTTCAAATGTTTGAAATGCTTTAATTTTTCATTTACTTTGGTTAAACAGTTTTTAAGTAAAAGTATAATTTATTAAAATAAGTATGTTCTTCCATGAGTTTGAAATAAGGATCGTTTACGTGTAACTGACTCAATATGTTTTATTTTCGATTTAATGTTTAAAAAAGTGGCATGTTAGTTTAAAATGATACTCCAGTTTTATATAATTAATATTTTCAATATTATGAGGAATACAGAAAAATATGTAAATAATATATATGTAAATATAGATAGATAAGTTGTAAAAGAACATTCATTGGTGAGTGTAGAAAATCACATATTTTAATGAATTAAACCAGTAATTCTGTTTAACGATCAAGATAAAAATTAATTATTTAACAATAAATAAAGGTTTTGAAAAACGTCGAAGAAATGTTTTAAATGAATTGAGGATTTTTATTTTCTCTTCAAGTATGTGTTATCGTTGTATTATTGTGTCCAGTGAAGGGTAAAAAATCATTAAAATTTGTCGATCGCTTTATATTTATGTACTCAAAAAATTTATTGTAGGCTTGTTGTTATTCACAATATCGATATGCTCTACATATTAAGGTTGTTGACATCATTGAAAAAATATATTTAATGCCATTTAGAGCGTTAAAAACCTTCCCTTCATGTAGCGCTTGTGAGTGTTATTTAATACCCTTAGTGACAGTTTGTTGTAGACTTGTTTGTATGTGTAATGAACTGCACATTTTTCAAGAATATTGACCCAGCATATCGAATATCCATTTCAAATGTATTTACTTTCTCCATGAAGTCGATGCACTACGGATGGTTTATTATTTTTTATTTGATATATAAAATATCGAAGCAATTCCTATTAAGGTAATCATATATATATATATATTATTGGAGACATTGCAAATAGTTCTGTGTGAATGCTAGATTGCCCTTTATTTTGAGAAGCGCTATTAATTTATAGTCACTGTAGTCGAATGGCAATGCTCCGGGATTTTCGTGCTACATGGTTGCGTGGTCATAGTTTCGAGACTTATTTTTAGATTTTTCCATTAACCTTATCCAATGCTTAAAACAACGAAAAAGCAATAACCTAACTACTGTTTTTTCATAACAAAATCCTTAAATCATTTCCATATCTAAAAAGAGAGCTTAAGTGAGTGAATTTTTTCGTTTGTGTTTGAAACATTTCATTAGACATCCTTATGCTTCGCATAAGTAGCGGTCATGGTAACATAAATAAACAAAAAAAAATGGATTAAACATGAAAAGTAAAGTGTAAATAATCATGATTGAATTTTTCTCTCGTTGTTGTAAACATAAAATTTTATTTCTGAATATGTAATCCATTGCTTTATTATATAATAGCACAAAATATTTTTTTGTTAAAATTTTTAATCTGTTTAATCCATCGGTACGAAAGTGAACATTGTCGAATGATGACAATTAGTTTTCGTTATTTTAATACTACTAAGCCGTTCCACCGATAATTAATTTAAAAAAAAATGTTGTTTTTATAAAACAGGATCAAACAAAACTGACTGTACAAAGTATATCAAACCATACATTATTTTTACCAGTCATCGTGGAAGGTGTGTTTTCAATAATTTGAATGTTGTATTTTTGAATAAATACCACATAGGAAAGTGCGATTTTTTGGGTTATGTTTGTTTTGAATCTAATACAATTTAAAAAATAAAACACATTTATTTTTACTATTTTCACATTTTTATAATGATCTCGACCGGTTTCGCTCATCGCTAGCATTATCAACTGATCTAATAAAAAAACTAACAAGACAATATGGAATAATTAAAAACACTTATAAATTTATATAAAAAATAACTGACCAATACATGGTTTATAATAAATATTTAGAATTATAACTATTGCCGATGCGCCAAATACTATGAAATTATGTAATCAATTCACTCGTCATCAACTCAAGAAGAAATGCACATATACACAATTTCAAAATCTTAAATTTTAATTGAAAAAATCAAAATTTTATATTGATCTTGCCAAGGCTAGAACCCAGACCCACCTGATCACTGGAGTGGTTCAAAAAAATTCAATTCAATAATCCACTGCTTTCTCTTAATAAAAGGAATAAAAAACTTAATTTTTCATTATATTACGCTCCTTCCTTCTTATATTATTTTATATTATAAACAAATTTGTTTTTATTTATATGTAAGTAGGAAGCAAAAGGGAAAACAACTTACTTTATTATAGTAAACCTATTTATTTTTGTACAATTTTACAATGGTAATTTTAAGCAGGGCTGTCGAATGTTGGGCGTTGAAAAAAAATGTATCGTTATTTTATTATAATTCACTACGACTGATTACATTTCTATGCGAAATCCGGATACACACATTCGTAATTTCACCTGCCACTGCGAAGAATACGCATTTTTTACAATTATTCCTGCCGTCACTACATATTATTATCTATATAAATATTGATGATCCAGGATGAAAGTATAGGTGTTCATAAAAATACATTCGTAACAGATACAAATTATTTAAAAAAAGAATCGTAGTTCATCGATTCCGTCTCTATGGCTCTGATTGAAAGAAAATACACACTATTTAACAATAACTGATTTTTCTTCTCCAAAGAATGTATTCTTTTAAAATACAATAATAATATTTACTCCACAATTATATCTGTATTGTATTATAGATAAGCAGATAAAATGGAAAAACATAGTGACTCATTGGTCTTTGGTGACTCTAATATAAGAACTAATTAAAAGATAAATAGCAGATGTCAATAAGTGTTAAAAAAATATTCCGCATCGAGTTGATTTGAAAATTTTTAAAATTGGAACGCATTGTAAACAAACAACACTTTTTTTAGCTGGCTACATTGGTACGTTATTTTTTAGACGCAAATTATTTGATGAAATATTATTCTTTTTATTGCTCGCAAGAAACCCATTAATACTTCTATACGACAATTGTAAGATATAAGCTTTTATTTTATAATAGTCGAGATGAGGCAAGCTAGTCCTGATCATAATAAAAATGTGAAAGTAGTACAAAACAGATTGCGTTAAAATTTAATGTATCTTATTTAATTTATATTATGATTCAAGTATTTAATTATAACTGCTGACAGATGTTAAAAGGAGGATTATTTTAAATACAGTTTTGAACACAGACAACTAAATAACTAGCACAATTATATTGTAATTTTTACCGGGTTCATGGTCGAGTAGTAAACGTATCCCGGTATATCGACAGTAGTTTCATAAACTGATGAAACTTTTCAATAGATTTATGGATATCTTTTATGTCGAAAAATCAATTCCCACTCATCCGATTCTAAAAATTGGACAAAGCAAGAACGATTAACTAATCCTTTCCTTGCCTTATCACTCTCTTCGAAAAAAAGGTTGAGCAACAAGTTACAAACAGTTCTCGTAGAAAAACTTCTGTTGAGGTAAGCTCTATTAGGTGTTCATATACTCCACATTTGGAGTGGACATGGTATGAAAATACAAATATTTTGAAGGGAGAAATGTACTTATAAACTACCCATAACATTAATCGTCGGCGTCCGTGGCGCAGTTGGTCATTGGCTACAGTTACGGATGTCTCGGGTTCAATTCTCGATGAGAACGGTTTTCATAAATTGATATATCTATCGATTTTATGGATTTCTGTTCATAGTCTGAGTGTTTGTGATGTCTGATTCCCTCCCTCCCACCTATCCGATTCTCACGGGGCGTAGAGAGAGCAATTAGCTAACCACTAGCTCTGTCATAACCCTATCCTTCTATCCCTATTCTCTTCGAAAAAAAAGAGAGGTTGAGCAACTGAGTAACAAGCACTTTTCATAGGAAACGTCTTTTGAGATACCTCCACTAGGAGACCATATGCTTCACGTTGGGAGCGGGCATGGAAAAAAAATCATTAATCTGTTAAGATTAGCAATATCCTAAAATAATCGAATGAAATGGTGAAAAACGTAGATCGTATAAATTAATTATCAACATTATAATTTATTATCAAAATGTTTACAGCTGATTAATTTGGACGCTGCAATACCTATACGATACGAAATAATTTACTGTTTTTATGTTTTCAAAATAAACTTGACGTTAAAAATCGAGCAGAAGAAATTTGTTTATGGTCAATTGCATAAGATGCATAATAAATTCAGTGTAATGTCAGAATTAGGCATTTTGAAATACATAAAATTTGGTTGTAATTAAACCGTAAAATTATAATCTGCTGCGCAATAGGTAGGTACAAGATTTTATTATTGAATTTTTGGGCAAGGAGAACGGAAATTGCAGTATATTTTACGAATTATTAATTAATTTTTATATCAACGGTAGAATAACATTAATTATTGTAGTAATTAAAACGTATTTTGTTTACAAATAAACAAGGATTGCGAGTGCCGGATAAAATTGTTGATTGGTTTAATGCAACATGGCGGTAATGCATTCGAAAACAAAATATTGATGTTGCGATTAACATCTACAAGTTTATGTAAGCATAATTAATAAAATTTATTTATGCTGACTATAAAAAGTGTGCTTTACTTTCATTTTAAAATTATAATGCTGCCTGTAAAATGATAAGGATTTCACTCAAGAACGGAAAAACTCAAGATGCTTACTTTCTGGCCTCGGCCTTCTCAGATAATTATCATCAGTGACTGAGTTCTGAGTTTAACTAAGGATTGCAATAACGAACGATTTTACCAGCACCGGTATTTAATATTCAAAACCAATATTTATAGTATACCGGTATTGGTACCAATAAGGGATTCCAACTATTCATCATTATTAACTATTCGAATATCGAATAGCAAAACTGAAACAAAGAAAACAAACTCATTTATAATAAAGGTTACTGATATACGTATCATATTTTACACGAATATAAGAGATACCTACACCTTGTAATAATTTACGGCTAAATATTTTCCCACCTATGTCAAATCCCAGATTGAAACAATATACACACATTTCAATACTTTTCCATTGTATTACAATATTTGTAATTTGCAACTACGTCGGATTACTCCGAAATACAACTGTAGTTTTTCAAATACTGAAATTACGTCATGTTTAGATGATTTTTTTAGCCCTGAGTAGTTCGTCATACTCAAGTATTCTGTTTGTACTACTTCCACATGTCTATAATAATCAGAACCGATTTCGTTCATCACGAGCATTATCAACTGATGATACAAGTAGAACTAATGAATTGTGTTTTATTTTTAAAATATAATGCCTTTCCACAAAGAATTGACAGTTAACACATTAAAAGTGATCAAGGATTATGATTTATGATAGAATACTGAAAGCGCCCGAGCTGGGTGAAGACAAAAAAACACTACATGGAGTATTCATTATTGTTCTTGAAATATGGAGAAGTTGTGATGTGATATTTCGTCGATTATGTAAAATGTTTCATTAAAAATTATTACGAATAGTATTCGAACAGTTGCCCAAATTTTCGAATTTCGAATACTTAAATACAGGGCCGAAAATATTCGGTTATTGAATATTCGAATATTCGAGTTGGAATCCCTAGTACCAATATTGACATAAAATGTGTCAAGATACCGAGCAGTGATCGCGAATTTAAAAATAGGTTCAAATTTTAGAAATACTAACGATAACGCAATACGTCTGTGTAGTAAATGTAAGTGTACTGTGTTTGAATATGCGGTATTCAAAAAAAAATTATCAACTTCTGCTGTCACGGATGACTAGGACAGGAAATGTTTGTCTGATGGATCATAAGCACTGCGCTCCATAAACTTTTAATAATTATTGTCTATACCGAAACATCCGGTAAATTAGTATTGATATGAACCGGGATCCCGGTGTAAGGAATATCATATTGCAACCCCTAATGAAAACTTTTAACAGTAGCCGTTTTCGATATGGAATTAAATCAAATAGACCATAATTATTGACATATTTTTACAGTCAGAGATATTGTAATGCCTACCACAATACTGTATAATAAATGCAAACATAAGATTATCTTCAATCAATAAATTATTTTAATATGACTGAATCTGTTTGTAATACACAAACTAATGATATTAAGCCAAATTAGAAGTCAATTTACATAAAATTCCATTCAATAAACAAATATATAAAAATCTGTAAAGCAAGAAATTATTATCAATATAAATTCAAAAAAAGATGTTTTTGTTCGTTTGAAGTATTACAACAACAAAAAATGTATTACACGTGTTAAAAAATATATTTAATTTAAAAAGATATCGCCGAATCTTTGTATAAATAATCATATTTATATGTTGTAATATTTTATTTATGCCTACTTAGTTTTATTATCTGTGTTTATACTTTTAATCAGGTGTCATCCAGCCTAGGGATTGCAATTCCATTGTTACCGAAACTGGAATCCCGGTACTTTAGCAGTATTGACATTACAGATGTTTAAAATGCAAAATACCGGTATTTCAGTATGAAACTGTGTTGCACTACTATTATTAAATGACATCCAACAATTGCTGAATCTGGCCTTTTTTTGTAGTAGGACTTCTTAACACGAAGCTTTGATCGAGACAGATTTCGGCAATGAACGAACTAGCCTTTTAAAAATAATATTTTCTAAGACAATTTGTGGAAACCCGCCTCTTATACTTATGAAATATATATTTTTATACCGGTATTTTATATAAAATGTTTTTCTTGATTTATTCATCCAGTACTGTGATCTTAATTAGTCGTAAATTTTATTATTAGTATTATCTACTTTTGTCACTTTAATGGTGTTAACTGTCGATTCTTGGTCGAAAGACGTTGTATATTGTAAAAATACAGCACAGTATTTGTTTGGTACTACTTTCACATTTTTATAATGATCAGGACCGGTTTTGTTCATCGCGAGCATTATCAACTGAAAAACATAAATCTTAACGATGATCGTGATGAGCGAAACAGGTCCTGATCTTTATAGCAATGTGGAAGTATTACAAAAAGAATTGTGTTTTGTTTTAAAATTTTTTTTGTTATACCGGTATTCATATTTTTAAGACCGGTGCTTTATTTAAAATACCGAATACCAGTATTGATATATTCGTCTGGTATTGCAATCTCTAATCCAACCATGTTCGAAGCTCATGTATATTAAATTGAATTTCATTTAATACACAAAACAAAGAATTCATTTTGATGCCTGCGAATTGATAATTATAAGCTTTTGATCATTTTGACCGGTTCTCGATCTCTGTCTCCACGCTTCGTGTATATATTTGGACTAGTTGGCGTTCTGCCGGCAGTTATATTTTTACTTCTCCCGCATGTGCTCTTTTCAGTGCAAGTTTACAGTAGCAACTGATTTGTTTGCATATTCTTTCGTGTGCTATGATTTTTATGACAATAACAAATATACGTCTATATTTGAAAATCAAATGTGTTTCACTTTACAAAGAATTTAAGAAAAACGATGTGAATTTGTGAGTGATTCGATAGTTACTATCAATTTAAACGTAAAAAGTTTTCACAATAATAATGACATCAAATACATACCGTCGTATTTTCCCAAAAAAATGGTTGATTCAAAAAGTTTTCATTTAGTTAATTTTTGTTGAATATTTATGATTTCGATGATTTAAAATGAAAGCATTTAAATGTAGTTTTAAGATGCAAACTTTAAAACAATATATTTGTATTGTATTATTTTAGAAAACCTGATCGTTTTTTTGATCTAATTTAGTTTGGGTATTTTCTCATACGATAGCGCTTAAAAAATAATTCACATGTTTTTATAAACGGTGATGATATAATACACAAGATTCTATTATAAATAATGACACATAAAAAATGCTACTTTTATCAAACAAAATAAAATCGAGATTTACAAACATGACTTCATGCTATTATATAGATTAAACGTATTCTATTAATTAGACCTCATTAAAAAGATTCTCAATAAATTCATAAGTCTGATAATTTACTAAATGCATCGTTGATTTAAATACATTTTTAACCGTTTAATAGGAAGATGCCACAATCATGCTTTAAATACAGCTGAGTGGTCTTGTCAGGCGGTCGTGGACATTGCAATAACTAACGTGATAAGCTATCGTATTAGCCATGAATAAATTTAACTTCATTCATATTTTTAGGAAATAATATTTTTCAATGAAAACGTGTTTTTTAAATTGTGCTATTTGTTTTATTAATCTAATTATTGAATTGTCGATCTTCGAGGTCGAGAAATAGCGACTTAGTTATCCGTTTCGCAATCAAGGATGGGTATCCTATAATTAAAATTTTCAACCTTTACTTTTTTTACGTATATTTATGAAAGAGATTTTTTATCGCTTTCTACCCTATTTTATACTGTAAAATATAGAGTGTGCAACGCCAATGATTAAAACCTATCTTTCTCTCCAAACTTATTTTTTTGAATTCACTCTTTATGAAACGGTGTTTGAGCCATTGACTAAAAACTAATTCTTGTGAAACAATTCCAATTGGTTCCACATTGGGAGCGGACAATATAAAAAATTCATACATCTCTAATATCCCTGTAATTATTGTTAACTTTGATTGAAAAGAAATATCACAATATATTTTTTAGCAATTTACTAATTTACATTAATCTATATAATAAATATTTGTTAAATATATTAAATCCTTGATTGATAATTTGACCAATGACATACAATATTATTTGCTGATAATATATGATAGATATAAATGTCTATTAGTAGAATTTCTTTGATAATCGAATACTCTTAAATTATAACTTAGCGAGGAAGCTCGTGTGACTCGAATATAACAATAATAATAACATGAAAAAGTCGTGTGGCGCATTTAGAGATTCGCAAAATGTGTCATTTATTAATTTATTACTGAGTGTAATTGCAATAGAATGACAACATTCGACGTGTTTCAATCGTTGCTCGTTGCACCGTAGTTTAATGGTAAATTTGACTATGCAGTTGGAAATTCTATCATTTTGAAATTTTATTTTCATCAGTTTTGCGAATCGTAATTGGAATAAATTAATGTTATCATTCTAAAATAAATACCATTTAATTTTGAAAGAAAAATATGTTTTATAACTACTTCATTGCAAGTTTTCATTTCCAATATTTTCTTGATTAAAGATTTTTGCTGATTTGTGTGAACATAAATTACCATTAATTACCTTCGTCATGTGGCTAAATTTATTTTTATATAAATTTGAGGATTGGCTTATTGCTACGATGCTTGATAGACCGATTGATTAACAGTGAAACAAATATCTGTAATTGAAATAATAATTTAGTTGCAAACATTTTGACAACCATTGAAAAAGGTGAGTGAGTGATAAAAATAAATAGGTACTTAAATAGAATTTTATCAGTATTATCAAAAATACTTTTAGCTGCATTATCATAAAGTAAACATAACATATAATAAACTCGCAACTATATGTTTTTTACTGTCATTACTTACCGTGTTTGTCAAATAATTATAAAAATACGTGATATTTTTTGCAAATTCTACAGTCCAAATGGTGGTAAAATTAGATTTCTTTAGGTTGATGTTACAAATAATGTATGTTATACGAATAAATGTTTACCCAAATATCTACATAAATATCGATTTTTTAATTTGATATTGATTGATCTTGTCTGAGTATTCAAGTATCTAGGTAATTATTCTAGGTAACTAGTTATATCAGCATTATTCTAGAAAGATAACTTGTATTTTATGTGCTACGCTATAACTACTAATAACGTTCTGCAGAAAGAAGTACATGTTCAGTGAATTTGTAACAGAAGAAAAACCATTTATTTTAAGTACGTTTATTTATAAATGTCAACGATTTATTTTTTGCAACTAAGTATTTTATGTTAAAATTTTTGTAAGCCTATCATTTTCCCTTAATCCTGTTTACCATGATATCGTAGGAATGTATATATTCATGCTGAAAACTTTATTTAAAATTTTATTTTTGAATGGTTAAGATTGAAAGACCAAAACCGATAAACGTTTCTCCATGGCATATTAATATCATACGTAAATATGTATATTATATTGTTTAGGGGTTTAGTATTATTTTAAAGAGCAAAACTCCTTATCTAAAATAGAATTATTGGTCATGAAAAAATACTTTGATTAAAAAGATTAATGAGGTAATTATGCGGTATAAAAGTACTAATACGAAAAACTTAAATTTATAATGGTCGACAGGGTTACGAGTTAAAAATAATATGAAAATTTTTTGACAATCGCTTGAATTTAAATACTTTCATTGCTCTTGATATTGTAATATTACCAAATATCTATTCCAAAAGACTTTAAAATATAACCTTATATAGTTTTTTTAATTCTAAACAATTTTATAGCCGATATATAGATATCAAGAGAAAAATACCATTTCTTTTTTATGTGTATTTTCTTTCTAAGAACTGACTGAACCTTCTCAGACCACCAGTAATTTTTTGAATTGAAGGTCTTAAAATTTATTTTGGTATCAGAAAATATAGATTTTCTTCAAATATGTATATGATATTTAAGAAATACTAAAGAGAATTTTGTCTTAAGTAAATCATATTTTTCTAAGACATATTTTAGTTTATGGTAGAAGAAATTTTTCTGCGTATTACAGTACGTAATCAGCTAAACCAACATAATTAATTATTAACATCGCAATTAATTGTAATATGAAAATTATTCCCAAGTATGTATTGTTTATCATTTCGTACCCGTGCCGTATCTATTACGATTTAACATTTTATCCGTGATAACTCAGAATGTCAATGTACATAATTCAATCAATTTTTATATATAAATGTTACAAAAATTTATTGCTTTTGTAATGTGAAGAATGATAAAAACGTAGTTAAAAAAATGTTGAAAATTGGCAGTTGGTAAATAGGTCAATGTAATATTTTTATAGAATTCCATTTTGCTACTATCTATGCAATTTCGATAAATTTTTAACGACATTCAAATTCATAAAGAATATTGGTAAAAATTAATAATTTTTAAAAATTATCTTATTTCTTTCACTTATCTGTCCACTGTCAATTCTTGGTGGAAAAGCATTATATTTTAAAAAATAAAACAAAATTTGTTTGTACTACTTACACATCTTTATAATGATGATGACTTTTTTAGAATTGTGCCTTTCCCCATATGAACATAACAATGCGCTAATTATCAGAACAGTAACGAAGGTCATAGCTTGTGTACTACAGCATCAGCCTCTTAGGGTCAATGAAACGTATCCCAATTTAGACAATTTTGACTTACTATTAGTATTGGACATAAAATAAGATAATAATGCTGTTAGTGATATAGGGCATATCAAAAGGATCAACTCATTCAACAGTTCAGTAATTTTTCTGCTAAAAACACATTTTTAATGATAAATTATGCAAGAAGCCTTTCTTGGGCTCTCTTATAAAACAAAGAAAAATAAATACGTTACTTTGACTCTAATTTGTAAACAAAATACGTTTTAAAAATAAAAATAATTTACTTGTATTATTCAAGAACAAGTAAATCCGCTGACATTAGAAAAATCTGACGTGATTTTTTTTATTATTACCGAGAATAAAGTTCCTGATTTTTTAAAATTTTCAATGTCAATGCTAAATAAAATAATCTGGTAAAATAATGCCACTAAGCAGCAATTTATTTATTTTAGAAAATTCACGAGACAACCAAAGTTATTTGAATTGTAATGTAAAAGAATTTATTCAACACATTTATTTACTAATTTACTATGTATGGGTATGATCGTAACAATGCCACAATGCATTCAATATACCAGAGTTTCTAAAACTGTTTCCTAGCCACGGCTCTCAAAATCTGAAGGTAGTCCCCAGTTCCCCTCGAAATTTTTTTTTTTTGTAATAATTATTACTATGTATACGTACATCTAATATGTATATATTCATAATGCTCGAGATGAGCGAAGACGGTCCTAATCATTATAAGCATGTCGTAGTACAAAATGAGTCTGTTTTATTTTTAAAATATTACGCCTTTCCACTAACGATTTACAGTTAACATATTAAGTGATTAATAAGTATTTGTAATTCTATCGAAACGTTTCACGCCCTTTCCCTGCAGAAATATTACCCACGATTTTTGGATGCTAAATTAAACTATACTACTATATTTAATAATGCGTGTGATATTTATAGACCGAGGATTTTTATGTTTGGTAGACGTTAATTTATTGTTTTATATCTGTACCAATAGCCGTTTTTGATACTAAATTAAATCCTCCCCACGTCTCCCTCATAGTAAATTTCATTGTTACGGCATCTACTGAACCGCTCATAATTTTGAAGCCCTAAGATATTTTTAGCTATCAAATTACAGATTTTGTAAAGGGATTGTCTTTCTTTAGGTGGAGAACCAGTGGTTTTCTAAGGCCTCAAGGGAGTACTTTTGAATGATTTATTTTCTTGTGTTGTTTCCATTGATTTAAAAAACAGCATCTATACAATTTAAAGTATCGACTGAGGGTGCTTGATGGAATTTCAATATCAAATTTAAATGTTCGTCCATTTCCAAGTGTATCTAATTGAAGTTTCTTGAATGCGGTCTTATGAGATTATAATAAAATATATAAATGAATGCATATTTCAACATTTAAAAAAAAATGAGCCCCTAAATTTGCCAATTGTTTTTAAGTATCAAATTTGTCTTAATTTTACAAAAGAAAATGTCACTTTGTTGAATGTATTGAGTCAGATTAGTCACAATTTTAACATATACAGAAAGGACTACTTTGGCATGTAAACAATTTTAAAATTTCCTGTTAGACCAGTCCAATGATGTCCTAGAGTCTAAAGATATCAAGCCAATGATGGTAATGATGAGGAAGAAAATGAGTTGACAAGTTTTATTTTTATACGCTTCTCGTATTCATTCTGTTGACAAAAAAAAACCCTGTTTCCATGCGGCATCTGAATATTATTATAACCAATTCTCAATGAATTTGTCATTAATGTGATAATAGCCATTTAATTATTTCACTAATGCATTCATGAATATATTATTAACTTAACGAGTTCTAAATGACATAATATTATAGTAATAATTATAAGATATTATCAAATATGTGAATTGAATATTACACACGTTATTATGTTGCGGATATTTTCATCTTTTCATCGAATGTCAAAAAAATAGAAAAATAATTTATTTTATCTGGTATTCCAAATCTATTTCCTGTATTGTTGTTTTTCTAATGAACACTTAACAAATCAAGTTTGCACAAATGGTTGCATATTTTATTATATTCAGTTGTTAATTGAGATTAATTACTGTTTTTCAAGAAATATTCTCTATATAACACATGTTTGTGATCATTTTTATCACATAAAAACATTCCTTAACTTTATTGCGAAATATAGAGAAATGTTGTTTGATTGTTTTTTAACAAAACTTTTGCATTAAAAGATCGAGTAATTAGAAAAAGGATTATCCTAAACGACTGATAATTTGAGTCGTCTCTTAAAGGCGAGCGAAAAGGTTTCGATTTAGATACAGCTATCTAACAAATTTTCAATTGATTTTTGAATAGAAATCCGTGTTATTTATAAAAACTAGCTTACTAGAATTTAAAAAAAAAAACCATATTAATTTCCTAAGGCATTCTTCATCGCCAGTGGCGTGCATAAGCAGTTATCTATTATTATTTTTTCAACAAATTCATTCATTTCGACCTGTCGTACCACATATTCCATTAGAAATCGATATTATGCTTCAAGAAGATATCTGAAATGGTGTTAAAAAAACTAATTGTATATCTATATCGTCACTTCTGATCAAATATCTGATTCACAATATTATCATCTGCTGCTCACGGTGAGCGAACTTGGTCCTGATCATTATAAAAATATGGAAGAAGTACAAAAAAATGTGTTTTATTTTTACAATATAATTCCTTCCTTTCTCACCAAGAATTAGAACAGTTAACACCTTAAAATTGAGATAATTTATATTAATTGTGACTGAAATATCTGATGTATAATAGCTCAGACAGCTCTGCAGACGTTTTTTATTACCACATATCACATGTAGGTATGAAATTTTCTCATGACCTAAGCGTTCGCGATGTATATAATAAAATAAAATGTTATGCAATACACACACAGTTCCGACTTACTAGTTACTTCGGACATTCAGTATTTCAAGTTCAATACCGGCATCTATGACGGGTACGGTTATTATAGAGTAATAAACACTTGAAATGGATCATTAATGATTAATAAGAACACTAGTAATATATCATATTATTAAATAATATGGCAAAAAACTCATTCGTTTATGTGTATAGTCATAATATAATAAAAACAGTGTGTATTATTTGTGTATCCATAGGGAGCCTGGAACGCATTGCTCTTGGATATAATTATAATAATGACCTATTCATTAAAAATAATAATTTACTAAATAAGGTCATCCCAAAAACTATAAATGATATGTTTTGTGATGTAAAACATTCACAAATCATTGATTGAGCAAAAATCTTTTAGATGTATTATAATGCAGTAATTATTTGACAGAATACGAAAATAATAATATGGATTTTTGGTATTTCTGAATGAAATTGTCTCCCATTTTACTATAAGACAGATCAATCATGCTTTTTTAACCGTTTTCAAATGTGGAGCTTTAATCAAAGACATTTAAGTAGTTGAAAGTAGCCACTCAAAAGCTCTTTTCAACTAGGTTAAATGTAGAAGGGTGGGATAAAGAAAGAATCAGAAGTAATTTAGTTGAATTCCTTAAGCTTCGTTGTCAGGATCGAATAGAAGGTGGATGAGAAGTAATGAATACGAACTTTTAATATATCCATTCATTATTTTCATAAATCCATAAAAAATATACTAAAATGTAAAATATTAATATGTTTATGTTAGAATGTGTTAAGCTTGCATTTGTTGGGTCAGAAGCCAATTCGATGAAAGGTCAATCAATATACACGTGGTCATTTAATAAAATAAACAGTCAGTAATTTATATAAGTCGGCGTCCGTGGCGCAATTGGTAATGAATGTCGTTGGTTACGGTGACGGACGTCTCGGGTTCAATTCCCGGTGCGGACAGTTTCATAAATTGATCCTACAATCGATTTATGGAATTCTGTTTCTAGTCATGCATGTTTGTGATGTCTAAAATTCACTCCCACCCATCCAATCCTCAAAAACAGTGCGTAGAAAGAGCGATTGGTCGATTAACCACTTGTCTTGTCCTAACCCTATCCTTCTATCCCTACTCTTCAAAAAAAAAAGTGAGGTTGAGTAACCGAGTAACAAGCAGTTTTCATAAAAAAACTTCTGCTAAGATACCTCCATTAGGAGGCCATATGCTCCACGTTGGGAGTGGACACGGTAAAATATGTAAAATGTTCAGATATTAAATTAAGCGGTTAGATATCTATATCAAACTCCAAGTTTTTATTTAAACCTAACCTGACCATTGGCAATTATTCACTGACCAAAAGTAATTATTAACTGACGATTAGTTGCTGACCAAATAATTACTTTCCAATATGTTATGTGGGATATCGAGCCCTTGATTAAGTAACGTTAGTAGGACGAAAACCTTCTGGATTTTCGTTCTCGGTTGCAGTACTGGCAACTTGTTTTGTTGATATTCAATTAAATAATTATAACAGCTCACAGCTGATTAATTACGGATTATGAAATTAATTGGTGTGAAAAACACATCTGTTTGAAATCGATCGGGTTTCGTGATACCCGATACATTACTGGTTGCTGTAATAATTATTGTTCTAGTTTCATAGTCAAAACCAAAATTTATATTCATAACACCGTGTATAACATTAAATAAACCTGATATTTGATGTTCATTATTGATCAACTGAAGAATTTAGTCTCTAAAATTGCAGTTCAATTATATTTTTATCAATACTGTTAAGAAAATATTTCTTTAAGATTCTTAATGGAAGTAGATGGCAAAATTAGGTGTCAGGTCATTTTTAATCTCATGTAAGTATTTTTTAATATTGGAATATGAAGTCTTTTTATAATTGCCAATAGTCGTTTCTGCTTCCAAATATAATAATTTTGTTTTTGTGTTTGAAATCTAAAGAAATGAATATAAAATATATTTTCCTAAAGTACTGACGATATTCTTTTCAGATATAGTTATTTATTTAAAGATTTTTTCTACCCGTATGACCTTGCAATATGGAACATAAGGATTCTTTATGTAGTGATTCAACATTTATTCGAAGAGAACTAGTAATTATTCCACACAACTTATGTTTTCAGAGAGAGAGAGTTTAATAATTAACTTGATAACAAAATAGAAACGGATGAAAAAATACCATATTGGTAATTATTTTACTATTATTCTAGAAAACAATATATTCAAAAAAAAAATTACATATCTTATAAAAACGTAGAGATGTAATTGTAAAAGTCTTCTGTCACTGAGTTTATCATTTTTAGTAAGATAAAGTTGATTGGTTAGAAAGTTTTTTAAAATAATTTGAATGCTCGTTTGCCCACTATAAATTTCTACTAACATACGGTTGTCAAACTACAGTACAGTGAAAATTGTAGAACCAACATGCCACTGAGAGGAGAATTATTTTTGTCCAGAGATATTGATTTGAATATCGAAATTTTACGTCGTCACGAGTTTGTTGGCAACTGTATTGATATTTCATTATTTTTATTTTTTGTGCAATTGTTTTGTATTAAAATTTTAATCACATAAGCAATGGACTAAAAAATGTATTTTTAAATATAAAATAATTTGAATATTGATATTTTGAATATTGCTGTGGCGTACCAAAAATCATAATATTAAAACGCAAAACACCGTGAAATAAAACAAGCATAATTTCTTAATAGATAAAAAATATTTTTTACGAAAAATTACTAAGAATTAAGTCTGAAATTGATGTAAAAAAAACTAGTCGGAATTTATATTTTTTTTTGTTATGTTGTGTACTAACTTTTTTATATATACTTTCTGTTGTTTACGTACTTTTGGAGTAATTAAAATATTTGCATAAAAATACAATATGTGTAATTGATATTCATAATATTGTTTATAAGATTGTTATTAATGCGTTGTCTAAATTATACACGTATATATTCCGAGAACTTCACTGCAAAACGACACGATTTTGTACACTTGAATAATTGTATTTTAATAAACATTAAAATACGTAACCAATGAATGAATGAAAACGTAATCAATCAAATTATATTAATTTCAAGATATTTTGTTTTGTAATGAGAACAATGTAAATTAATATTTTATGGCTCGTTAAACAACTCAAGGGAAATTTCTGAAAGAGGAAATTTGGCAATATTCGTATTAACGACATTTTGATGGAAGATCTTTAATCAAACTGTAGGTAATGTTTTACTGCGTATATGAAATAATAAATCAAGTTACTATACATTTTTCAATTACACTTCAATCAAAATTTATTTTATATGAATTCAATGTTGTTTTATGTTCATTGGAATATCGGTTTTTACGACAATATTAAAATTGTTATGTAAAAAAATTCATTATCAGTCTTCATTTTTCAATCTTATTCACTTAAAAAATAATATAATATATGAACTTATGACATAGTATTCTATAATCAGCAAGGGCGTTATATATTTTGAGATTAAATGATATCAAAACAAAGACATTTTAAAACCACTTGAGATCAGTTCAAGGTGAAGAGACATAACGAATATCCATACCCGAGATCAAAAATATTTTTTTCCATATCCACTTCTAACGTAGAGCATATGGCCTCCTAATGGAGGTATCTCAACAGAAATTTTTTCTAAGAGATCTGCTTGTTAATCAGTTGCTCAATCTCTCTTTTTTCGAAGAGAGTAGGGATGGAAGGATAGAGTTTGGGCAGGACTAGTTGTTACCTAATCGCTCTCGCTACGCCCCGTTTTTTAGGATCGGATGGGTGGGAGAGTTTTAGACATCACAAAGACTACGAACAGAAATCTATAAATCGATTGAAAGATCAATTTATGAAACTGTTATGATGATGACCTTTTCGGGTCTCGACCCAGACCAAATCTGATCGCTAGTATACAGCAGAACATATAGGCTGACGTACATTTAAAAGTAGCTTGTAAGACAGTCACTTAACTTACCTTTTCAGATATTGTATATATATACGGATATGGTTAAGAGAGCACTGATTGTTAGACACCTACAAAATCATATCGACGGTGTTTTGCCCAATTGATGTAATCCTTAAAAAATACAAACATGAGTTCTCATTTTAAAGACGACAGAGTAGGTCTCGGCCAAATGATGTAAAAATAAATTGATCATTTTTTGGAAGGAGCCATCATTTTATTTTGGTTTTAGATTTAAAAATTCTTATCCAGCCACTTGATGTAAGCCACTATTATATCTACACTACCTAAGTATAATCCCGTATATGTAAACATGAGATTTTATAGGAGTGCATTTCAAAGATTCATAACGCAGCTTTCCATATAATATTTTCGATAAAAACAGTTTTTACTCTCTCCTGAATAATTTCAATTTTGAAGGTTACGTCAATTGACCAAAAAACCGTCGATATTATGTTTATTCAAGAACTTGAGATTGCAAAATGTTGACCAAGAGTTTTACTACTTGGAAAAAGTAATAACAATATATTGTGCTCTAATTTTTGCTTATCAAATCTGTTTTATTTGTTTTTAAATTTAAATATCAAACATGTGTAGTATTTATGGAATAATTTAGGTATGACTTTTTAAAGAAGAAAGCTATGAATAAGTTAAATGGACCCCCTGTTTAAATATATATAGAGGGGTATATTTAGAAGCATGAGGAAGAGTGAAGTTTGTTCATCACTCAATCGTTGTATGCTCAATTAGATAAGGCTAGTTAAGTTTAATCAATCAAAACCAGTCGTGATTTTGGAGATAAAAGCGTATATCGAACGAACAATCAACAAATATGATTCTTTACTATTTCGTAGTTAACATTATATTTCAGTTTGAAATAAATATGTTGCTGATTTTTGTACTATTTAGAATCATCTTTTTGTTGTACACGATTGGTATTTAGATTTGACATTTGACATAAAAGAAAATATTAAAAATAATGCGTTTCAGAACATTCTATTCAAATTGAATTAATGTTATTTTCGCTTCGGTTATTTAAGGGTCTACAAGCACAATGAAAGTCTCATTTATTTGCTTCATTGAATTTTATCACAATTTAATTTTATGTACAAAAAAATTACAATATTTTCCCAGTTAACATGGCTCATTGTATTGAACACGGTCTTATGGATATCTTTTATTGTCAAAAATGCTGTTTATTTTTGATTTCCAAAAATAAATTATTCGTTTTTTTGTGAAACGAAAAATTTGTGAACCTTTTGCATAAATAACTTTGTTTAATTTAAGTATGAAATACAATTTATCGATTTAAACGTTGTTAGGGCTGAAAATTATCATTCTACCTGTATTAGCGTATATTATAATTGAATTAAATTATTAATGAAAGTCTAAATCTTTTGTGTACTGGTAAGAGCTTTAGCAAGGTCAATATCAAATTAGATTTATTTAATTTATATTTAAAATCTTGGACATAGGTGTTTGTCATGTCTTATTTCCTCGAAAGATTTTATGAAAATTCTCATTGTAGTTGATCTCATGTGACTTAAAATTTAAAAAAAAATCTGTTAGTAGTAATGCCACACATATTTTTTTATCAATATTAAAAATAAAATATTTAAATATATAAAAAAATTCTACGAAATATAGTCCCATACCTCATGTATACCTTAAGCATTGAATTCATATTTTTCTCATAATCTATGTGGACTTAGGACTCAACTTAGGTTGATCTGCTGCAGAAGAGATCAATATGCACCACATTGGGAGCTGATAGTGAAATACTAAATTCTTTAAACATGGAAAAAATTGGTTGCAGCGCCGCTGTCATATCAATTTCTTTATAAAACGAATGAAATGTTTGTTTTCCACAATTTTAAGCAAAAAATTAGTTAGATCACAGTAATGTTTCCGTATTAAAATTAGTTTGACAGAGAAAACTAGTAGGTAACCCTGTCTATGAGAGCAATTAGCTTATTAATCATTACTTGAAATATCATTACTATTATATGTAAGCAACTGTCAGTCAATCCACAACAACAATATCGTATAAAATGTCTAATGTAATATCTAAAAAATATCTGTTCACTGAACTAAGGATAACTCAATTTAAAAGGGATTGGCCTTTGGTATAAAAAGATATCAATTTGGTTCCTTAAATATTGTTTTCTCATTCGATGAAATTTGTAAATTACATTATATTTTGAAACAACCATATCTTCCTCGTTCTGGAAAATGTCTGAATGTCGGAAACAAGTTTTAAGTAAATCAGTTTTGAATGTTTACATGTAATTTATTTATAGTATGAATTTAGTTTAGATTCCAGGAGAATTTAACTACAGTAAATATAGTGTGTTTTGCCAAATAATTGTGAAAATAAATTCTAGGAAGCTTAAAAAATGAACAATGTTTATTCTTGACTAACCAGAATAGAGACAACATTGAATGAAAAGCTAGGTTTTTCAAATGGCTCTTTTTATATACTATCTGGCTGCGTAACGTTTTACAGATCATATTAAACGGATTATAATAAAGATGGTTTATCGGTTGAAAAAATAATTATGTAATACAATAATTTCAATTGGTACAATATACATAATAAAGACAGAGTGAAATCATTTATTTTTAAATACATTACACATGAAAGTCTCGATTTACACGGCGCTTTATAGGATCTAAGCTACGGTAGGCATCTAAGGAGAATCGTATAATAGAATCTTTACATCATTTTAATATAAATTTTGATTTAGACGTACTAAGACAAAATTGAGTTTTTTGTCGAGTGGTTAACGTCGTTGTATTCAGTCGCGGTGCTAAACGGGTTCTAGTTCCAGGTTCTAGTTATTCCACTTGGTTTATCACTAACGTGACTTGTTTCGCCTCTTTAAGAAGCATCTTCTGACTAACTATATCGCAAAGTTTTTTTTTTTCAAAGGTTTTTTTTTCAATTTATTTCAAAGGTAGACAATTATTCTAATTCTTACATTAAAACAGATTTTTTGACAAAAAAGAATACTTGATAAATATTTTATATTAAAAATTAACTTCCAAAAAGTTACCGCCGATTCCATAGAAAATATTCAGTACGGACAGTTTAATAATTTGATTTTATCATTAGTCCTTTCTCTTCGAAAAAGAGAGGTTGAGCAGCTGAGTAATAAGCAGTTTTCGTAGAAAACCTTCCGTTGCGATAAGCTCCATTAAAAGTCTATATGCTCAGCATTAGGAGAAAAAATGGTTAAAAAAAAAAAGACAAAATGTTTCGAGAAATTTCGAGTATTGTTATATCCACACAATTTTGTTGTTATTATTTTGTCAGACCTCCGTTTTAGAATTTAAAGGCTTAAAAAATTTACGAAGTCAGGCTACATTGTCTCACAAATCTGTTTATACAGTCAAATGACATAGATGTCAAGACTCACGGTCAATATCGTCCAGTGCCAACAATGCGGAATTGTTTAGAGCGCTTCATATACATATCTGTTTTAATTTGCATACACTCATTATTTGGTTCCGTGTAAATATTGATGTTTTGCTTTCAAAATATCTTTATGATCTACAGAAATTGATAACTAATCATAATGCTAGCGGAAATAAATAGCGCAGGTTACCAAACTAAAGTAAAACCTCAGTAAAATGTACTTTAGATACACATCTTTAAACATCTTGATACGTATTGATATTCATGCTTGTCTATGAGACATAGCCCAAAAACAACTTTTCGCGCAAGATAAGCACGTGACCACATTGCCTCAGCACGTGTTGGCATATGATTTGAAAATTTCAAAATCAAAAAACAATTAAAATCCATTTATCGACACTTCCTACGTTTAATCCCGTATCTGAAAACATGACATTTTACAAGAGAGCGTCTCAAATAGGGCATCCATCCCGGACCCTTTTTCTGATCCCGGGATTTCGGGATTGACATTTTTTCAATCTCGGTATCCGGATTGAAAAAAAGCCAGGTTTTCGTGTTTGAAATCGTCAAAAATTTTTTTTTTGTTTATAATATGTACCACAATAAATCGTGTAAATGAAGCCACGGAAAAAATATTACAAAAAAAAACCCAGTGATAAAGCTTTTTTAATTCTTACAAAACACGATGTCAACAATATTTTATTAAATTTATTATATTTACACAGAAAAGAGTTTTGTAAATACAAAGAGACCTGGTATAGTAACGGATAGTGGTTTAAATTAATCAAATACTAGGTAGATATATCACTAATACTCTTATTTACATATAAAATTATTTTAATATGTGAATACAAATATTTTGCATTCAGACATTTTAGAAGTCACTTTATTGTGTAGTAAAATAAATACTTACTTATCTTCTAATTATGTCGTATTAAAATGTTATTTAAAATTAAAATGCTTAGATATTATATCATATTCATTTTATAAATTGAATTCATCTGAACATGAAGACCGTCTGCAGATTCACCTTTTGTTTTTAATTCTCACTTTTTACACTCCCTTTTCTGTCCATTTGTTTCTCGCAAAAAGTATTTCCAAACAGAATATTCATAGTAAATTGCGCATTTATTGTCGTCGAAAGTTTTTGTAGTTCAAATTTTATTAAAGATAGTTTTAATGATTCAAAATTAAATTACAGAAAGATCACCACGTGTACGTGCAGATGAACGTATAAAAATGATTCCAACTGTTGTTTGTGAATAATGTTGCAAAAAACATTAAACGGTCTCTTCCTGTCTATAGCTGATTCGAAATATGAGAGTAAGGGAGAGCAAAAAACAAATATTAATTATGTGTACCTATGTATAGTAAAAAATTATGTACGTACATGAATCAAAATAAGTTACACCGGAAACATTTTTTATTGTATAGTCCATCGAGTAAGAATTCACAGTTTAAATATGAATTAATTTTTGATATTTTTTAAGCGAATCCCGAAATCCCGGGATTCGTATTAATTTAATCCCGGGAATACGGGAAGCCCTAGTCTCAAAGATTCAAAACGTAATTACAAAGTAACAACTGCATCGATCTTCTTCAAAACTGGGAAGGTGCTATTATTTTAAATCTAGTTTCTTGTTTTATATAAAGTTTTGTTGAAAAGTTTATAGTTTTTGAAATATTACAGATACGATGTTCAAGTAAAGGCTTTCGTGTACATACTTTACAAAAAAACGTTGAAGTAGGTAGTTTTCCCAATTATTTTTGATGCCCACCTATTCAACTGAGTAGACAACGAAAATGTGTCATTATGGAAACATCTCTGTCATTGTCTGTAAAAATACTTTTTCAATAAATACAAATGGCAAATTAAAAAGATCTTCTTTTTCATATCGGTCTTTCGGTATTAATTGATACCTCTATGTTCGTATTACTCCACTATATCGAAGATTTACTGTACTTTAAGAAATCATAAATGAAAATATAATCAAAAACACATTTAAAAATTCAAAACGTTTCGGATTTATCAAGACAAAAATTTGTAATGATAAATTAGAATTAAACAAATGAAATAGTTAATAATACTTTTCTTTTCAAAAAAAATTTGTTTAATGAACGCTTATAACTTTATTATTTCACCTGTCGCTTTAGCAGTATATTACATACAAAGTGTTTATACAAAACAGTATATAGTAGTAGAAAACTTTGACCATATATGTTATGTATCTGGCTACAGAACTGGCTGGAAAGTTTTAGATTTTGAAACAGCTTAAAGTACAGTCAACCTTTCTGTAACACGGACAAAGGTTCCGTGTTGTAGAAGTTTATATATCCATACACAATTTGGGGTTAGGTTTATTTGTTATTCCATTCAAATAACACAATCAAAAAAACAAAATTATTCTTGCAGATTAAAATTGTATTCGACTAAAAAATATCACGTATTAACTTTTTCTATTCAAAAAATTGTTGTATATTTTTTTAAAACATGTGAAAATTACGAAATCGTGCTATAAAAGTTTCCACTGTAAAGCTTTGACGGAAATATTTATTAAAATTTTATATATTTATTAAGATTTATCACATCAAAAATTTTAATTCAATACAGTGGAGTACTGATCTATCAATCCCTGTTCTCGCATTCATCGTTTTCTAGCACGTATCGTTCAATTTTTATAGTCCCGACCAAACGGTTAAATAATCTCGCATTCATCGTTCCCCGTTCTATCGTCTTCCTCGATGTATCGGTTAAATCATTATTATCTATTGTCGAACATTTTTTATCCCACTCACAAACATGTGCGACGCCATTCAACAACTCTCGTAAAAAAAGATCGAAACTATTCACTTGAAAACGTTGTCTTGTTGTTATAGTTGCAGTTAATAATTTTTTCACTCATGACTTACCAGCTGAGTAGCTATAAAAAGACTATTCCGTTGTGTTCCGAGTCGGTAAATGTTCATTTTTGCCTTGTATTTTTCATCGTAAATTTATTATGACTTGCAAAAAGAATGCCCCATATGAAGAAAGTTAAGACTCTAGCTGAGAGATTAAAAAGGGCTCACAATTAAATGCACTTTTGCTTATATCATATTCACTTTCATAAAACTAATTTTCACTTACAATCACCAAAAATAAAGTGATCCCACATAATAAAATATATTTTAACATAGAAGACATATATTAAAGATAGTTGCACGAAGCTGTAATGAAATGTCACTTATTCTCCTCCCGTATATTAGGCCGCCTATATTGTCTTTTCCACGGTTTCAAAGTGTTCCAATTATATTGTTATACCGCGAAAACGATTCAGAACTTATTCCACATTGGAAGTAGGATTCGCTCATACAAAACATTTCTGCAGTGCTAATTTTAATAACGCATGAATTAATCATATGTTACTACTACGAACTTAATTTATAGAATTGTAAAGTATATAATATTATTATATCCTACTGGTATTTGTTACCCAGTTTCACCAGAAGTAGAGTGTTGTTGAAAATTGAAAACCACAAAAAATAGTTCATCACTCAATGATAATGTTAAAAGTTGAAAAAAGCAGAGTTGACCTAAAAATGGCAGCCAGAATGCAAATTTCATGTCGTAACTGTTCACCGTTCGGGAGGAATTCTTGTAACAGACAGAGACGTGTATTTTCTGTTTTTTATTATAGATAAACGGATATGTTTACCACAACTCAAATATTTACAAGGTTGTGTTTTGTCACACTTTCTGTTCTTGTGACAGACAAACAGATTTATACATGTATTTTCTGCTATATAGTAGAGATTAAGCAAGATTAAGTGAGATCAACAAATATAAAAATATATTTTGTACTAACCATGCTGTGTCATAAATTAACTGAGAGCTCTATTTGATATGAATATTTAATTTTAAAAAATAAAACACAATTTTTTGTACTACTTCCACATGCTTATAATGATATAAGTTTTCCTTATGTTTTTTTAATTATTCAGAAAATATCTGACACAATCAATTTAAATACAATGTTAGTGAAATTTTAATAAAAAAGCGTACGTCAAATGATCGGTGAGCACGTGTCAAAATTGTCGCAGTTATTTGATCACAGATTCGCATCCCATGACACGGATATCTTCAATGTTTTTAATACGTTTACATACTCCGTATCCGATATTGAAAATGAGGCGTTGACAGAGAGATTTACTTATCAACATTCTTTTCATAAATAAATTGTTCTATCTTTAGTCTTTCTAAAAAGACAGGTTCATTAACCGAGTTACAAGTCACAACTGATTTATCACATCCATTTCCAATGTGGAGCGTATTTGTACTCTTAATGGAACATTTCAACAAAAATAATTTTACCAGAATCGTTTGTGATTCAGTTGTTTCACCTCTCTTTTTTAGAGAGGGTAATGATTTATGATATAATTATGATGATAGGAAAGTATTCATATGTAGTGAATCGCTTTCGCAACGCTCCAATTTTATGATCCGATAGGTGGGAACGAATTTAAACATACATCCATATCACTTTTAAGGTTTTAACTGTCAATTATTGATGGAAAGGTATTACATTTTTAAAATAAAACGCAATTTGTTTGTACTACTTTCAACTGAATAATTATCAGTTGATAATGATCGTGATGAGCGAAACCGGTCCTGATCTATATAAACACGTGAAAGAAGTACAAACAGACTGTGTTTTATTTTTAAAATACATCATGTCTTTCACCACAAATCTCTATATTGATTGAAAAATCAATTTACGAAAGTATCTGTACAGGAGTTCGAACCCGTGGAATCCATAAAAACCTTCGGCCTAGAAAGTATCATTAATTTATTCAAGTTAATTGATTTATAGAATGGGTTCTCTGATTTGATGTAATTTTGCTATAATAATGGGGCTGCCGGACACTCTATGGTAATAATTAATAATTTTTATTCACGTTCTAATTACCGATTATTATTTGAATATGCAAATTCGTTTGTACTATTATCAAGCAGTTAAGTGTACGTGCATTTTAATGTAAATTACAACACACTTGTGTCAATAAATAAAAAAATAGTAAAACAGAAGTTGTGATATTTCATATTAAATGTAGGACACGCTAAATGTGAATTAAATTTATTTATCATTACTTAATGGAATATCAAGGCGTTTTGTATTGATTTAAATACAAATGTTTATGGTTATGTATAATATATATTCACACTTGAAGGCAGGCCGTTAGGTATCATGGTTGAAAGGATGATAATAATTCGCGTATAAATAGATGTGTCCACAGACAGTTGGCTCAATAGCTATCAATCTTGATTGAAAACGTGATTTTTATTCGAAAATCGATAATACATCGTTAAAAATGTGGGACCAAGACGCGAATTTTTCCGGTTCAGTGTTGGTGGAATTGGTGCGACAAGACTTAGAAAATAGCAACAAGTTTTATCATTTTGATAAAGACCAAGCTGTGACCTTCGTCAAAGGATTGGGTCAATTCTTTTATCTCATAGATCCTCATTCAACATCGTTTGAAGACAAAGATCTGGTACCGAATTACTTCCGACAGGTAAGATCGTAATTTTATTTAAATATATTATCTTTTAGGTCGTCGTTGTGAATTTTTTTTGCCAAATCAAAATGGTAATGTCTTAATTATTGTCGACTTTTATTCAAATTTATTTGTGAAATTGTCACATATGATTTAGACTGTTTCTTAAAAGTGAAAAAGTCTTAAAATTTGACTATTTACTGACAATTATTCAAGTTGAAAAGATATTATTATGACGGTGAAAAAATCTTCAACATTTACGGAAACGGTTGAAGATTTTTTCATGTGATTAAAACTGTGAACTCGATTTTGATGATATAAAAAAATGTGGAGCAATCATTATAAATTGTGTTTTCTTTCATAAATCAAATTTTGTGAAACTTATTCTGTTTCGTTATCTATTATTATGACTTATAATGCTTGTAAATTGCTATATTTTTATAACTATTGCATAGTTTTGAATAGTTCAGTTTGGTATAAAAACTATATAAGTATTTTAAAAATAAAACAATTCATTTGTACTACTTCCACAATATAATGCCTTTCCACCAAGAATTGACAGTTCACCTTAAAAGTACTTAAGTATTGATTGAATTGGCATTTATTTGATGTAACTCCATTATAATAGAATACAATAACAAAGTATTTAGTTATACAGAATTTTATTGGGTAGTCGATAGCTTTTTCGACTTGACGCCATCGTCAGAACTATACTTAAACTTATTTTAGCTTAGCTGTATATACTGCTTAGAAGAGATAGACAATATCATGTTATCTCACGTATTCAAACATCATAATATTTATTTAAAATTAAATAATTTAAGGTACTAATTGTGTTTTTAGAAAAGAAACTTACGTGGTGTTATTAATTAGTCGTTAAAATAAATGCATCAAAATTTTATTGGTTATGCGTAATTACATGGGCTTCTTGTAATGGTTTACGTAAGGAAGATGGATTAATGTTTGTTTGGTCATTAAAGAGATTATTGTCATGATTGTATCTATTAATTTTTAGTTGTTCTAAACGACTGAGGCTTTTAAAAGCTTAAGGCTTAGTTTAAGTTTAGTTCTGACGATGGCGTCTAGCCGAAATAGCTATCAACTACCAAATAAAATTCTGTAGAACTAAATGCTTTGTTATTTTATCCTATTATTTAAGTATTAATTAATTATTATAAATTACTGCTTTCATTATTACTGTTGTAAAAACATAAAGATCGCGTTCAGTGTCTCAAACTTTATTAATATAAATTATTATTTTTATTCACACTTACTAAGAATGATTTAGATATGATACCACAAAGCAAATTTCAATACAGTTTTTTCATTTTAAAGTAAAATGTATAACAATATTATAAAATATAGGCTATAACAAATGAATTGTTTTGAACGTGTCGTTGTAGATTCTTACACGTTTCATAAAAAGCCAGTGATAAATAATTTAATTATTATTCAGTGAAATGTTATTTATAGCCAAGCAATTTATGTATTTGTTGAGAAATTTCTGCCAGCCCAAATTCATTTTATAGAATTTCCTTTTTAAACCTTGCATACCTTAGCCCACAAAAGTTTTTTTACGAATGGAAAAAATATGTGGTTACAGATATCTGGGGATTGCTTTCGTCGGCAAAAGGTTGGCTTAAATTTTTTTGAATAGGATTTTTTATCAACTAGAAAAAATATCTTCCAGCGCTTTCACTGGTACACCTACATATAGCATCATTTTTAGCGTATCGGAATCGCTACATCCAAATATTTAAACATAATTAACCTTATATAAATAAATTAAGTGAAACCTTTTGTGCCCTCTTCTGGATTATTATAAATATACATTCGTAGATATATTGTAACTTCCCGTTTATATTATACATACAAATTGTTGAAATATTGTGTTTTCACATGAAGTTTACCAAATATTCTTTTCAATTTAATGTGATCGAAAGTGGGAAAAAATACAAGCTTTGTTAGATCGATAAGAGCTTTCCATTTTTTATTTTCCAAAAAAATACTTCAGTTATTTTAAACATATCCATAATCCGTTAATCTATAATAAAAGCAGAAAGTACATGCGCCTGTTTGTATATCTGTCACAAGAACTTCTACCAAACGGTGAACAGTAGTGACGTGACATTTGCACATATCATTTTGGATGCTATTTCTAGGTCAACTGCGCTATTTTCAACTTTTGAATTTTAACATTGTAAAACGATTGATGTACTTTATTTTGTGGGTGTTACACGAGCTACTGTCTACGGGGATATTTTAAGCTTTCAACATTTATTAGTTAGCACAGCTAACATATAAAAATACTTTGAATCTATCCCGGGCTGCTATGCATATAAAATGACACATATGAGTAGTTTGTCACGTTCACGATACAATTTAAATTCAGTAACTATACCAAGTGTTTAATTATACGATTATATTTTTTAATCCTTCGTAGAATGGTTTTGTTAAATACGCAATTGAGGTCAGTTAAAAATGCTTACGTGCATTTAAGCATGTCTTATTTTGCCTACTGAGATACGTTTTTCTTATTCTAGGGATAACTGTAATCAATAATACCAAAGACAACAATTTTTTTTCGAACTCAATATTTCATAATTAAAGCCTATCAAGTTAATAGTAAGCATAGTAGGTTTCAAAGATTTTTCCTTAATTTTTACCACTTTGATATGTGCTAACCTGTGAGTAACCTTGATATCTTCTGTATGACTCTGTTTTGTATAATTCCGAATTTAAACAATTACGAACAGATCATACAATTTTTATAAACAATGATAATTTTTTCTCGTTGAAACAAATATTTTATTGTTTTGATATTTAATTGAACAATTGTATTAGTGTTGGCCCGAATAGTGCAACTTCAATGATGGGGAATAAAATGGTGTTTGTCTCGTGTGTAAAACAAAAAAATCCTACCTTAACAATTACAAATTACTGCAAATATTGGGAAGCATTGGTGGCCAAACATTTACTTGTAGAATTATTACAAATAATGAACGAATGTATCACAAATATACACGTTATCAAATTAAAAGTTTTAAATACGCAAATTTCTTAAAAAACTATCAATCCCAATTGTTTCACACAAAAATATGTTGGTTGTACGGAGGCAAAGTTTTGGTAAGATTATTTGCGGTGTGCCGCAAAATATTAATGAGTGCTGAGGTGTGCCGCGAATGAGAAAAGGTTCCGCACTGATCTAAAGCATGTAGCTCTGTGTCGTAGGAATCTCAATAAATCAGTTAGACTATATAGATTATAGTTGATCGTTCTTGCTACGCCCTATGGGTTGCTTGCTATGCCTGCTTGATGGATGGAAGGGAATTTAAGAAATCACATGCATCTATACCTTTGGAGAGAAATCCATAAAACAATTAAAAAATATTGTAAACTGTCCACTTCGGAAATCGAACCCGTAAGCACCGCAACTGAAGCAAACGGCGTTGACCATTCGACCGCGGATATAGATATTACGTTTATGTATATATTATAAAATAACTGTTCAAAAGTGCAAATAATTTCCAATAGATCACTGATTAATTCATTTTAACAAAATATGAGTAACATTTTAAAAATGCGATAAGAAAGTCAAGGGGTTTCAATTGTTGATATATTAATTAAAATATATATTTATAAACATCTTAATTATAACTAATTAAATCGCAATATATAAGATAAAAGAACGTAAACAAACATAGTTTTTATCTGAGTACTTGTAATTATTATTCTTAACGGCGTCCTAGACCTATTGGCAGTTAGCTATGTGAGTTTATTACTGATTTAATAATAATTTAGTACACGCGGAAGAAGAATTATGAAAAAAATATAATTTTTCTTTACCAATTATGTTATTTTCACTTATGAGTCAAGGATAAAACCAAGTACTTTAGGAAGGTTAAAAAAGATTAAATATATGCTTTTTTCTCGTTCAACGCGGATGAAAGGATTGAAATTTTGCATTAAGACATGGAAATCATAAATTATTTTAAAAAGAAATTTTAGAAATAAATAGGGAACAGCTAAGCAGCTTATCAATTTTGAACGAGCAAGCTAATCTCAATAATTCTTCCTTATTGTCTTTTACGTTAGATTCAATAATATCAGTAGAAATCGTAAATTTCTCCAGCAATCTAAATAATTTAACTCTTACAATAATTTGTCATTTGATGTTTTATTTACCATAGACATTCCCAATGTGGAGCATATGAACTCTTAATGGAGGTATCTCATCAGACGTTTTTTTCTGAACTGAAGTAAAGAACTGCTTGTTGCTCAGTTGCTCAATCTCACGTTTTCGAAGAGAGTAGGGATAGAAGATGAGGGCTAGGACAGGACTATTTGTGAACTAGTGGTTCTCGTTACGCCCCGTTTTTGAGGATTGCATGGGCGGGAGGGAGTTTTAGACATCACAAACATACATAACTACGAACAGAAATCTATAAATCGATTGTAGGATCAATTTATGAAACTGTCCGTACCGGGATTTGAACCTAAGACATCCGTAACCGTAGCCAACGACGTTGAACACTGACGGACACCACGGAACCGAAAATCTGAAATATATCATAACAAAAAATCTACCAACAAAATCAGTAGTGTTTCTATATTATGATCTAATGAACACCTGTTTTTGTACAACCTCCAGAGTTTGTATTTTTTACGCACTTACTCTCTCAATAAATGTAACTGAACATGGATATCAAATCTGTATTAAAATTAATTCAGATCACCGTCAATAAAGTTTCTAGACTTTTTTAACTTGTTCCTGGACTAAAGTGAGAATATCAAAAAAAATC
This sequence comes from Himalopsyche phryganea, assembly GCA_022494535.1. Classification (NCBI taxonomy): domain Eukaryota; kingdom Metazoa; phylum Arthropoda; class Insecta; order Trichoptera; family Rhyacophilidae; genus Himalopsyche; species Himalopsyche phryganea. Next base: position 1,304,138 of record JAGVSL010000120.1, on the reverse strand, counting down.
TTGTTATAGATAAACGATATAAACTATTTATTTCGTATCAGTTTGAGTTCATCCATGCACTTGAATGTCTAAGATGCCGAAAGGTCAAACCCGTATCGTCAGTGACACAATTTATGGAAGTGTATTAACTTTGAAAGATTCAAATTTGAAAAGCCCACATGTTATACATCTGGTGATACTGGATATAAATTGGACTGTCTCTGTACATAATGAATTTATAATATATAATATGAAAAACAATATACAGTCTCATTGGATAGAGGTTTTACCTGGCTTTTACACATATGTGTAAACATAATAGTGAACAAACGTTGTTTTTAAGTTGCAGTATCTCACCACTATATGACAGTCGGACATTAGTGGGTAATTAACTCAAACAGCTGTACGTTGGTGACCATTAAATTTTGATATATCTTTGTGGGTTAGGCAGGTTGTATCTGGCTCATTTTCATGTTAATTGCATCTATTCAATAGTTTATTCCAAATTAATTGATACAAATATCAAGCCTCGAAACTTATAGACAAAGTTACGCAATCGCTGTGTCACTTGTAATTGCAAGGTGTGTCACAAAGTAATTGAAAAGAGTGATCGATCAGGTCTGCCTAATTTAAAATTTCAAGATGTTGGAGTATATTTCTTTTAGGATTTCATTGCAATTGGATATCAGACTTGGAAATTATGCATTTATTTTCTACGCCATGTTTGGGTAAATCATTCCTTTCATCCTTCAATACGACGAAGTCAAAACATCAGTCGATACACTCGATACTTATTAAAAACGGTAACAGTGAGATATGCGTGAGTGTGTCCATTATTGATAACTTCAACTATATCAGTTTTAGGTCTCCAATTACAAATATTATATATGCATACAGAAAAGTGGAAGAGGAAGATTTATACTAACCGTTCGACTGAAAATTGTTACTACATATTATAGTATGCTTCATGTATCACATTTTTATCAACTGTGCTAGATATATGCTGGTGTGTCACAATTCACAATAGAGGATTTCGTGTCCACGCGTGTCGCAATCAGACAAAGATTTACAACACTAGCTTTGGGAATTTGAGTAATAAACAAATTAATTGACGACATTTGAAATTTTGTTCATTTCTACAGTATTTGTTACGTATTCAATAATCGAAATTATCTAAAGTTATTCTATTAATGAATATATTCATTGTTACCACAGTGTAGTTAATTTATTTTCTTAGTAACGAGTCCTCATGTGAACAATGTGGACTTCTCACTTCCATTTTATATATATTGTTATGGGTGCCATAGGATTATATGTATTTCTTTAGAATATGCTTAATTTATAACCGTCATTTTATCAGCAGTTGCATAGGCAGCGATATTTAAAATTTTCTATTTGACTTATAACTTATAACTAAAGCTGTGAACAATAACCTTGAACTAGAAAAACACGATAACATATATTTTATGTTCATAAAGCTGACCTACATAACCGTTGTAAACAAAATATTTAACTGATAATAATTCATTTTTAGTTTCAGTATGAGGAAATTTCCGGAATTACTATTTTACGAGTAGTAGTTGTTTACCCTAAATTTAAAAATTGGTAGGCAAATTATCTTGAGCAAAACCAGTCATGTTGTAAAGATAACAAATGCGGAATTTTGAGCATGCTATAAAACGTTTTTTGTATCTCGAGGACAGCAATCATAAATATTATTTTAGCATTGTTTGAAATTGAATAAAATTCTTTTTTATGTAAACTATTTTCGCAAAAGATTTATTTAGTGGAATTGCCATTGGAATTATCGGTATATTTATTAAAAGTAAATTTGTCATCGTCCGTGGCGCAGTTGGTAGCGTCGCCGGCTACGGTTACGGCTGTCTCGGGTTCAATTCCCGGTGCGGACGGTTTTCATAGATTGATCTTTCAATCGATTTATGGATTTCTGTTCGTAGTCTGAGTCCTCCCTCCCACCCATCCCATCCTCACGGGGCGTAGCGAAAGCGATTAGCTAACCACTAGTCCTGTCCTAGAACTATCTTTCTATCCCTACTCTTTTCGAAAAAAAAATGAGAGGTTGAGCAACTGAGTAACAAGCAGTTCTCTAAGAACAAATCTGTTAAGATATCTCCATTAGGAGACCATATGCTCCACATTGGGAGCGGACATGGATAATAATAATAAAAAAATTGTAAGCAATTATTTTGTATAAGTTAATATCTTACAATTTTAAGCAAGTAATAATAGACTTTAATTATGTACTCAAATATAAGATATTAGAACAATTTACAGTTGATGGATAGATGAGATTTTGTCGTTATCAAAGCTTACAATAATTTAATGACATTCAGACGTATTCAATTTAAATCTCATTTATTAAATTATTGTCAATTATGTGCCTGAAATAAATTCAAATTAAATAACGTTCCTCCATTAGGCATCCGATAATTTATTTTATGAATTTCGTATACAATTTATTGAGGCAGGTCCTAAGTAAATAATTCAACTTATATAATTTAAGACATCGACTGAGGGTGCTTGATGGAATTTCAATATTAAAATTTTAACTCAGGTATCGGTGTGGCTCTCAGACGTATAATGTATTGCCTCGTAAATGATATTTGTCGCATTTGTATCTTCTATATAAGCGTTAGACACTGTTTACTGTCTCTCAGTTCGAGTCCATTCGTGTGCTCGAATGCCTGAAGATGCCGAAAGGCGAAACTCGGGTCGTTAGTGACAAAATACATGGAAGTGTACAAAATCTCAATAATCCAAATTTAATTCAACTTATATTACGTAAAAGAGGTGCTGGTTTTGAACTACACTTTGTATAAGAATATGAATCTGGGGCCTAATGCTAAAAGTGCCAATGTCAGATTTTGACCATCTTGACTTATATATCAGTTTTAGATATTCATTATTTTAACGATAGAAATACCTATAACAGCCAATTTGAAATGAATGAAACAAGAGACTATCTATAGTTTATGTCAAAATAATGTGTTGACATATTTTTCACCAGAAAATGTCTACGTTGACGTGAGCAATTCAGATGTTGGGATTTACTAGAGCAAAAAGTGTCTATCTTCACATGGACAGCTATAGCACAAACATTCACCACAGTTTTTAGTAACATTAATGTGAAAGATAATGATGTATATTTTTATTGTTAAAAACACAATCCCATGTACTGAAAGATGGATAAATTTGACGTACGAAGTTGTAGCATAAGACCTTAAAAATAAAACAGTTAGAGAGAAAATAGTTGAACAAAGTGGTGCAGTAATAGTAAGGTTTTAATATAACATAATAAAAATTCTTATGAAAAATATACTATGCGTATGCGATGGTGATATAAGAAATTACAACATTATATTTGTATCGTCGTTGTTCTGGAAGAAAACACTAAATAGAAAAAATGACAGATTGAGGTATTTATAACAAAATGTTTCTTATTTCAAACCCTACCGTATGAAAAAACACACTTATTTTTATAAATCATACTACATTTACTTAAAAACAGTTTTGTACAAACGAACAAAATGAAAGAGGTGTAGCATTTCGAACATTTGACAAACTTCAATGTCAAATTATTCAATACTACTATTTTTCAGTTAGTGTCTTCTTCTAAAACAACGACGACATATTGTAAAATATACATTTTAATATTTATATTAAATTTAAACTTAAATGCGGCATATATATAACACGAAGTTGCCTGGGTTTTTTTTCATAAGTACTACCCTAGTTTAGGCAGAGAAAAATATTCTTATATTTTTCGGCTGTAGAAAAAAAGTTGAATACAAATTTCTTGCTCAGCAGGCACGTCGCATTTGTACGCCAATAATTGATGTGTTGACAAAATTTTATGAGACAATCTTTTATATCTGTTTTCCATGGATATTTTCATTCGGTGAAGGTTAAATTAGTAATAAGTAACGTATTGGGATAGGTCTAAGATATAATTAAAAAATCGTACCAATAATGGTAGCCAAAAAATAGTTGGTGATTTACTAGTATTTATTATCCGGCTTCGCCCGAAATAGATGCCGCTTATATTTTCTAATTTAGACATTGGCATTATTTTGAAGCTAACTAATGTTTAAATTTGTTAGTTGAAAATATCACTGTAAACCACACCTCGTGTAACAGCCACAAAATATAGTCCATGAGTTAATAATAATGTTAAAAATTGAAAATAGCATGAAAATGAAAATACAAATTTTACTTCGCAACTGTAAACCATATGTGACAGGCGGACAATCAGATTGATACATGGAATTTTCTGCTATGTAGTATAAAGATAGTATTTATAACCTGGCTTCTCCCGAGATATATTCAAACTCATTCTTTATTCATTATAATTAGTTATACATTAATTATACATTATACGTTAATGTTATTTTTTTCAGGCTTGGCCGTACTTCCTCTTTTTCATAATCTTGGAGAACGTGATTCTTAGATTGGAAGGGAAACCAGTATTACGCCTTAACGATACAATTACCAGTCTTTCTAATGGACTACTGCAAGAGTGCGGAAGGTTAGTTGTCATTTTAAGCTAATTATCTCACCGACCATTGCGTGGTATTTTGTTATTATTTTTCTCTTTGTCCTGAAAAGTTTGTCTAGTTTGGGTTAACCGGTTTGCAGATGAAACAACTCGTATTTTTTACATCTGGAGTTCAATTCATTGTTATTTACATTTTTTTTACATCTGAAATATGTTTCGAGCCCACAGAACTGTTAAATGAAAAATCGGGACTGTTAACAAAATGCACGAAGGTAAATATGAACTTATTTTGCGGTAAGCAATTTAAAATAACTTATTGCTTTAGTTTTATGCATTTTATGGTTATTGCACAACTTTGTGCACCAAAAAGTTTCAAAAAGCTCTTAAAACCTTATGAACTACTATGTTCATTCAAACTTAAAACACTGCATGTTGGTTTAAGAAAATTTAGGTCGCAGTAAATATTGTGCTTCAGGAGGTGATATTATAATTATTGACTTTATATAATAATACATAGAGCGAATGGTTAAAATTAATTGAAAATATTGTTATGAAATTCAGTAATTATTGAACAGTATTATTTAAAAGCACGTCAACCTTTCTCATCCAAAAATTAAATAAAATTGTTACTTCTGACAAGAAAGAATAAATCTGTTTGTGAAAAAAAATGGAGCTAAGTCTTAAAAATTGAAAAATGAGTCGATATAATATAAATAACTAACTACAATGCATATATCATTTAAGAGAAATAGGGTGATTGGAATGAATGCTGCTGAATTAGTAAAATTTACGTTCGAACATTACATTTTTAATAAAATTTCATACAAAAGGTAATCTTGTTTTGGCTCTCATGAATAGTACCAATTTCAAATATAACGCCCATTTCCTTTCGCACACAGAAATTAAACATTTTGAATACATTGATAAATATTAATAATGGCGGAGTGGCTTAATTCAGTTCATCTAATTCATGCAATATCATAATTGACGCTTAAATTTTTTTAAAACAACGATTTTATTGAAACAATTTATTTATATTAGAATAACTCTTTCACATTTCAACTCCGTTCTCTAAATCAAATTTCCTACGCAGTAAAGTTTTCCAAATGTCATCCGTTTCAATTGCCGATGACGAAATAAAATATTTATACTTTTATACATTTTTATTCTATAAATCACTTTCCGAAAATAGCAAGTTGTAGCCTGTGGTTCAGGAAGTAATTTTCCCCAATATATTGGCAACACTTTTTCATACTTAAGTGCTGTCGTTGACAGTTTAAGGGAAATGAAATATTCTTTTATTGGATACAATGAAAATTTTCGTTACAATCAATGAACTGAGAAATAAGAAAACATCTACCGTGAAAGCCTTTTATTCACTACAATGATATCAATATAAGTCAATACCATACAATACCATCAAGTCAACTGATGATAAATATTGCTATCATAATAATGCGGAAAATCTGGGACTCACGTTTGTACTCGGTCGGAACCAAGAACCACCTATTCAACGCGTGCATTCGCGTGCGGTTGCGAGTCACGGCACCTCACCAAAGCACAGTGTAACCGTATACTGTGGTTTGAAAACAGATGCTTGTGGCAAATACTAGGAGTACAGTGGTTTGATTTTGTCAGGAACTCGGAGGTAAGTGAGCGGACGGACCAACCTCTTATTACGTCCAAAATAAAAAAAGTGATAATGGACCTGGCTTGGACATGTGCTACGGATGCCCTAATGGAGCCTGAATCCTGCCCGTCTCTTCTACCAACTGGATGGATTTCGTCGCCCTGGAAGGCCGCTGATGACCATTCATAGTATGTATTCGACGGAGCTACGTTGACCTGGGAGGAAGGAAAAAGACTGGCGGGGGATAGAGAAACCTTGTGTTGCCATATGCTCCGAGTAGGGAGCGGATATGGTTTAAAAAATACTATAGAGCATTGAATATAACCAAACAAAGGTACACAATTCAAATGAACATTGTTTTTATTTATTTTTAATCTGAATTTTTTAATACATTATGGCATGTGTGAGGAGTGTTTTAATAATAAGATTTAATCGTATTTTGGATGAATTCGGCAGTTAATTTGTGGAAATTCATTTTCAATATATTTATAGAATTAAAATTGATAATTTTGTTATTCCACTGACTGAAACACGTGTCACGCCTTTTAATGAGAATTCAATGAAATAAACGCCTCAAACCTTTAAAACCTTTATAGGGCAAATTAGTTTTATACGAAATCAACCACGAACTACGTTATTTCGAATTATGTATTGTGTATTGAACAATAATTTTGTCTTGAAAATAAAAAAATAGATTGTGGTTTTAAATTTATTTATATAAATTTATAGTAAATCGATAAATAAATGCCTATTGGATAATTATATAAACAGCTTTTCCCGTAACACACAATATAATCATCAAAAATATAATTTGCAAAATCAAATGTTATCCACAAATCCTGTTCTAGGTATGGCCGCGAAGCGTGCACATTGGTCGATTTATCAACCACTGACTATAATATTTGTTTGCGAGCGATTGGTGCACACTTCAAGTTAGATGGTCGATAAATACACTAATATCAATATCGTCTTTAGGTATTAAGGTTGACATTTTGATGTTCACCGTACGAATTATAGCGCTTAAAGGCGGTGCTTGATATTTCGACCACTTTCGTGCGTTGCCCTATAAAGGGTTAAAGCCGCTGTGATTCGGTATATATTATTTCCTCTTTGCTGGCATTTATAATATAATATACGCAATTCTTTCAATTAAAGAAAATATGACACTGTTCTTCAATTTTTTGTATTTGCTTATATAAAATTAGAACACGATTTTTGCGAATATTACTTTTCCGTTTGTTTATTTTGGTGCCATTATGTACAGAAGATAAAAAAATTAATTCGATAAAATATGCACGTTTTAACGGCACGTTTTTATGCGGTATAGTAAAAAATACATTAAACATTAATATTCTTCACGACATCTGTGGCATTTTTATCACACGTCTGGAAAACGTATTTTCCGAACATATACGAAGAATAATATATAGACATATTAATAAATTTGAATTATTTACCGCATCGCCCTCAAAAGTTTTAATTAGTACCGCAAATTACATATGAACATGATATGTTTTAGACGCATCTGTAGAATTGGGTCTTTCTAATTATTAAATAAGCGTATTTTCCCTTACTGAGGGTCGTAATATTTCGTTACACAAAATAATAATTTATTACCGTTTTCCCAACGTTTTCCATAAGGTTATCATTTTTACTATTCTTATCAGTGTTAGAGTTATATAAAAAATGTAATTAAAACAAGAATCAGTTGACCTCTACTTCTAGGAATATAAAAACATTTATTTGATGAGCAAATTTATAAAATTGGAATCAGTGACACACCCTGGTTTTTTTGTTAAGTTTAAGTTTTATTAGGGTCCATAACTGAGAAGCACTGCGTTAATGACAATTTTTTGTAGAAATCGACCCGACTCTTGTCGTGAAGGACGATCGGTCAATAGCCGGCGGACACGTTCGCTGGACGAATCCATATTTGTCGGAAGGGGTGGCTCCGACGGTGCGGGAGTCCGATTTTTGATTTTTGTCGAAGTCGCTTGCCAGCCTTCGAGCCAGGAGAGCCGCCGACCCCCGTGGCCGGCACCGTTGACGTTGTGGATTGTTTGTGTTTGTTTTGAAATTGGACTTAATTTAAAATCTTTTGCCGTGTCACTTGCATTATAACTTAAAAGTAAATTCATGTGTTAAGTAAATCTAAATGTAGACTCAATTTTATGAGTTGGAATTATTTTTGTGTATTTTAAACCACTGCATCTTCGATTAAAATAAATAAATGTTGAACAGGATTTGAAATGGTATTTGTTTGAGATCCCAGACCTTCCAGGACGTCGATAACCGACCATTCGCCTCTCTTCGATTCGGGTATTCTTAAATAATTATATCAACAGTTTATTTTGATGTAAGTTAGTATGGATGCATAAATTTATTATAATTTTTAAAGAACATCTGCGACGTATACTGCTAGTACTTTTGAAACGCTCTAAAAGATGTTTTTTTAGAAGTAAAGAACTTTGAAATGAAATAAAACATTTAATAATCGTGGGTATGTTCATTGTATTGGATTTACTGAAAAGTTTATTAAATGCCGTTCGCTTTTAAAGATGATTTCTGGCATGTGGGCGCCACGGCTGGCTCTAAGAAAGCGCAATCTCGAAATCCAACATTCAAGCTTTGAATCAGCTGCGGCCGTATATCGGCGAAAACGCATAGAATGTTGCCACGAGGACATTAAGCGTTGCTGGTTTATCGTCGTAGACTTACGACTTCACATACCCTCACAGAAAAAAGTCCAAAAGTGTTAAATCACATGATCTCAGTGGCCAATTCACAGGTCCATTCCACGAAAATTCCATTTTCATGATTCCACCAGCCCATAAAGCACACCAAACGGTTAATTTTTGTGCATGTAACGGCGTTTCAAAAATGGCTTGTGGATTTCGTCGCTTCAAATCCGGCAATTTTGTTTATTGACGAAGTCAATCAACCAGAAATGAGCTTCATCGTTGAACAAAATTTTTCGGTAATATAATTTTTGTTTCACCCCATTCACCGAAGTTGCGACGCACACGATGGTCAAGCGGTCTGCTCATGGTGAAATGGCAAAGAAAACTGAGCACAAATCAGCTGTCATCTGTCAAATTGACTGTCACTGGAAAAAGTGCTGCCAGTTCAAAAAACAAAAACACCCCATATTTGAAATGTTTTTTTCATACTTATGGTGTGACCAAATTAAAGTTATACTCATAAGTCAGTTCGAGTCCATTCGTGTGCTCGAATGCCTGAAGATGCCGAAAGGCGAAACCCGGGTCGTTAGTGACAAAATACATGGAAGTGTACAAAATCTCAATAATCCAAATTTGATATTGAAATTCCATCAAGCACCCTCAGTCGATGTCTTAAATTATACTCATAAGTTTAACTATCATAGATATACTCGCTTGGTCATAGTCGAATTTACAACTATCTGACATTCATTATGCTATTTATAACTTTAAAATAAGCGACTTAGTAGTCGAAGATATTCAGTCGAGATCTGCCAGATATGCACCATAGAATAAGACTTGATTTAATATAACTTTAGAAACACATAATTTCATATTAATTCTTATATGGCTTTTAATATGTGCGATTAACTTTTCTTTACCCTTGGCGTAAACTGATCAAAACTGATCTCAACTCGTTAAACACCAATACCAACGTCAAAACAAGTCGCGCTACATTTACAATTTTCTACAATCAGTCGAATGTGCGTAGAATAATAAAGCTTGATTAAAAAGTATTGAAGATACGTACCGTTTATATTGTGCATAAACACCCTTTCGTTTCATATTCTACAGCTCTATGGTTGGAATCATTTTTTCGAATTCCCCGCACAATATTGAAGTAATTTCATTTAATTTCAGGTAACGTAATAGAAAATAAACCCATTGTATGGGATGGTTTAAGTGTCGTAGCATTTAAATATGCCCAAGGCGACCCTTTACTCTAAAAAATTCTTTTACCTTTGAGTTGTCCGTTGTATCGTTTTCAATTTGCTACAAGGACCTGGTATTTTATTTGATTATAATACGAGTGACTGCTTAAATGTATCTCTGAAAAAAAAATGCTAGGTGAAAAAACAAACTATGTAAAAATAATCATTTTCACTGGAAAGTAAATTATACTTAAGATTTGCTAGGAGTGGAGAGATTTACTAAAAGTATTCTAAACGTTTTTTTGTCCCAAATAAAAGAATTTCAGACTTTTATGGGTATAATGCACTTGAAAAAAATGACTACAATGAATATGAAAGAAAACCTTGTTCTACGAAGTTTTTGTTACAATAATAATAATAGTGAACGGCTGCTTTATTTTTGCTTAATAATATGGCTTTATAAAGCATAAGTTACTTTGATTATTAATTAGATAATTTAACAAATATTGTATTTATTTATATGTTTTTCTTTTAAATAAAACATAATTCATACTATTCAACTAATTAACAATTTTATAAAAATTGAGACAAATACCTTTATTTTAAAAAATAAAACACAATTTGTTTGTACTACTTCCACATATTTATAATGATCAGGACCGGTTTCGCTCATCACGAGCATTATCAACTGATAAAAATACAAACATAACTTGCCTATTTATATAAAATTGAGTGTAAAAATGAAGGTTTTATAAAACTGATGGTTCATGAGCTAAGACAAGAAATTACTGATTAGCAAACAAATTATACATAAATCAAATAAAATAGTCTACAATTAAAATGTTATGGACCTCTTACAAATCAATAAATACTAATCTGAAATCACAAATATAGCTACATTAAAAGTCGATTAGCTGAGCAAAAATTTTTAATGACATTAATAATGCTTAAGCAAATAGTGGATTGGGAACATTATAAGAAAAAAATTTGTTTACCATTTGAAAAAAATCAAATATTAAGTATGTAATTAGTATTAACAATAAACAGCCATCTTAAGTGGAGAAAGCAGAGCAGCTATATGTTTTTTGCTTGAAAGACTCTTGAATTGAAGCTTTGTACACTTTTCAGAGAAAATAGTACATATAATCACAAAGTCATAAATCAGAGTATATTGCAGTTCTCAATTTTATCAGAGAGCAGTATATGAAAACAAATAGCAAAAAATAATTGTGAAATTTATAATATGTTGAGACACACAGTTGTCAAGAAAATATGCTACTTTGTTCTTTTTGTTACACAATTCCTGAATTTAATAGCATAATTGTAATGAAAAAATTAAAATCGTGGTTTTGTGTGATTATTTAAAATACATTTCTTTAATATTATCAAGTGCCTACCACCAGTGCTATATTTGTGAAAAGTCAAAAGATAATACTCACAGGAAGGTACGTTTCTTTTATGTACGAAGTAGCGCTCGGCGAAATGCACATATATTTACGTGGGTTAAAATTTTGAGATGTTAAAACTGTGAATGATCAAAGAATTTTTCCAGATAGATATTATGTAATAATACATATATTTTAATAATATAAACAATTTGAAAAATATCCAAATATTCGAATATACAACGAAAGACTTATTCATTGAAAATGCGATGACCCCATTTTGATTCATTGTCCCCAGCATGGGTAATAAATGACACTTTAAAGTCGATAACAAACGCAAAGAATGATTGGTCCGTTGACAGTTTCTTACGGTTTATTTTTTCTACGATTTATTTTTTCAAACGTTGAATAATGATAATGCATATATTGAGATTTGATTTGACTGTAAGATAGTTTCTTTATAAACATAGCTGCCATATGGGATATATTGAATTGAGTACCTATCATAAAACTTGGAATATATTAAAGTGAAGTAGATGTAACATTTGTTGTATAAGCTGCGTCAACTATATGGCGAATTTCAAACTGTTGATATTATTGACTGTAATGTTTTGTTTAAAGAATCTGTTTCCATCAATTTGAGTAAGTTTGCCCATCGGTTTAAGATTGACCCACTATATGGAAAAAGGTTGGACATTATGCTGTTATAATAGCAGAATAAAACTAATACCATATGAATATTTTTTCGTTAAGTAAAGGTATTGAGTAACCCCTGGTGATAAAAATACGAATTAATTAATAAGACATAAATTGGATTGGCCATATTTTCAATTTGTTTTACTAATCTGTTAACCAAATGCTATATATTTTTTCCCATCTCAATTATTTACAGAATATATGAAAGTATAAAGAAAAGTTGCCAAGATTTTAAAATCACTGAATTTATAGTATAACAGTGATTATTTGTATCGTGGGCCAAAGTTACCTGATGTGGATGCAAATTTGACCCATCGTGTTTTATCTATATTTATATACCAATTATAACAATTAATCTATTTATGTTAATTAAATTTCATCTTGAGAAAATAGAACATTTCTATGTAGAACAATACCACACATGAATGCAATGGCAAACCATAAAAATGCAAAAAACCCTCAGAATTGGGCCAAAGTTACTCAGATTGACCGTCCTACAACTGGTATGAGATAAAAGTGGTCTCTATTTACTATGGATTCGGTTGTTGCATTGTTTTAATTCGTGTATTATAAAAACAGTTAAAAATTGGTTAAAGAGTAATAACTATTCACTTTCTACAGATAACACCAGTTTCTCGCTTCAAAGAAAATTCTTGCTCAAACAGATATTATAATAGTATGTTAATAAAACGCGTAAGTCCATGGCTGCTAGCTAACCGGTTAATATAAAACAATTTTTAGTTAATCTTTAAATTAATATATTTCATGTTATATACATGATAATTCGACAACTGTCGTTGTGGTACGAATCTTTGCAGAGCATCAAATTCTTTCAGCGTTATATCCCGAGGGATGCACGTAATACTCGAATTGACAAAGATCAAAGCCTTCCTATTGCCCCATAGTGTTATCATGTATCGGAGAGTTTTCCCGAGCGCAGCGTTGCTTTTACTGTCGATAGTGCCTCTTTTAGCGCGCCAGTAGCAACTAGCGGCCCTAGCGGCCATTCCACGGTTTGCGTTACGGTTCAAAGCTACATAAAGCCAAAAGCGCTTACTTTGGTAAAAGCTCTCCCACTCAACAGGAATGCATTCGATTTTAAGCGGAGCTTGAAAAAAAAAGTGCAGGTGGATATTTTCATATGGTTTTGTTTTCACGTAGTTATTGTACGATTACATTTGTTTCACATCGAACTATTTTGCTCAAATAAACCTGCTACAAAAAAGTATATAGTATCTTTATCAAAGTACAATTGTACGATTGAAATGTAAGTTTTACAATTTATGTTTTAATTTCATAATTTCTTTCATAAAATATCGTAAATATAAATAAATTTCACGTTATGTTTACGGACAGTTTTTTTTAGATAGCATTTGAAACACCCTGGTTTTTTTTTGTTAAGTTTAAGTATCATTAGTGTTCAGAACTGAAATCGCCTAGCGGTAACAATAATTCGGAGAATCGGCCGACTCTTGTTGCCAAGCCGTTCAATAGCCGCCGGGCACATCCGCTGGACGAGTCCATTTTTGACGGAAAGGGGTAGCTCCAACGTGCAGGGAGTTTTTTTAATTGTATGTGTGGACAGTCGATTACGATCTGTCGAGTGGAGGTAAGCTGCCGACCTCATGGTCGGCGTAGGTGACGATGTGAATTGTTTGTGTTTGTTTTGAAATTGGATGTAATTTAAAATCGTTTTTCGTGTCATTTGTACTTAACTTAAAGTAAATTCAGTTGCTAAGTAAATGTAAATGTAGAATCAATTTTAGGTGTTAAGTATTATATTTTGTGTATTGTAAACCACTGAATCTTCGATGGAAAATAAATACGTGTTGAACCGGATTTGAAATGGTATTTGTCTGAGATCCCAGCCCTTCCAGGACGTTCGATAACCAGCCATTCACCTCTCTTCGATCCGGTATTCTCACATTGTTATCTAATTAACTATCAAACTAAGCTGGTTGTATAGTGTAATACGCAGAATGTTGATTGAATTGATATTTATTTGGCAGAACTCCATTATAATAGGTTAAAAATATTAACGTATTTAATTCGACAAGAATTTTAGTTATTACCAATGTGACTAAGTCTCGAGTTGAATAACGTCTGTAAGGGAAAACATCATAGAGATCCAGACTTTCGATAGAAATCCATAAATCATTCCATTCCGTGACTCGATTTTACGATACCCCTAAAGCCTTTACCACTCGGCTACAGAATTGTTATTCAATTTTTGCTAAATTTAATAATATTTTTTTTTCTAATTCTGTTCACAGGCTTTTATTCAGGGGCGGAGAATCATTGGCGTACATCTACATCTATGAGCATTTTCGATTACTGGAACTCCATTGGGATTCAGCCGTAACGTGGTACGCTGCAGCGCTCGGGGTCGATTTTTGCTACTACTGGGTTCATAGAGCTAGCCATGGTAAATAGGAAAAATATGATTTGTCACAAATTATTTTTAGGAAATTATAAATAAAAAAACTTACAATTTGCTTGTCTTACCTAGAACTAAAATTTAATAAAAAAATCTTTTGTATTTATGGTTGTAATTAAGAGAATTCGTTTGCATTCTGTGACCTGTTGGTATAGTCTATTACTAATCGTATAAATGTAACAGGAAAGTACATAAAAAGGTTGATGAAGAGTGAATACCTAACAAGCAGCTATCATAACCCACACTTTCCATTTTTATACTTTATAATTTGATAGATTGGTTACCAATTAGCTTTTTTAAAATTTATACTGTATTTTCTGTCAATTTTTCAATTCTTACTATTTTACCTTAACAATGTTTTTTTAGTATTAAATTTTTCACTCATGATGTCTTATACAGAATAGGTAATAAATATTTCACACAATGGTGATAGTGAAATATCATAAATGTATGCACATGAATGCCGCCATTGTTAAAAATTAAAATATTATTACATATTAGTGATCTGGATGTAATGGTGAGTCAATGGGGAACAGTTTTTACTGATTTCAATATACGTAATATATGATGACATATCACAAAATGATCTTGTATAAAGTCTAAGGGTCAACAAAATAATTTTCAATTTCAAATTTGGATTATTGAGATTTTGTACACTTCCATGTATTTTGTCACTAACGACCCGGGTTTCGCCTTTCGGCATCTTCAGGCATTCGTGTGCTCGAATGCCTGAAGATGCCTGAAAGGCGAAACCCGGGTCGTTAGTGACAAAATATATGGAAGTGTACAAAATCTCAATAATCCAAATTTGATATTGAAGTTCCATCAAGCACCCTCAGTCGATGTCTTAAATTATCAATTTATTTCTGTTGGCCTTCTTGGTTTTGTGGCAAGAGTTTTACCGTAGCGATCAGGTGGGTCGGGAGTAGTATTGCAAAAACCCGGAAATTTTGAAATGGTAAGAAAGAACCTGGAAAAATTCTAGAAAATTGGTAGCTACCTGTTAATTATGATATTTGTCATTGTTTTCCGACATGTCCGCGTGGACATATAAATATGTGTGTCTCGGAGAGTTTAACTTCACACATAAAAACAGGAACGTTTGCGTAAATATTTTGTGTTGGATTCAAGTATACATAGATGTCACTGTTGAACCGATATTGAATAAATTCCTTACTCCCATCTATATCGTCTCACTAATAACTTATCGTTACCTCAAATTCGTGG
Organism: Himalopsyche phryganea; assembly: GCA_022494535.1. Classification (NCBI taxonomy): domain Eukaryota; kingdom Metazoa; phylum Arthropoda; class Insecta; order Trichoptera; family Rhyacophilidae; genus Himalopsyche; species Himalopsyche phryganea. The sequence goes on along the minus strand of JAGVSL010000120.1, from coordinate 1,288,397 downwards.
ATAGAATGTTGGCATACCGAAAAAATCCCAAGCTTTTAAAATAAGTGTTACCAAATGCTAAAAATGATATACAGTTATCGTAAATATTGTAATGGTTTTTTCCAATTTTTTCGCAATCTTCCAATGCGAGTTTATTCCTACTCAATTTTCCGGGTTTTTTCCAAGCCTCGCATCACTGGTCGGGAGCAATATTCCCTCTTAGACGAGAGGTTGTCTGCGCGGAGAATCCAAAGGCTGAGCAGGTCAAAATCAAAATTAGTATTATTTATTCTTTTATACCATTAGATATATAAGAAATGACTTGTTTGCTCATTTTTCTTGTGTAGGTATCACATAGCCACATATGTATAGAAAATGCATTTAACAATAAAAATGAATAAACATTTATTCAAAAATTGTTGAAAGCAAAGTTGTTGCGCCACAACGTTTGCGCACAGCTTTCAGGCATCTTTGGTCAGGAGTCGGGAGTTCAAGTCACGACAGGTCAATACCAAATTTAGGTTATATCAATCTCATACTCGAGATCTTAATCATAGGTGTTATGTGGAATATTGACGTCGAATGATTAAAATTTTTTCTCTTTTTATATATTGATAATTGATTTAAATTCTTTGTTCATTGCAAAGTTGTTCTCTTCTTTCTTTTGAATCTGTCCATTATAATATATTAATTACGATATAAATATTTGGCCAAAATTTAATCAAAAAAGATCTCATTATTTTGGTTGTATAAATAAATACTAAGACTGTTCGAAAACCATTATGAACACTCATTAATTTTGTAAGTAAACCTTCTGCTTAATTATAAAATATAGATACATTGGTGTTTGTACCTATGTAAACTTTCAAATAATAAAGAAAACATATGTTTCAGACGAATAGATTTCCCTGATGGTTTTTACCTTGTTGGTAAAAGCTCCGATGAAAGAATCTTTTTTTTGTGCTTTTCTTTTCGAATCGTACGCCAAAGGTCAGATCGAGGGTATTCATTTTTTTTGCGTCCATTGAGAGAGACTATTCAATAAAGCTTATGAATGGTTTGGACAATATTGTCGACAGTTTTTTTTTGGTTCTATGTAACCGAATCCGAAAAGTATTACATCAAAGGTCGACTGAGGGTTGAAGTATATTTATTGACACCGCAATTATCATCATTGGTCTTTAATGTGTTTGATTATATTTATAGCTTTGTATAAGTTGCTACTAATCCTTATTTTGTAATTCTTATTTAATCCTTATGTAATCCTAATCCTTATTTTGTAAACACCATATTAACAGAGTGGCGAATTGCCGCTTTTCAACTTCTTTTAGAAATACCAGTGATTTTAAAATTTTGAATGAGCAGCTGAACCTTCCTAATTCTCCGCTATTATATCCTATACGTTGAAACACCTAACAGATGCCACTAAATGTGGAATGATTGTATATATTTACCCATTCGTCGAATTACATCCCGTCAAAACCCACAATACTATTATAATTGTAAAATCACTGGTATTTCTAAAAGAAGTTGAAAAGCGGAAATTCGCCACTCTGTTAATATGGTGTTTACAAAATAAGGATTAGGGAAATTCCCGAAATTTTAACTCAGGTATCAGTGTGGCTCTCAGACGTATAATATCTTACCTCGTAAATAATATTTGTCGCATTTGTATCTTCTATATAAACGTTAGACACTGTTTACTGTCTCTCAGTTCGAGTCCATTCGTGTGCTCGAATGCCTGAAGATGCCGAAAGGTGAAACCCGGGTCGTTAGTGACAAAATACATGGAAGTGTACAAAATCTCAATAATCCAAATTTGATATTGAAATTCCATCAAGCACCCTCAGTCGATGTCTTAAATTATATCTTAAATTATGTATTACTATATATTTAAGCATATCAATATGTGTCAGTCAGAGAATTATATCGGCCTTCTTGGAATTTAAAGTCAGCGTATGATTATTGATTTAATCGTAGAATGAATCATTATCAATGACCATCACAGATCTGGGTTCTAAATTAGGAATAATTTATTCATGTCACCGAATTCTTAAATAAATAAACAAGCATGTGCCCTTTTCTAGGGACAAATAAGTACTGAATGTATCTAACCGATTGTTGTCAACCAATCACTTACACGCTCTGTCTATTATACACAAAGCGTATCAGTGTAGTGAAAAGGGCATAGGTATAAAACGTATACTCTAAATTCTAGAATATCTGTAATATATATATATATATATATACACAATTACAGTTTTAAATATTGTAGGTGCAGTTATATCTAGAGGCTAGTAACGTATTGAAAAAGATTTATTTGTGTACAAAAGTATACAGATTCAAGACCATTGGTGAGAACACATAGTATCGATGGCTTCATAGATTTGATATCGCGTATTTCACAAATGTTGTGTTTGTTTAATTTAATTATTTCCATTGGAATGTCTATTATTCGTATTTTTTTGGATATTAATGACTTTATATTATGACCACCATTTTTGATACATTATTTTTATAGATAATTAGATTTAATAAAACACAAACAATTTGTATAAAAACCAAGTGACGTACGGCGATAAAATCTATTAGTGAGGTGGAGTGGAATTTAACCAATTTAAAGTTAGTCGCCGTGAAACAATTTCAAGCAGTCACAAATGCAATTATTCGCATACAAAATGTAATGAACTATACAAAGTACTTTTGTATTTTGTACTGTAGTTTACTATGAACGCCACGCCACCTTTAATAATTGGAACAGAGGCAAAACATTGTTCATCTTTTAACACTGTTCTTCTCTTGGCTGACAGAAGGTTGTAAACTAAATTGCGTTTGTAATGTATACTGAGATTACAAATGAATTATATTGACAGTGGTTTACTATTATTGGTATCATTCTGTCATTGCAATGTAGAGTTCTGCACGGGCCCGGACTTAGTCCGCGGGCCTTTGTCCGGCCCGGCCCCTGTGACGGGTTTGGGCGGCTAAAGACAATTCTGGTTCAGATACCGGCCGGTCCCGGGTGAGGAATTCAATTTCCAGAAAAATATTTCGTACTAATAATTTCTGGTAATGAGTCAGCCATATATAAGTCAACACACTACACGAAACTTAAATATTTTTTCGCATGTTCTATGAATATAGTTGGAAATATGAAAATAATAATAAATTATATTGTTTTGAAAAGAACAAATGAATTTCAGTATTGAAAAAAATTGGGCTGAGGAAAATAAATCTGGGCTTCGAATGTGATATTGAAACTAAGGCTCAAGCCGGGCCAGGCCTCAAAATATCGGGCTTGGACCGGGTAATTGTAAACAAAGACACCTTAAGTAGCGTGTAGTAATACCACTTTTTGGCTAGGGATAATATCTAAAGTCTATTTGAGATTACTTCATGTCGCCTTGTAATTTGGTTAAATTCGGCGGTCAGCCAGCCTGGGTAAAGGTACTGCTATTATTCTATTCAGCTTAATTGCCTAGATATGGTTTTCTATTTAATATAAGCAATCCTGTCTTAAGCATACCAGACCCAAACGAGGAACTAGACTGAGAATTGAGATTTGTTATTAAGCTATTACGACAGAGTATAGTAACGCTTTTGCTCAGATAGTATCCCCTACAATGAATAATGATTCAAATTATTATTCTTACTAAGATGAATTTGAAGTCATATAAATGAAAATATATATTAGTGTCGTTGTCAAAAAAGGTAATATGTAATGATACCCATAATTTTACGGACACTATAATATGTTCTATTGTAATCGGAAATCGTAATTGTAGAATCGCTGAATTATCATTTCGACGAATGGAGGCATGGTGAACTTTCCAGTCGGTGAATTTTCCGACGGTGAACTGCAGTCGGTGAACTTTACTAGAACCCCCTTAACGTATACCTCTCGTTTCTGGCGGCTGAAGAGTTAAGCAGTCGCCGTACGTATTTTAACATCGAAGATTTTGGTATTCTTAAAAGACCATCTCTGGATAAGGAATTGGTCGACTACAATCGATGGAAACGTGTCCTATTAAAAAAAAATTATCGTAGAGCTTCAATGTCTGAGAAAAATCATGAAATCGATGGTAAAACGCAGATAAATTAATTTTTGGTTTGTAGTTGAGATTTGAAACAAACATTGTATCCAGATTCGAATTTTTTTTTCGTTATGTTTTTTGTACAGTTTGAAGGCTTCTTATAAAATAAAAATAGCCACTGGTATTATATTGTATCGAAATATCTGTCAAAATTATTTTAGCATATCTTTTCCGTGCTGTACTCGTACCTACGTTATTTTTTGAAATATAATAGTATTAAAAAAGTAACATTTTTAATATTCAAGGCAAACATATTTAAATAGATGAATATAATAAATTTATTTAAATTCGATTTTCCTCCATTCATAAAATACAAAATAGGAAAATCTCTTAGCATATTTGGAATAAATCTGAAAATTCATAATCTGTCGGGAAATTAAATTGAAAATATTCAAAGAATTACTAAAAAATAAAATTAAAAAAAATTCACTTCAATATATTAAGGTTTTTTTATCAATTTCAATTTAAAAAAAAAAAAAAAGTCTTCAATCGTTTTAGTTGAATGAGAGTTTCGTCAAAATTATTCCATGGTAATAAAAATATCCAAACTTTGAGTAAATTTTAATTTGAGGCTTAAATCATTCAACCTTTCACCCACATCGGAAGCCTTACAATAATTTACATTGGTAGAATTTTCAATCATTTCCATAATTTATTTTGAAATTGAATTGCGTATAGAAAGGTGTTCAGACAGCCAAATAAATCATTTCGTTCGCATAATGAATTAGAGATATATTGTAGCTATTTATAGAAGGGAGTCGCCTTAGAATTGAGCTGGTTCGTAACAAAGGTATCAGTGATTAAGAGAGACTTTGAATTTATTATGTTAGTTTATTTAATAAGTTCCTTCTGTAATATTTGGACATCAAACGATGCTTAATATGAAATACCAATCGTTCTGAGAAATCATATTATCCTTTGCCCAATAACTAAAGATAGTAGTCATTGATATTAAATAAGACAAGAAAACAAATAGCTTTGGTACATACTGTAGTTAAATAACAATTATAAAAGATAGAATAGTTAATAGCTTTTTCGACATTTGTAAAAAGTATTTTATTTTGTATTAAGATCATTTTATTTGAAATTTTGATCCGTCTTTGATGGAGTGGTCAACGTCGTTGGTTTCTGCGATGTTCATGCGTTCTGTTATGTCCCTCGTTGTGTGGTGGAAGGTCTGTGGTCTTCAAAACAGGGTTATATTATGATAGTTGGATGTTTTGCTATCTATTAACTCGACACACTTTTACTTCTTACTTAGTCTTGATAATTATGTCAGACTAATTACCAGGATTTTGTTCAGTAGAGCAGGTGATGCTTAAAATTATATTAATCATGATTTATTTAAACTATTTATTCAATTGAGAATAATGTTTTATTACAGAGACAATATTTTGTATGTTATTCGGTAGGGCGATACAAAATAAGTGATAAACAAATTGTTGTAATAGATATTTCATAATACAAATTTGAGTGGGTTTCCTTATGATACCAATTATAGTCTAGAGGAAATGCAGTTGAATGCATTCATAGTCAATGCTCGAATTCGTAAATAAGATGCATTGTTTTAAAGGTAATTTTGGGCTGGGTGATAACATTATTATATAAGGGTGGTTCAATTGCTAACTGTTACAGTGTAGTTCAAAAACTACTTAAAATTAAATATAAAATAAAGTAGCATACCAAATCCTTAAAAGTTTAAATCGGATGACGTGATGTCTAAAATCCTCTCCTACCCATCCAATCTTAATAACGGGGCATAGCGAGAGTGATAAGCTTACCACCAGTCCTGTCCTAACTCTCTCATTCTATTCATACTACCTTTGAAAAATAGATATTGAACAACTGAGTAACAAGCATTTCTCGTAGAAAAACGTTCGTTGAGATACTTCCATTAGGAGTACTAATACTCAAAATTGTTCGCGAACATGATTGAAAATAAAATAAATAAATATTCCACTTCTTATCATACGGTTAAGTACAGTACACGCTGCATAATTTTGCATTCCGGTTCTAAGATTCGGCTCTAGGATTTAGGATCACGGGATCCATACAGGATTCATACTAATACATACACGGGTCCATACACTGCTCTATAATCACGGAATCCATACATACTAATACACTGACACGCTCTGTGCAGTATACAGAAAGCGTATTAGTGTAGTAAAAAGTGAAAAGCCATACGGCGTATACTTGAGGCTTGACCCCATTATTCGAACAACATAGAGTACATAGAAACTTGATTATAAACAGTATTCAAAGATAATTTTAACACTTAAAAACTAAATCTAATTCCAATGTTTGATTTATCTGATAAAGAATAATTAATTTTACAAAATGTTAAATGTGATTATTTGATTTCAGAGGTTCATATATTCTGGGCGCAGCATCAGGTTCATCACAGTTCTGAGGAGTTTAATCTGGCAGTTGGACTTCGGCAATCAGTACTTCAAGGATGGTGTGGATTTGTAAGTTCATTACTTAATAAAAAATTGATTAATGACGATGATATAGTAAGAGTTGCATCACATATTTCTGAAGAGTTTTGCCAAAATGTCTGTAGTTTTTTGTACTTTTTCAATTAACATATTTTCGTGAACGACTACACTGACTTTAAAGTAACAACGATATCTTATTAGAAAAACATTGTCCATTCTTCTCAGTAATTATTGTTGAAATCGCATAGCAAATTGATAGCACAGGAAAAACGTAGATTTTTGATTGTTTAAATCGGCATATAAGTGTAAGGTTGGGTCAAAGTTAGTAGGTTTTTATCTTACTATTTAACCCTGATAAAAATAGTAAATTTAAATTCTTTTACAAGTGAATACAGTGCTATTTTTATCTTATTATACAGTACCCTATCAAAGAGATCCAATCCTCGATGTCTTCCCATTTTCCCCTTTTACCGTTGTTAAAAATATTATTAAAAATAATAAACTCAGTTATCAATATAAGTAAATTAATCAACTCATCATTGAAAGTCAACACCTTATAATTAATGATTGTTTAGAATATCGACCGTTCAGTTTTCTACTTATACATCTCCAAATAGCCCGTATTTATATAATGGGAAAAGTAATATTTAAATGGTCACCATAAATCAAATATTATTGATTTGCAGCCGAGTTTTATAGATTTTATAATAAGGTGTTTAACACTTAGATGCTTTCCGAGTATAGTCAGTAGAAGGATATTTAGATACAATGTTTTTTAAATTCTTAGGAAGGTTATCTGCCTTAGCAATTTTTTAGTGGCATTTTTAAGTAATCTGAATAATGAATCACATATAACGCAAAATTCTATATATAACTGTATGTTTAACTGTCATTTCATTTTTTCGAGTTGTCTGTATATGACTCCTCAGTTAATAAGATAGTCTAATCCAAATTAAAAAGGTGCCTAACAAATAATATGTATTGAATGGTTATAATATTGAAAATATGGCAGCAATTCTCCACTGTTTGGTTTTAAATAGTGAGTTACTTTTCCAATACATTGACTTCTTATAAAATACTTTTAAGATTATTTAATCTTTTTAAAAATATTCGAGTTATTATTTTTACTGCGATCGTTAAACGTTGTTTAAAAACGGGTTATAAATAATTGCGCTTTGTGCTAGATATTATTCATTTGGTACACTTGAACTTTTATTTCGATACTTTACTCTTTGGATTAGATGGTATTAACTTAGTACACTCAAACTTTGATTTTGATAGTGTCCAGTTAGCCATGGATTCTTTTAACAAAGAGATTTAAGTTGTAGTAGGTTATGTTAAGATTTTTCTGGTTTGGTTTGTGTAACGTATTCTAATGCGTGGAGCAAATACATACTATCGATTTCAAAATGTGAAAACTATTTTATCAACGTGAAAATATTTTTTCGTATGTGTAATATATTTCTTTAATGTTAAAATATATTTTATTATGTAGGATTACTTTATTTTTAGTGAAACAATTTGTTTTTTCTGAAAAGTAGTTTTAAGTGAAAACTATTTTTATGAAAGTGATAACGATCTAAACAAAAGTGCATTTAATTGTAAACCTTAAAAAACAATCACAATTTATTGAAACGTCATTTCTGTATAATACCATCAATAATAATGTCAAATTTGATACTTTTTTGAATGATAAACTTTTTAAAAGGTTTTTAAAGTATGTTTTTAATCAATTTAAAAATAGCAACATTAGAGAAATGTGGTTCATTTATATTCTCGTAAAATTACTTGAGACGGTTAAAATAACATACAAATCGAATCATCAACGGTCAGATATCTTAGAAGGTAGCGCCGTTATTTTTGGCGCCGTAAAAGTGAAAACCAGAAAAAAAGAGGGGAAATTCTGAGGTTGTCAAATTAAGGAAACGCGTAAAAAACGTCTCAGCGGTTTTGCTTGATACGCGAAAATTGGCAAATAGACTGACGTAATCCAATATTAATGGAAAACAAGTTGATAAAAGTCAAAAATGGATTCCACTCGAAGGAATTCTGCACTTTTGTAGTTTGAATCGTGAAGATTTTATGAACATGACAAGTTTTTTCATATTGTCATTGATAAGCCAATAAGTCAACCAACTCTCAAGTGTTCAGAAACCAAGAAATAAATTGCATTTTTTTACTATTAAATGTGCATATTATTGAGATTTATAATAACATTTTGCTGTGTTTATGCCATTTGCAGACATGTAAAGATAATTCGTCATCTTGTGAAAACATGGTTCCATCTGCTGTCTTTTCAAAAAATCAACTTTTAATGCAGATTTATTCGCATTCAAAATTTGGTTCTACCTTCTCCTTGTATTTAAAATACCTTAAAATTGTCCGTAAATCCATCAAAATTCAAATTATAAGAATGTTTTAAAACATACAAACTTTACAGTGCACTAAGACTGTATACATAATTAGAAATACCGCGAGAAGGAAAGTCAGTCTCTAAAGTGGCTGTTTTTTTCATTCACGTATGTGAATGCATAAGTGTATTTTGATTGAAACGCGGTGCGATTGTTCTGTTAGATTTGGAATATGGTTAGCTTGTTCTTCATTGTAAAGTGCGCTGGCTTCTCTACTGTTTTAGAACAGAAAAATGAGTTACATGATGAAAGAACCTTAATATTTGATAACAACTGGTTATTTGATTTGGCATTTTTAGTTGATGATCTCAATGATCTATTACAAATTTAAAATTACAATGCAAAAGTAAATTGTTTCCTAGCTTAGTAAATTTTTTCCTAGCCTATCAGTTCATTTAAAATGAAATTAAAGCTGTTCATCTCTTAGTTAGAGAATGAGGATTTGAGTCAATTTCCACACTTGAAAGAGCAGCGTGAATTTGCTGTGGCTAATAGCAATTTGACCAAATATATTGAAAAAATAATAATATTGAAAAGGGTCATTTCAATGTCGTTTTCATGATTTTGCTAAAGAAGAAAACTGCATGCTCGCATTTATAAACTAATTTTCATCTAGTGAACAAAACGTAATGCAGATGCCTAGTAATATATAACTTGAACTGATTGGTTTATCCCTATCCCTATTTTGCGATCCCAACTGTAAACGTAAGAACGTAGAAAAAGTGCTTTAGTTGAATGGCGCACCTAAAATCGTTTGTGAAAAAATTGGCGCACGGTATGGAAGAGGTTGGCCAACCCCTGATCTAGATTAAAACGACATTAGATATCATAGTGGCGATAATTTATAAACTATCAATATAAATTTCCCAGTCCTATAGCTGCGTGATAAACGCTCAAATATTTTGTCCTACTCGGTAGCGGTGGTCACAGGGTAGAATCACTGAATGGAAAATTTTCTGAACTGATTTTTCAATCGATTTCTGGATAATTTCTCAAAGACATTTATGTCTGTGATTTTATTCCATAAATTATATTCCACATTGTTTATCAGTTTAGTAGAGAAAATAATAAGCTATCTATAAGTTTATTTTCATCCAGTATTTAAATCTTCTACTGCACTCTTCGAAAAAGAAGAAGTTCTGGATCGATTGATTAACAACCGCTAAGTGATAAAACAGATACCACGTTAGGTTTCTTTCTGAGGAATCGTTAAATTTAAATAAAGTTGTCTTACTAACAGAGTTAGATAATAGCTAGCTGTTGAATTTGAATGGTATATAAACAAAATTACATTCAATCTTTTGGTGTTAACTTTCATATCTTGGTGGAAAGGTTTTATGTCCATAAACATAAAACACATTTTTTTTGCACTAATTATACAATCAGGGCCTGATAATTATGTTACTATAAAGTTTTCAAAATAGTAGAAAAAGGCTGTATTTTAATTTTACATATAAAAAAGTACATTCAATACAATTTATAATTGTCTCTTTAAAAAACCGTTTTTTACATATTTTTAACATAAATAAACTTGATTTGAAATATTAATATGTCTTGAGGGTAAATTACATACCCCATTCAAATCGAGAGGCAAATTTACCAGGGATATACAATAGTAGATTCGGTTATACAAGCGTAAATTGTTTAAATAGGTTCCGAAATTATCCACATGTTCATTGCAATATAATGTATGTACGAAGTAGTTAATCTTAATGAACGTACCAGCTTTTACGTGAATGTTGACAGCAAGTTGTCTCGAAAGGGTCCATACTCTATTTCCAGTTTCACAATTATAACACAGACGATTTACTTAAGGACAGAATTATTTAACGTACCAACAGACAAAATGGCTAGCACAAATTACTGTTTGCCGAATTACATTTTACAGAACGAGAAAAGCGAACGGCGTAGGTATGTTATGTTTGCGTGCTTGTCACGTAGTGTAAAGCTGCGTACAGACTGTGCTGGAATAATTTTCCAACTTGTAAGCATCACAGTTTGTTTCGTAAGAAAACAATGAAGCTATTTAGTGCGTAACAAAATGTTTCGTCGTATTTCTTGATCTAATGATTACAGCAATTCAAATCAGAGCTGTCAAGTTTTGAATAGTCACAAAATAGAATACAATGAAACACTGGTAGAATTCATAAGAACGTGTTCCGCTGTCAATAGATGTTCTAAATCAGCTTTATGACTGAAATAAACAAATATATAAATTTCATTGTTTTTCTTCATTTTCGAAATAATGCACATACATTTTTATGTATGTCTCTTAAATGCGGTATAATTTGATTTTAAAAAGCTTCGTCGTCGTCTAAATCAGTCCATTGACTTAAAAAATAAACGAAAACTTAATTTAGACATAACTTAAGCGATACTTATTTGTCTTAAAACTACTGTCTTGAGAATGTGTTATTTCGTCAGAAAAGATAAAACAACAATTTCATTGTTATACCAATTCAATGAATTTCTTGCTAACGAAAAACTTATTCAATATAAAAACAATGTGCTGGTCTTTGAGATCTAATTTAAGATCTTAATCTCAAGTGACTTCAAAAAATCTTAATCGCAATAACAAACATATTTAACACATTGGTAATTATTATTACTCGAATGACAGATATTCATAATAACTTAAAAAATTTAATTTTGATTATCAAATTAACCTTACATAACTTCAATCTAATAGTCAGTATAATATTAGCTTTGAAATATAACCTACAAACGATATGATGAACAATAATTAATTTACTTATGACACTGATAATTAATACTTACGACTTTCTAAGGCCGCTGAGACACATGCTAAATGTTTACCTTTTTTGCTATTTTAGTTTAATTTGTGTGAGCCTTTAGATCTCTTAAACTTGTGAACCTGAAAATATTACATATTAGCGTATATGAGTCCCATAAGACAAATTTTGTTACTGTAGTGCTGTCGCAAATTTATGACGAACGTACCTATGTTAAACACAGTAAAAATCTTCTACACCTAAGTACACTATGATATGGATGAATTAATAAAATAATTGAATCAAAATCTTCATAATATATATTATGCTAAAACAATAATCATACTATTAATGTAAATTAAATCGTATAGTGGGACTCGTGTGCAACAATCGCAAGAAATTAATAGCATTATACAGTATGTATCTAGTGTTTTTAATCGATATATCACATTATAACAAAAACTACTTTTCGTATTTGCAGTCCTCTTAAAAATGGTGTAAAATTAATCTCCCTAATATATTATAAAATGTAGAATAAACAGCTTTCTCAAGGTACAGTTTTAGTAATTTTTCTTGGCAAGAAACTATTATTAAGCATTCATGGTAAGAGGAAAGTCATAAACAGAGTAGACCATGTAATTTAAATCTGTGAGTAAAATTGAATTCTATTCAATATGATATTCAGTTAACTGTCAAATCTTGGTGGAAAGGAATTATATTTCACACAATATTTAACACAATTCGTTTCGTACTTCTTCTAATTTTTTATAGTGATCAGGACTGGTTTCACTCATCACAAGAAATATCAGCTTGCACAACATAAATCTTAACAAGGCTGTTCATATGATATTGAGTGTTAATAATTACCAAACAATTGGTTAAAGAATAAGAATTTACAGATAATCAAAAAAATTATATATGTAAATGAAATTAAATAGTGTACAATTAAAATTTTAATAACCTCTTCTCTTACAAATCAATAACTGCTAATCCAAAATTAACCAGCATTAAAAGCCAATGATGTGAGTTAAATATATGAATCACTTAATTAATTTCATGACAGTTAATAGAATATTGATATTCAGTTTTTATATATGCTATATTTTAAATGACTTACATTTCTTTAGATGAAATATTAAAATCATTCGTTTCACTTTATATGTATGATGAAAAACAAACTTGAAATTTAATACTGAATAAAAGCATGGAGAAGCCACCAAAAGATGAGCTTCTGAAAATAATAATATCTTGTGTCATTATTAAAGCGTGGAATAGAACTTTCATAAACGATAAGGCATGTCTAGCGGTTAAATTGAAAACTTTGTATGGATTACCGAACACTTACAAGATTACAAAGAAATTTAAATGACTGGATATTAATATCAGCCTGAGGAGATAGGACCTTTGAAAAGATTTTTAATAAAATAAAAGTCGTGTAGGTGTATATAGTAAGACAAGGTAAGGTTAAAAGTTTTAAGCATATAAAATAACAGCACAAACGGCAATTCTTCGAGAATTGATTCTCATAATATAACGTATAAATATGCCACTTTATACGTATAATCAAAGTCTGACTGATATAAACAATTGGCGGTAGGAAGACATATCTTTTTGTCCGGGGAATAAATATCAACATATAGTATTTTGTTTGCCGTGGAATCTTCTTCTGAACATAGTATATTTGTCACGAAACGTTAGTCGCAAATGTGTAACAATGTGGCTGATTTGTATTTTTCATTTTCAAGCGTAACATATTTTTAAAAATATATATGTACGCACCGTCAATTGGTCTCTTTATGCACGTGCTGCGGCAACTGACCGGTTGTCGGACACTGAGATAAAAGGAGTAACTCACTCTGCAACTAGAGTGGAGGGCAACCAATTGGATAGCTTGTCTCTTATAACGCGTTCCATACTGGACGTCTGCATTTAGAGTTGTGAATTCAATTTTTAACATTGTTATTCAATTTTTAACATTGTCATTAAATAAGTTGCTTCAAATCTATTCCATTTATTTAAATTGACAAATTTTTTAAATGAAAATTAAAGGATTGGAAAAATATTTCATTCCACAAAAATTCTTGATTTAGGATTACACGTAAAAATGTTCTTTTTACATAAGGGATCTGGACTGGTTTTACAGATTGCTCGTATTACAAAAATAATGTTTTGTCTTTCTAAATATAATGCCTTTCCATCAAAATATTCCAGATTATTAATTTATCTCAAAAGTAATAACTTATTTATGAATAAATAAATACTTTTACATTTGCAGATAAGTAATATTTTTTTGATGTGATGGTTAAAATAATAAATTCATGCCGCTTCGTTAAATAATATTGGTGTTAGTATTAATATACCGTTTCAACTGTATTTAAAATCAAAATTACTCATGAAAACGGTGCAATTTTTTTGTCATAGTTATAATAAAAAATATTGATGCACGCAAAATTTTTAATAATGGTTTGCTATGTATTGCTGTGTGTTGTAACCAATATTATTGCTTATATAAAAGAAATATTGAAGAGCTTATGTTACAAGAAAAAATCGTCTTCTTGAGTGCCATCTAAGCAATTGTTTTCTTTGCAATGATAAATGTAAAAAAAAACATTTTCACAATCGTAAGGGTTTTTTTTTGATAAAAAATGATGAAGAAAAGATAAATATTTTTAATACAAAGAAAGACAAAAACAATTCACTCAACCCTAAACAAAGAATTAGCCAATATTGTTTGAACAATATTTTCATCAATAAACAAGAAGGCTTCGTTTCACCGGTTGATTTTCAGGAAACCCTCCAGTTTCTCTTTGTTCGAATACTTACTCTTTATAATTCGCGATAGGGCTTTGTTTTGAATAAAGTTTTAGCTTTATCTTGAAATAGTTAACTACTCTTGTAATTTGATTTTTTTCAATTTACTGACTGGAAACTATTAACTATTTAAAAAGAGAGCTTTTTGTATAGCTACATCAAACTAAATTTATGAAAAGTCTCCCTGTAATTACTTCAATGTAAGATAATATTTTTAATTATAATGTACTGAATAAAATTTCATTGATTGTTTTTATGAAGATTGAAATGAAAATTGAATATATACTACAAGATGCTCAATGATAATAGTATATAGTATAGAGTTTATGCGATTTCACCTTTCAAATGCCTGACTCCGGTTATCTTCTATTTTTGGGCACAAAAGTGCACGGTGTAGTACGAATCGCATATCTGCATCGGGCTAATTAAATTATATTTTGAGTATTCGGGAGCTTTTTTTTCCTACCTTTACTTTCCTACTGAAACTATAATGTGGTTTCCTGGCTAAAGTCAGTGTTAGGGTGGGTACAGACAAAGACTTTATATTCCTTTCCCGCAGTTAAGCCAGCTAAGTACTACTACCTAAAAAGATTCTGTCCGCTGAAGGCTTTTGTGTGGGGAAAATACTTTACAAAAAATTCTTACGAGAATGATTCTTATTTGAATCACTTAACTAAAAAAAAGAAAATTAGCTTTCTTATGTATACTTTCGTGACAGGTTGTGGTAGGAAAACACATGTAATTTTTAAACTCAGCCATCGAGCTCCAAAGTTTAGCGGCAAGAGTTCTGCTTGGTGAATGTTTACAGGCGACACTGCCATCTAGTAATAATCTATACTACAATATTATATTTTATTGCATTATTTACAAATAATATTTTTAAACAGTTCACTGAAAAAAAATAAAAAATAGTTATCGTATTGTGAATCAGAGTTAAACCATTCTTCCTAGATTCGAGGCGCCAAGTAAATACGGGTAACAGCTTATTTACTGTGTGATACCGACTCCCACAAAAGGAAAATCCCTTTATGCTGATCAAAGAGTCTTTTGCATCTGTGTTTTGATCTCTTTAGAAGGAATATTTCAACAAGGGATATCCCCCATGGTACACATTAGGCCAAAACTAATCTAACAATGGTGGGCTCGAAGTTTCCGTCGTTGTGGCAGTGCTTACTCTTTAGGTTTGAATTAATAATATATTTGTATTCATTTATCTTAAATTTGAAAACATTTTTTACTAGCTTTCCTCGCTTATATTTATAAATATAAAATTGTATTTAAAAGAATGTTTCAATAAAAGGTATAAACAAAAGAATTACATACGGTTAAGGCCATTTATCAAAAAGCGTAACAGAACAAGAAGGGAAGAATAGTTATTTTATTATTAATAAATCTTTGAGTAGCAATACTTAAAAAAAGTAAACGAAAAAATACTAACATCAATAATAAAGTGGTTTTTTGATAATTTCTTTACGTATAATTTGCCTGGTTCCTTTTATGTTTCCACAAAATTTTCTTTCATGCAAATTTAATCATTTCGTATGTAGAACGCAATTGTTGCGTTGGTGCATTTGTTGTATCCATGCGTACATTGCGCCACTTTCATTATACACTAATTTCATTATTAGTGTCCAAATAAGTCCAGCGTGGAAAAACTTGGTTCATATGTACGTTAGCATAAAAATATAATAAATAAATATCGGTGATAATAATAAGATGGGAATCGATATCTACGTGGGATGCTTCTCGAATTCGTGTTGTCTTAGTAACATAACAAATGGATTATCAAATTTATTTGATAAAGGTTATAGATTTTATGAGTTTAGTACATACATATATTAAACATCGTATTCCCTTGATTATGACACCCACATTTTGTTAAAATATCAATGATAAAAATATAATTAAAAGTAACAGTAATATGTGATGAACATTTTCAGATTTATTGTACGACTTTTCTGAATTACATTTTGACTAAGGGTCGTCATTGTCTGTTTATTGTATGCAATATCGCTAATTTTATGAGCTATCAAGGGTATTTATGGCAGTGATTGTATAAGTTTCCATTGATTTTAGTCCAAATCAAGATATGCCGAAATATTGCAAACATAAATCGTCGTTCGGCATGCAACATTGCGTTAGGAAAAAAAAAATTTTACAGGATAGAGAAAAAAGTTGTTACTTTTTATATTTGTGAATAAAATGCATATTTACAAATGAATTGGTGTTTCCAGTTGCTTAAAACAAATACCTACATGGCATTTTATGAGTATAAATTGGCGGAAAAAACGGATTTAAAATTGGAGGGCATTAAAAAATAACTGTCGTCAACGAAGTTATGTCTTATAATCGAGATAATACTGTATATATATATAATATTATAACTTTAGAATATAGCATGCCCGCAATAGCCCTAATTAAATTTGATATAGTAGTCATTGCTGTAATTTGCTGAGCTAGAAATGATGCCGTATTAATTTGAAGACGTATCGGTTAATTTTGAGAATCTCAAACTAAATATGGTTTCTTCGGGCAAGACTCCGGAAGTCGACCCAACGGAGTTATCCGAATATTTGACCTTTGTTCAAGATAGATTGTTGTGTCTATTAACGGCCTATGTATGCTTACATATTTTGAAATGCCTAACATGTTATAGATGGGGTAATAGATATGTTATTTAGGATTATAAATTCATGGAATATTTCTCAGAGTAATTCGCCCTTCCAGTATAAAACAACCCTAACTGCAAATTCATAGTTTTGAGAAAATTGCATTTGAAGTTTTTCATCCATTTCAAAATACGCTTTTCAGATCAAATATTTCAGGTATCAAGATATTTTTTTGTTTCCACATTAAAATAGTGGGTTTCAAACTGATTTCAACAAAAATATCTGAAAATATCACGACGTTTGTGCTGTTTTTTAATTGTAAATATTTAAAATTTATTAAATATCAAAAATGAATAGGAGTGACTAGCAGTAGTAGAATAAAAAATCATAATTTTAGCAGTTATGGTTGTTTTATACTGGATGGGCGAATTAACAATTACTTAATAGACAATTAATCATCACAAGAAGATGCTAAATTTAATCGTTAAGTGTTTTTCATTTTCAGCTTATTTTTGTCTAAAATTGAGTTTAAAATGCAGATTGTTTTATTATGTGGTTACCAAATATACTAATGGATGTATCTTTACAATATTTTTTAGATATTCTATCTTCCTCTGGCGTTGGTGATCCCTCCAGCGCACTTTATAACGCATCAGCAGTTTTCTTTGCTGTACCAATTTTGGATCCACACGAAAGCTGTTACCACTCTTGGCCCACTGGAGTATGTCTTCAATACGCCAAAACATCATAGAGTACACCACGGTAAACCTTCCATAATTTAAGCCAATATGTCAATCAATTATTAGGAATAACCAGTAGCCAAGGTGGTAATTCCGTTGGGTTTTCAGCTACTCGGTTCTGCAATCAAGCGTTCGAAAAACAGATCGGAAACATTCATACATGTACATACAATAATAATTATCAATTTATGGATTTCTTGAAAAAAGGTATGAATGTCTACCGACTCATTACCTAATAGTATGAGAACTAGTCTTTGTTCGACACCATCCATATTTCCGCACTCTCTCTAAAGAGGAATTTAGAGCAACTGATTTTCAAACAATTTTCGTAAGAAACTTCTGTTTAGATGCTATATTAGAAGTCTATAATATATACTCTACATTGAGATCGAATACGGTTTGAAAACAAAAGTTTTGAAATAATTATAGAAAAATAATTTTCTAATAACAAAAAGCTTAACTAGAATTAATCGTAATTATAAGTCACTGTTACCCACTTGTCTAATATAATATTCATACATCTGTTGTCATTATGTTAAAATTTTCTTTGATACCTGAAATTAGACATTCCTGTATATTGATGCATACTTCAATGGATCGGAGTTTTAATCAACAGCAATATAATGTTACATACAGTAAAATGTCTGATAATTTTTGTATATTTACGAACATTTATATTAATATTTCTACGAAATTATTTTTGCATACACCAAATTATAATTTCTCGTCTTAAAGTATCTCGTGAAACGTCGAGCGGTAGACATTTTTAATTCTTGGTAAAATATTTTTTTGATCTATTGTTTCTATTGCTTCAGAAGAGATAAGTAGATGGTGTATATGTTAAGCATGTACGTCAAAAACAAAAAGTATTTTTTTGCTACATTTGAATTTTGGGATAGTTTTATAACATTTTTTTCTTTATAATATCCCGCAAATAATCTTAAAAAGTAAACTGCTAAGCGTTCAGCAAAAAACGTAGTCAGCATTTTATACAAAGGTTTAATCTTAAAAAAACACAGCGGTTTATTCCATGTGATATAATTATATGTTTAATATCTTATATAAAAATGTCTCATTGTTTTAGGATGCAACAAGTATTGTCTCGACAAGAACTATGGAGGGTTTCTAATTATTTGGGATCGAATATTCGGCACGTTTGCAGAGGAACGAGAAAAGGAAGAAATCATATACGGACTTGTTTTCAACCAGCCATCTTTTAATCCTATTCACCTACAAGTGAGTTTTGAAAAAAAAATTATATTTCAAAATATAAAATATACAATTATTATTTTATATATTTACCAACTATTTGTTTTAAAAATCATTAACGGTTTTGCCTAAAGACTCAGCAATATTGGCCGATACCTAAAGTTAAGTAAATCATTAAAAATAGATCGTTAAAAGGTATTAATTACAGTTGAATAAAAAATGGCACACACTATAGTCTCTAAATTTTGTGAATCAATGTTCTCACCGTTGTGTAATAAATATTTTTGTTAAAGCAATTTAAGCGATGCGTTGATTTCGGATTTACTTCCGCCCTTTTTGCTGTAACATTAACATAAATTATATTGATATTAGAATGAGAATAATTTTTTGTTTCATCGCAGTATCTTAATTCTATAGGACGAAATTAATAAAAGCGCGGTTTAAGGACTTTTAGACGGTTTTTGAATAATGAACATCATTGTTCTTCATAGAATCCTGAAATGCAGTGAAATTATTAAACTAAAAAGTTATGGTCATATTTTTTTTTTCGCTTTGAAACGTCTTAATATATTATATTTCAGATTGAATATTTTTTCTGGATTAACTTTCATAATCACAGTATTTGTTATTACATATTTTCTTGGATTGCGCCTTGATTTTTTATAAATATATATTAATTAACATTTCGAGACTAGCTTTAAAATTTTGCCAGAATCATTGAAATAATAGAATTACTATTTTCAGTATCGCTTACCGTCGTTAATTCTAAACAAATGTGTATTTCAATCGAAAAATGACTAGACTGCCACGCTTGGCATTTGTTTTTTTCTATATGTGTTGCAGATGATCTAAATCTAAAAAAATGTAGCATTCTTTAATCATAGTTGGTGCAAATTATAATTCCAAAGCCTCAGATTAGTGGTCGAAATTTGCGTACCTTCAGTGTTGCCATAGCGGTTGACATCGTCAATTGGCTGTGAATGTTTTATATTCACTTTCTTAATTGTAATAAGCTTTATATCTTCCATTTTATTTAAATATATTATTTGGTTGTTTGAGTCTCCTACCGTTTTTTGAGTTGCACTATTTTCTTGTTCCAACGACGATTTTTCGATTTCCTATAAGGATAGTTTCCGGAATATAAGTAGTAAACAAAATAAACGCACCATCGAATCATGTTAGTTAGAGTAAAATTAAATTGATTTTCGGAGTTTTTACTTTTACATGTCATACCTTATAAATGAAATTGAAGTTGAACAACACTATATATATATTAATCGTTATAGAATAAGGAATGAAACTATAAGCATGATATTGTGTAACAAAAAGTAGAGCCTAAAATAGTCATTTCAAAATAACCGATTCCATTATGAAAGGTTATGGATAGATATTTTTAGACGTAAAATAATAGTTCATTTCGTAAAGGGATTAAAATTAATATATTATAATACAATAATTCATTCATCTGATTAAAGTTTGCCCTTCAATCTACGCTTTAAAAGTATTTTGAACTTTTAAAATGCTTAGTATTTTATTTAAAAGAACAATTCATTATTTATTACTTTCAAGTGAATATTCTTACCTTTAATATGCTAATGAGCGATTTACATTTTAGACTGATTAAGAAATTCCAAGAAAAGAAGAGCGGCTTTTGTTAAAAAGAAAATTTTAAGTCTCCATATTTGAATAAAAAAATAAGAAAAGTTTCTGCGCAATTATAACATCGAAGCAAAATACTCTGAAAGCTCTTTTTTGTTTCTGCTCTCAGAGACTTTGAATAAATTGGAATGAGTAAAATTTAGTGATCTGTTAAGATTAGGGATGTATGATTATCACAAAATACAATGGTATGTTGGTGTATGTTTCCTAGTTAATTAAACCGCGATAAATTGAATTTAAGTTCATACCCACGATTATTCAGTCACAAATATAATAATATCTTGCTGAATTTTAAGTCATTCCTTTTATGTAAGCTTGCATTTTTATACAAAAGGGTTCATTTTAATATATTTAGATTTTTATGAAATACTGACTGCTATATTTATTCTATCTGTAACTATATTTTAAAATATAGTCCACTAGATATATGTTTTAAACATTTTATTAATCCAGCGTTTAATCTCGATTGTTACGATTTTTCTTAATTTATTACAAAAAATAGTTATTGTTTAGCCTCAAAGTCTAATAATGTCTAGTCTGTCATCTGAAACATTATTTTATTCTACTGTCTCTATGCGCTATGCCTAACATATACCTCGCTGCACTACTTATATTTCCTGAAACTTTATTTTATTTCAAGACCATGTTTTTCACTGATTACAAGTCATATATTATATTAAGTGATCACTTAATTAAATAATTAGACGTCATATTTAAAAAATTCTTTTTGGTGTAAAAAGATACTCCGTCCTAATTTTGTTTTTTGGACGAATTCATAAAGTATATTTGAATCTATAGATTTTGGTTTAGCGGGCCAGCAATGATGATATGAAATACTATATCAGTGAGACTTTTTCAGTACATATCATTTGATTAAATCATTCATACAGACATAATAGTCCTATAAAAGTGATTTTAATTGGTGAATAAAATGGTTCTGACTCATATTATTTCATTAGCCTGAAAGCATTATTTACCGTTGTTTATAACGATCTTCCCATTGATGGTATCGCCGTACCTATTCCCAGGGCGCAAGGCAACAAAGACTCGTAATTGATCGATGAACGCGGCTGGAGGTGATGTGACGATCATTTCATTACTGCCATATCTCAAATTGATTTCCCCGTGGGTCCACCGTGCTCCAAGCATTTCCATTCAATTAGGGAAAATCACTTGAAGCGGAAATTGCAAGGCAGCATGCCGTTACCTACGCAGATGCTAAAGAAGAGGGTGCGCTTTAATACGTTTCTTAATATATTTTATTTCATATCCGGAGTTCTATGGAATATTTTTCCAGGAATTATTTTCACACATAATACAAAACATTTCTTTACAATTTGATTTGATACAATATTGCTGATTTTTTTATAATATTATATTATGACTAGTCCATCCTAGATGACGGTATTTAAATTGAAATACTAAATGTCTAAAGTAGCTAATACGTCGAAATTGTGTGTCCATTGCATACCATTTTATTTTATATTATACACCACTAATCGTGACGCTTAAGTCATGAAAAAATTTCATATCCAGATGTGATATGTGATAATAATAAGTGTTCAGTCAGAGTGACCGAGCGGGCAAGTGCGGCACTTAAAACTGAAATGGATAGCATGCTTTTGCAAAGCCCGTAGTTAATGCGCAGGGACTGTAAGTTAGCGGGTCTTGTCTTGAGCTGTTTTACGTTTCAGTATCAAACGCCGCGTCCACCCCGTCGTCGCGCGTTGACTCTAGCCAAGCACTAAAGCGTCTACAGAGCTCTCTGGGCTATAATATATAAGACATAATAATTTGATTTGATATAATATTGTTGAAACGTTTTTTTGTAATATTATATCATGTATTTTTATTTTCCGGTTGTTGTCCGTGGCGCAGTTGGAAGCGTCGTGGGCTACGGCTACGGATGTCTCAGGTTCAATACCCGGTGCGAACAGTTTTCATAAATTGATATTTCAATCGATTTATGAATTTCTGTTCGTAGTCTGAGTGCTTGTGTTGTCTAAAACTCCCTTTTTACCCACCCATCTTATCCTCATGGGGCGTAGCGAGAGCGATTAGCCAACCACTAGTCCTCTCCTAGCCCTATCTTTGTACTTTTACTCTCTTCGATAAAGAGAGGTTGAGCAACTGAGTAACAAATAGTTCTCATAGACAAATTCTGTTCAGACACCTCCATTCGGCGACCATATGCTCCACTTTGGGAGTGGACATGGAAAAAAATATATTAAAAGTTTCGTGGACCATTAGGATTTAAAATATTCGTAGAAATTACGTAGAATATACAAATATTAAAAATGCCTAACATATTTGAATATTCGATTGGAATCTACCTGACAAAATTAAAGATTAAGAAATTTTGTTTTCCAATCACAAATTTTCACGTTTATATTGAAATTTAAACTTAGAACCAGGAATATCTCATTAATAGAAGAATCTCGTCTAGTTTTTTTTCTGTATTTACCTTTATTGTGATAAACGAAGATATTAAGCCACTACTATTGTCCTTCATAAAGCTTCGCAGATAATCCACCTCTACTATGAATACAAACCATATTTTGATGAATAAATGTAACAGCCCAAAATTCTATAAAAAATATTTTGAAGTTGCCTGTGTGCTAGAGGTCTGCACGGGCCCGGGTCTAGCCCGTGCGCCTCTACCGGCGGGTAGAGACGATTGACATTCAGGCTCGGGCCGCGCTCTGTTCTCCAGAAAAACATTTCGGAATATGTTCGATTCATGAATACTAATGTTAAACTAAAATAATTTATTACATCATGAAATATTTTGATTGATACGAATGGGGGCTCATTTTATATTTTGGTAACCTGAAATTGAGCTCATAAAATTGTGTGTTATTGATGCAAAGTCTAAAGCAATGCTTTGTTTATTTAAGAATCACCGATAGTAAGTTAAAATACTTCGTACACAAATAAAGTGTGATATTATTCAGTATCGGCTTTCTATTGGTTTTAGATAGTTGACAGTTTCGTTTGCCGAAAAATCATTATAAAAAAAAATCGATTCGTTAAAAATGAGTTTCAACGGTACAAAGAAAAAGTTGAAAAGTGGAAATCATTTCGTGAAATAACAGATTTTTCTACATGTGAAAATGTTGGGTAGGTACGTTCAGTGTGTTCAATGTCAATCAATTTTATGCTACTGTAATTTTTTTTAAAAAATCGGGTTTCTTTCCAGTGGAGGAATATAAATTTATGCTTCGGGTCAGTTTCGGGTAACAAGTGTGGTATTAAGTCTCGGGTTCGGGCCGGGGAATTTCATCAAACATCGGCCCGTGCAGACCTCTACTGTGAGTGAACAATTTAAATACATATAATATATTTCACATACGAAATTGTACGTTCATTCCGGGAGACAGCAAGTGCGCTTTATTTAATAGCGACAGAAGAGATACAGAGACGATAGATCTAAAGGATTTTAAAACTTTGATAATATCCATTACGATCCCATAGTAAAGCTATCGAAGATATCATTTTTCCATAAAGTTTGTTATTTACTTTCCAGATATGCCAGGCGTTCCAAACTGCGAGACTAATGAGATATTTTCTAAATCGTGTTTAAATTAATTCTTACAAGTATTCTTATATGACGGTATTTTTTTTCGATATTTTTAAATGAAATATTGTTATCAGACAAAATTGAAACTTATTTTTAGTATTAAAAAAGGTTTTGCTCGCAAGTTTCAATCGATGCTTACAATGATAATAACGACGGTGCTTTGACCAATTGATGTAACCCTCAAAATTGAAATTGTTTAGGAGAGAGTAAAAACTGTTTTTGTCGAAAACATTATATGGTGAGTTGCGTTATGAATCTTTAACATGTACTCCTGTAAATTCTCATGTTTGCAGATACGGACTTATACGTACGGAGTGTCGATATAATATTGATCTACATCAAGTGACCGGGTCAGATTTTTTAAACCTAAAACCAAGGAGAAATGTTTTCCTTCCAAAAAATGGTCAATTTATTTATCTAATTTACATCATTTGGCCGAGACCTGCTTTGTCGTCGTTAAAATGATATCCAATCATTCACTCATTTTCGTATTTTTTGAGGGATTCATCAATTGACCAAAATGCCATCGTAATATGTATATTAATTATTGTTATTTGTAAATGTGTCGATATAAAATTATTTTAAATGAATATATGTTATTAAAATATGTTATGAAATTAATAAGAAAAAATGATGTTTTGGTAGATACTTATTTTTTTACAAACACCATGTAGATGCGTCATTATCTACTTATACAAAAGCTGCTCTTACTCAAAGGTGAACTGATTTTTCATCTAACTTACTGGAAACGATGACAAAGCTCGATTTTAGGCGAAGCGTTTTGTTATGTGTAATGAATTTTGTTTGAATGATTATTGTCACTTTAGATTTTTCTGGTATATAGATATAATCTTATTTCGATTATTTCTTGTTTCTTGGTAGAGAAAAGTCATGCAAAAAGTTACACATAAACCAGTCGTGAACGAGAACACATAATCGACTGAATGATCGAACAATAGAAAATTGAATCTTGTTGAAGATTTTTTTATATAACAGTTCATACTATATACCAATTGGTGTACCTACCTGACTTAATTCAAATATACATAACGATGCAACTATAATAGAAAATTCTGCACAATGCATTTTACGGTATCATGTAAAAAACATTTTTTTAAATCTAGATCAGCTCTGTTAATTATTTTGTAAATGAACGCGTGGTTTAACCAACAAAAATAGTGCACTTCCAAAATCACAATCTATCTTTATTTGAAAAAGCCAATAGCCTTGTCACACTCTACTAAGTGAGTATGTGTATTGTGTAGTACTCATGTTTTATAGAAGCCTCTGTGACATGAAGAAACATTCTCAATGCATCAGATTTTTTCATGGAAACGAACATGAAACTACTCACTCGATAAAAGCTCGCTTTTGAGCTCAGTGTAAGCTTTGACTCATTTTTTAACATTGCTTGCTAGCGGTCGGATTATATGACGAGAGTAAACTCTCAAATGTGACATTTGGACGTGCGCTAATGGATTGCTTTTGACAGCGAATACTTTCAGCTAATTTTTACGTCACTCAATCGCAATAAATAAGCGAGTACTTTTATTAAAAATTTCAACATGATTAGGGTATGACAGTGTTAATTGGCAGAATAACATATGATATTTAATTTTTGAATAATAAAACGTGGATATCAGCAACGTTCAAAAGCTAGATGAAACCTTATTTAAAAAAGTATAAGATTTGATTTCAAAAATTATAGAAAGATATAATAATTATTTTTGTTTGTTTCTTGGTAAGGTTATGTGGTAAAAAAATATACATAGTTCTAATTTGGCTATTAATTTAAATTTGTACGATCTATGTAAGCAACTGAATGTTTAGTTTAGTTACTGAATACATCCACACTGATTATTAATAATACTAACTGACCATTTTGTGTTATTACTGAAACTCATTTGAGTTACTGACTAAAAAAAACGAAATAGATACTTGCGTTTTGAATATGAAAACACGTTTCTGGTTAGAAAATAGTTAACAATTAAATTATGAAAAACTAACTACATTTTTACAAAATTAAATTTTTAATTTTTTATAATCAAGCATACATAGTCAATGTTATTTTTGGGAAAGAATGAGGTATTTTCGAATCGAATGCTTGTTTAAAGAAATTGTATTGACTATGAAAACTTATAACGATAATACGTACAGTAAAAATTTTAGCTCGCTATACTTTAACGACCTGACGATGTGCCATCACCTTTTGCAGGTGTTTCGAAAATTTATTCACCGGTTAACGAGCGGCGCTTTAATTCTCCTAGTAACATAATGGTTTCATTTTTACCTGACTGCAGTCCATAAAACATAATTGAGAACATCGTTAAATTTCGTTACAAACTTTTTTACCAAGCATAGAGATAGTTTAACCAACCATCTAACAATAGAGTCTATGAAGAGTCTGGTATATATCTTCACCTCTGTATTTTAATTTTTAGAAACAAGAAAGTATATTACGTTTGATCTCAAATAAGAGTACAAAGACCTCTCAGAGAATTTTGTGTAATTGTGTCATATTGTCATATATTTTGAGACTATAGCAATGTGCTCACTTAGACTTGCTGTTAATAAATCACACTGGGTCTTGTTTTTAAGAGCATTTGTAAAAGATAAATCAAATTATTTTTTGTTCCCAGCTTGTGTACCAGTGGTAAGAGCTGCACACTAGTGGTCAGGTGGCTCACAAGTCCCAGCGAGCTCAATGTCAAATTTAAATTTTTAACCTAATATTTGGACATGCGTTTTTATGATTTATTTTTTTTGTTGCGTTGTTCTCATAGCTTAAAATTTGAAGTCATAGGTTGGTCAATATAAAATAATAATATTTTCAATTTAATATATTGTTTAATAAGGGTTTTTGTGGTGTCATTTTTCTCGGCTTGGTCTCATGTGACTTGGATACTTGTGAAAACTCTTCTTCAGTGAAACAAATTAAAATATCTCGTGCATAGAAAATTTTAACTATTTTACCAAATGTAGAAACTAGAGGCCTGCACGGGCCTCTACTCGGGTAAAAAAATAAGATTTGAGCTCGGACTGAGCCGGGTAAGAAATTTAATTTTCAAAAAAAGATGGCGATATATATTGAAATGTTAATAACTTGAATAATTTATTTCACATTTGTGAATTATATTATGAAAAGTAATATTCTACAATAATATTTTAAATGAAAAAATCGGGGTTTTTTGGACTAAGAAAAACAAATCTGAGTTTCGGCTTGGGTTCGGCTGGTTCGGGAAACAAGTGTAATATTAAGACTCATCCCCGGGTCTGACTGGGTCTAAAGTTGTTGTGCTCAGACTGGGTAATTTTACCAAATTTCGACCCGTGCATACCTCTAGTCTAGTACATACATATTTTTACACAAATTTTAAGCAAAAATATATTTTGTATTAACACTCGTTGATTTTGAAGAAGGAACAATCCACATAAAATTATTTAAGACATCGACTGTGGGTGGTTGATGGGATTTCAATATCAAATTTGAATTGTTGAGATTTTGTACATTTCCATATATTTTATCTCTAACGACCCGGGTTTCGCCTTTCGGCATCTTCAGGCATTCGAGCACATGAGTGAACTCGAAGAACTCGCGAAACCCGGATCGTTAGTGACAAAATACATGGAAATGTACAAAATCTCAACGATACAAATTTTATATAAAATTCGTTTTACTTTAATTTTTTGTATGCTGTGTCCTAATTTATCAATCCGAATCAGATCCGAATATGTTGCATGAAAACTTCTGATCCACAAAAATTGAATGAAAAATTAAATACGTTTTCTTGTATTGGAAGTAAATATTTAATATTTTAATATTATACAGACATTCTACATTGCTCACGTTGGAAATGCATTCGCTTCGTATACAAACTGGAGTCATAAAATGGGAGCAATATTGGCTGGACCCAGCTGGACTCCTGGCAAACCAAGACTTGGAGACGAGAAGGATAAATTCGACGTGAGTATGGTATTTGCAATTATTATTGAAACAAAATTAGGTGATGTTACACGCAGTATGCACTCTCTTATTGTTTATAATGCTTACCTGATTTTCACAAAAGCGTGGCAACGTTTTTTTTTATATGGTGCTTTCTATACAACAAAAATATTTGTCTTTATTCTATCTGTACCGATATATATTGTAAAATTTTCACGTCCATGAACACGTATCACTTTTTATTCGAATGAATTGTAAGAACAAAAGAACTCAAATTTATAATATTTATTAGTGAATATCTCAAGAAAATACGAGAGATTGTGATTGATTTTCCAACCCCATGGATGAGTCGTACTGATTCGCGTTTCCTATCTGTGATTCGAAGTAAAAATACCGAACTTTAAATTTTACATATAAACTTTTTTGTAAGGTAGTGGAGTTTGTCTGCTGTATGCTTAACCTTCTCGTTTCCATGCTAAAAAAATCACAAAAATGCAATATGATATTGAGATCTTGTTGTATTTATCGAGATGTTATCAAGTACCTGACTTAACGCAGTCCGTTATACGATCCAGTTAAGGAAATAGATTGATTTCGGTGAAGGATTAATCTCCTAAAAAATTTCTTTGAGACACAAAAAAAAAACTTGCCTTTTAATATTTAAAATTCACAGAACGAACATTGGTGCTCAGTACGACATCTGACACTTTGTAATTCATATTAATCTTCCCGTTTTCATGCTAAAAAACATCTAAATAAAAAAGTCACATTTCATTACCGTGTGGGTTTTGTCAAATAAACGCATTTATAAAGCGAAATAACAATTTCAAAAAATAAAATATGGTTTTATGTAGTATAAAGTAATTATTTTACGTCATATTTTGTGTGTTAAGCCTGAAATACATGCGAAATTATCGAAATATGCAAAAATTAGATCTCTTCATTGCAAAACAAGCTCGAGATATGTCTCGGTCCCGTTTGAAACAAAACGGTTTCAACGGCATGTCATGCATCTTGGATTGTTATTATATACTATACAATAATTTTGTATTTATCGATGGTTAAATTGACGAGGTTTTCAAATTATGATTAATTATACAAAGAAGACATAAACTATTATACATTTTTAATTGTATGTAGAACTATTTTATTTACAAACAGAAAATTTTAAGTCTTTGTATGACCTATTTCAAAGATAATTTAAAGGTTTAAATGCCGAAGTAATGCTTTGTTACACCATGAATACGGAAGGGTTAAGGAATATGAAAGAAAATAACATAGCCTCATATACATAATTACATATATACATACCTATCCTAGTAAAACAGTGAATAAACTATAAATAGGCTAATAACCTTGAATTACATCCCACATGCTCTATAAAAAGATAAAAATCTTTTAAAACTCTATTGTATAAATTACAATGCATGGTTGTTTGTGGTGTAGCTTGTTTTGAAAGTACCATGTATTCACTCTTTGTTGTTTGAGACTTCATTATTTTAGTGGCCTACTTTCTATTTCCGTGTATTAATATAGTGAAATTCTTGATAAAATGTCCATCAAAAATGCGCAATTTCGAATATGAAATTGTTTTAACCCGCAAACTGCAGCGGAACAAAACAATTTTGATGGTAGAAATGTTAAAAATACAATCTAATATAGAAATATATATTATTATAACGGTCATGGTGAAGGACCAGTTGATTACGGTGGTGTCTAATTTACTTAGATTTATATCTCAAATTATTAAAATGCACATGCAAGATTTTTATGTTTTTATTAGTAAGACTAATTTAAATTCGTCTACTTCAGGGTTTCCCAAACTTTTCATGCGACGGAACATTTCGCAAATCCTGTCATTTTAACAGAATGCATCTTAATAAAAAAAATATGGTTCTCATAAATATATATTATTCAACGGAAATAAAACAATAATAGCTTTTTTTGCGACACTAGGTTACTCTTTTGATACATTCTCCCAGTAATCATTTAATGGTTGGTTCTCGCATTTTTTAAATCACTGATTCAATTAAAAATCAAACATATGCACCCTGCAATGTTTTTTCGGAACACTTATTCACCAGTGTTCCACGGAACATAGTTTGGGAAACCCTTGTCTACTTATTACCGTGTTTTTACTGAAATCGTTATTATCTCTTGAATATGAATGGCTCTTAATTTCAATTCACATTTATAAAAATAATCGTGATCATAAAAAGCAATTGTTGCATACATATTAAATAGTTGGTTGCATGAATTATATGTATGTGTAACCATTTCATTTTAAGCTCAATTATATAAATCCCTTTAAATAAGTAGTAAAGGTCTAGTTAAAGCGACAGAAAAGTTTGATATTTAATTAAAGAAACTATTGATTTTTTTGTCTCGAGTGAGCAATGATTTTATTGAGTGAAGAGCAATTACTACTTTGAAGCTTTGTTCGCGAAGCTTCTTGTATTCGATTAAAAATAAAACCTCTACAAAACAAGCTTTGCAAGAAAAGCTGGATAATCCGTTTCGCTTTAGAAACTTTTGAATAAATTTTCACCGGCCATTACAGGTTAACTTTTTATTTTCGTTTTTCAGATACGATACCGGGAAAAATACGATGTGGCTCTGCCAGCATGGTACAACCTCTACCTATTGGCGCACTTCTGCGTTGTTGTATATGGCTTCCAGGAACTGGCACTCAGGCATATGGTAAGTACATAATAAAATAGTGATTTTTTATGTTTTTTCAACTATCTCGGCCCCCAATGTGGAGCATATGTCCTCCTAATAAAGGTATCTCAACAAAAGTTTTTCTACCAGAACTTCTTGCTACTTGTAGCTCAACCTTCATTGTTCATCACAAAAATCAATGTCTTCGAATTAAAATCCATATAATATCGATTAAAAAATCAATTTATGAAATGAAATGACTTAAATATTTCACTTACAGCAACTGTCCGTTGCAGTATATTATATAAAATTGGAAATGCATTTTGGAGATCGTTTTAGGAAGATATGCTTTAGTTAAACCCATGATATACTGATATAATTGAAGATTTCCATTTTGAATCATGAGGTCTGTACAAAAATAGCATTATACTATTTGTCTTATGCCCATCTGTCTGTAACGCACATCACTACACTACCCTCATGCACTATTCTCGAAACAGAGAAAGAGTATGTGATAGCAAGAGTGTTGAGTGAATGTTGATAGATAACACTGTCATTTAGTTTAAAGTATACATTTTTTTTTAAATAATAGCAAAAACAATATCTTTCAAGATGCTACTATATTAAGCTGTATGATTCCTAAATTGGTTAACTAAAAAGAATATGTTTAACTTGAACTGGTCCCCTAGGTAGACGAAAATATTGTAAAATATAAAACACACAATGAAACTTAAGCGATTTCTCGCTTTATGATCTAGAATTCTGTAAAATAATATGCCAATTGAAAAATGTTATCGTAAAAATGCAAATACAATGTTCAAAAAAATCAAATGTTGGAGATATTATGCTACGATTAAAGAGTTACCAATGAGCCCAATATAAGTTATTTAGTTTTTCAATAGAACGTGATGTGTAAATAGTAAATTGCATTTTTTAAATTTTTATGTCTTTTCGCAAAGGACAAGTCATGAAAAAAACAAATATAATTAGTTATCATTATTTTATAATTTGCATTATTAATTCATTTGAGATCCAAACCATTTCTGAATTGAACAGTTGTATAATTTTCTTCGATATGAAATCTTCTATATTCTCTTTAATGAATTATTGCTTTTGAGGAGGCTCGAACCAAAACCATAATTGAATATAAAATACATATATTTATTCCTACCTGTATATCAATTAATCCGTTGAATAACTACCTGTTAATTAATTTAATTCCGCGGAGCATGATATGTTTTGTGTTATGATATACGGTAAACAAATTTATTAGATTAGTACATATTGTCTCGCATGCTAATACAGACTTGAGTTATACCAGCAAAGGCAGTTAGCTGTTGTGTTTTATAATATTAACATGGAAAAGCTCTAGTGTGGGATGCTACTTGCCAAAAAGCTAAAGCTCAATGCTAATGGATATCTCTTGTTACCCTTGGCTAATTTAAACATAGAGTAAGCATCTCATATTTATTTTAGTACGACCACTATACAATGATAATCTAAAGTTCTGCACGTAACTTTTGAGATTAAAGCTCTGCTATGATTAACGCCCTCTCACTGTTCACTACAAATTTTAATTTAACCTTATAGTACTTTAGAATTGTATTAATATTAGTAATTAAGAGATGGGTATATTAACCCTTCCGTATTCATGGAGTAATTATGAGTTACTTCGCTTTAAGCCTTTAAATTATCTCTGAAACTGATTATAGGAAAAATTGAAAATTTTGCTATTTGTAAATAATAAAAAATTAAAAATACATTACAGTTCACGCCTTCTTTGTATAATTAATCATAATTTGAAAATCTGGTCAATTTTACCAAAAAAAAATTTTAAATTATACTACAGTATAGTAACAATCCAAGATGCATGACATGTCGTATGCAACCGTTTAGTTTCAAACGAGACCGAGACACGTCTCGAGCTTGTTTTGCTGTGAAAATTTTTGATTCTTGCGTGTTTCGATAATTTCGCATAGTTTTATACATATGTATTTCAGGTTTTACACAACGACGTAAAATAATTAGAAATTAAAGTATTAAAAGGAAAGTTGTTTTTGGTGTCTCGAAGAGATTAATCCTTCACTGAAATCAATCGATTTCCTTAACTGGATCGTATAACGGACTACGTTAAGTCACTTACTTGATAACATCTCGATAAAAACAACAAGATTTCAATATGGTATTGCGTTTTTGTGTATTGTAGAAATGTAAATGTTGACACCTCGGGTTATCTTCGCAAATGACTTCCCAAATACTTTATTTTGATGTATTTTAATAAATAAGATTAAATGCAATAAAATTAAATACACATGTTTCATATTTTGAAGTCTGCCCCGACACTTAACTTTCTGACACCTCCATAATGCTATCTTATAACGTCAGCGACGGAATTCAACGGAATACTATCTTGTTTTCAAATTTACGGAGTAAATTAATCGATTCATCTTTCATCGAACGACCACGTTTTGTTATGCTCATTACATTGTGCTACTATCCATATAGCGAAATATATGCCGCTATTCTACAAATATGAGGCTAATGCAGGTTTCAATTTCAAATAGTTTATTTTTTACTTTGATTAAATTGATATCAATCAGAAATGACGCCGGTAATTTTGTAGGCATCCTCGTAGAATTTTATTTCATTTAAAAGGTCTGGTCCATTATTATTATATTTACGAAATAAGTTAACTATGGATTAACAAGAGACAAAATCATATGTCTTGAATTCAGAAAAGGCATGTGCAAATTTATTACCATGGAGATTCCGTTGACTATAATAGTTAATTTAATGCAGAGACATAGAATGATGCTTGCGTCCGATACGGGGGGTGAAGTGGTATGACTTCGTGAGGAACTCGGTAGATTAGGGAATGGACCAAGCAACGAACTGTCACATCAGTGGTCATAGAGGGACGTTGGAACTGCCTGGTTCACGTGCTACAGATGCCTACAGAAAGTGTCAATCCTGCTTGCCTCTACTTCTGACCGATAGGATTCCGGCGTCCTGGAAAACCATTGGGTAATATGCATAGGATGTACTCAGCGGAGCTGAGAGACTGGCATGTTATGTGAGGAAACAAAGCGATTGGCAGTTGAAAGGAAATCATAGAGACGCCACGTGGTTACCATATGCTCCACATATGGAGTGAATATGGTCAAAGAAGAAGAGAGAAAGACATAAGCCGGCTGTCAGCTTTGCGGTGCAGTGGTCAACGACGTTGGCTACGGTTAAGGATGTCTCGGGTTCAAGTGCCCATCTATCCCCACTCTCTTCGAAAAAGAGAGGTTGAGTAACTGATTACTCAACCTCTCTTTTTCGAAGGCCATATGCTCAACACTGACTACAAATATAATTTTATTATAACTATTTATAGCACACCTTCAAGATTAGCAAGAAAGTGAACAAGTTTTGTTATATAAAGACACATTTTCGTGCATATTGACTGATTGTAAAAGTACTGTACATTTTTATTATTACTATTTTTGTACCGGTTTTATAGTGTGCTAAGTACATTTTCTACTTTGCGCATTTTGCATCATTGAAAATCTCCTGAAAGTAGTTTTGAGCTTCTCGTCTGAAGGGAGCTTTATAAGACGCAGACAATTTAACCTGCGGTACACGTGTAAGTAACGGTTGTTTACAAAAGTGATGATTTCGCGAAATTGTGCGCTATGAAAATTGCAAAAGTACAGACGGCCAAAGTAGAAATATTATGAAGAACTCGCAGGATTTGGCAAAATGTTAATTCAAGGAAATTAAATTATAAATTAGTAATTGGAGATTTTGAGTGCTCTTCTGGTTTCAAAGTTTGTTGGTTGTTTGATTTATTAGTAACTTTGTGGTGAGGGGCATACCGACCTCTTCAAAGTTCATTATTGATTCACGGCTATTATGGGTTAAAAGGAGTTTCATAAATAATATAATACGCGTTATCTCGTTTCGGTTGCTAAATTTAATAAACACGTATATGTATATTTCGGCTTTTGTAACAATATACAAAACAGATACTGAATAATTTCAATCGATCATATTTTAGAAAGGGTTGTAAATAATTGCACTTTGTGTTAGATAGTATTCATTTGGTACAATTGAACTTTTATTTCGATAGTTTACACTTTGGATTAGATAGTATTGACTTAGTACACTCAAACATTGATTTTAATAGTTTACACTTCGTCACAGATTCTTTAAACAAAGTGAGTTAAGTTGTAGTAGGTTATGTTAAAGTTGGTCTGGTTTGGTTTGTGTATTGTATTTTAATGCGTGGAACAAAGACATACTATCGATTTCAAAGTGTGAGTATTTATTTATATTGAGTGAAAACTATTTTATCTATATGAAAATATTTTTTTGTAAGTGTAATATATTTCTTCAGTGTTAAAATATATTTTATTATGTGGGATCACTTTATTTTTAGTGAAAGAATTTGTATTTTGTGAAGTGTATTTGTTATAATAGAAAACTATTTTTATGAAAGTGAATATAATCTTAACAAAAGTGCATTTAATCGTAAGCCTTTTAGAAATCTTTAGTCGAAATGTACAGAATTTGAAGGATTTTTTAGTGTCACTAAATCGTATTTAAATAATCCTATTCAAATTTATTAACGAGAGCATTGTCATCAGTTGGTAATGCGATTAGCGAAGCCGGTCCTGATTTATAATATCAAATGTGAAGGTACTACAAAACAAATTGTGTTTTATTTTATTTTTTGAAACAAATACTTTTGTTATATACATAATAATAATCGACCGACTCAAATATTTTTGGGTGCGGTGGCTACGGGCACAAATCCCTGAACGATTTTTTTCTTAATTTGATTTTTCAAACTAATTATTTGTGCGTGAAAGAATAGATGGTTTTGATACATTTCTTTCTACCTAACCAACAAAGAGAAAATAATTAGCTGTGTACGTTGTCCTTTCCAAGTCCCATCCTTCTATTTTTCATTTAGAGAGTTTTAATGAGTAACCATCATTTGCTTTAAAACAACTTCTTTAGAAATGATCTATTACATTTCAAAAACGACTAATAATCATTCGTACATACTATCTATTACCGCATTAAAGATTACGATAAAAAAAAATTTATACTTCCAAATTATCAATTTTGGTAATCCATCATTTAGTAGTAAATAAAACTTAAATATGAAATTTATTCACTTTCCTGTTTCCTATCAGCTAGATTTTGGATGTCAATACTTCATTTTTTCAAGTATAAATAAATGCCTCTTATCTTGTTTTATGTTTCATATATTTTCATGTATTTTTTTAGATTCTTTCTCGCAAGATTTTTTATTTTGTATTCCCCCAACTCAAACCAAATTAGTTTTATGTAGTGACAAAATAACATTTTTTCCAATATTTTTCATAAAGAGGTTTTCTTATTATTATATAAAGTTTTTTAAGATATATAAAGTCAACCCTGTTTTGTATGTCAAATCATCATAGTTTATTTACAAAAACACCATTATGTCGGATGCCAATAGACAGTAGTTTTTAATGTCAGGTTACATTTCGTTTGAGAGTGTTGTCCTTTTAATTTATATGATCTTCATTTAAAAATTCTGAAACATGTTCTACATTATATTTGTTATTTGCTCCTCTGCCCATCAATTCTCAATGACTCCTCCGTAACTATTGCACCCTGCTTACTACTGTATCTAGCAACCTTCTTTTAAAGTCCAGGTCTCCAGTTATTTTGTCTTAGTCTTCCTCCACATTAGGGATCCATCTCTTCTTGAATTGCTATTTTATTAGTTTTCTCTGAAATAATCATTTTGATATTTTTGTGTAACTTTTCATGTAAGTATTTTATATATAAACCCGGCATGCGTTGCAAAGCCAATCATAGAAAGAAAGAGTTAGTATGTTAATTATGTTTAAGTGCTTTTGAATTAAAGGTCTGCACGGGCCGAAATTTCATAAAATTACCTGGTCTGAGCCCGTCATCTTCAGGCCCTGCCCTACCTAAGTCCAACTCTCAATATCACACTTGTTACCCAAACCCGATTCGAAGCCCAGATTTATTTTTCTCATCCCGAAAAAAGCCCGATTTTTTTAAATCATTTTTACTTTTCAAACAATATATGTTATTGTTATCACATTTCCAACAATATTCATAGCACATGTGAAATAAATTATTTAAATTATGAATACTATTGTCTTATGGCTGACTCACGACCCGAACATGGTGGGGAACATTTTTCTTAAATTTGAGTTCCTTACCTTTTGAATAACTTTCCGAGATGTCGTTGTTTGTACTATTTGATTCTTTTTTTTGGATTTTAGATTTAAAATTTTTTTCTTCAAAAACCTTCACGGGTGTGCGCACAACAACTCACCAAGTTTGATCGAAATCGGATGTATGGTAAATGAACGCATATTGGACAAACAAACATTCATTTATATATATAGAAGATATATCATTAAAATCATTATCTGGCTTTTAGTAACCACTTTTTCCATATGATATGGTGTTTTTTTCCGATTCGTGTTCTAAACAATAATATACAACATATATATATTGTATTGGAATTATTAATCAAATGTGCCACGATTTTCATAAATTGATAATCTGTTAAACAGCCACTTTAGATATTTAGGAATATAATTCCAAATGTTGTATGATTGGCGTGATTCAGCTGTAAGAATATGATGACGATGATGATGATATGTGATGATTATGCAGTTCCAGAGACTCGGTCCATACGTGTCTTCAGTTCAGTGACCGTCAACAGAATAATCAGCTTGACCGGTGGTGACAGAATGAATCCCGTCTTTTTGTTCATATATACTGTCGTCGGCTGTCTGTGTTATTAATTGGCCAATATGCCTAGTCTGTATTGCTGACTTGACATAAATACTGACAAGTATAATGTTTCATAAATCTGCAGCGTCATGTATTGCTACAGGTGCCCCCTTTCTAGAGGTTAGGGAGTAACCTTAATGAAATTCTTTTATGGGGCTTGGCGAGTGTATTTTGTAGAAATGTTGGAGAAGGGTTGTGGTGGTCGCTGAGGTTGTTAGGTCAGTATATATTATAATTGAACGATGATATCAAAATGTAACACCAGTTTTACTGAACAGTATATTTCGACGTAAGAAACAATGTGATGCTAAATTTGAAATTATTAAGCTAATTTATAAAAATCAATGTGGGTTTGTTCGTATTTTATGCACTGCCATACCATTCATCCGATTCCGTTAAAACTTTGTGAAGTTGCACGAAAGATATAGGCATAGTACAATCAGACCCGGCCCTGCTCGAACCCGACTCTCGACGTTTTAATTTTTAACTTACAGTAGGTCTTATTATATATACAAATCAATCTCACAATCTAGATATATCTAAAATCTAAAAAAAAAAAATCTCAAATAAAGAATTAAATTCGTACAAATAGCGACATCTCGGAAAACCTTCTGATTTATTGTGTACGCACCAGACAGAAAACAAAAAATATTGTGTGTCCAAAAGCACTTCAATAAACAGAATGAAAACACGAACACTGCTTTCTTTAAGTGGCATTCCAGTGCATGCCGGGTACTCACTAATGAGTTATAAAAAAACATAATTTCGTAATATACATTGAGCGTTATAAACCAACTATGCATCAGACGACAGTGGCTGAAATTGTTAAATAATTCCGAAATGTAGGGATCTTAAAACAAACTTTCAACTTTATTGGTGTTTTTACTATCAAAAAACCCTAGTTCAAACGCAGGCAAATAAAAAAATGATAAATATTGGTAAAAGTTTTTTTTTATCCTGTGACCTGGCTGCTTTCTGTATAATTACGTTCGACGTATGTTGGTTATTATCACCACAGGCCTCAAATTATTCTCGTATGCTTGAATATAGGCCATTGCTTTTATATTTGATATTTTCAGTTCCTTATATATTATATGGAAAAACCTAGTAACTAATTTCATTTTTCCTAGATGAAAAAAAGTCTGTATGTATTTAAAATAAATGTAGAATTATATTGATTATTCTTCTCTAACTGATATTCTTTTAGAAACAATATATTTTCTCAAAGGGGATAAGAAGGGTAAAATCATAAATCGCATCGGCTTCTACTAGGTATAAAAAATTATTTCCACGTAGAATGGATTGCCAATATGACAAATGTTTTATATATTATGTAAAAACATAAAAGTAAAATAATAAAAATATGATAAATGTATTCTGATCACTTTTTTAGGCAAGACATCTAAGATGAAATTCATTAGATAAGCTTAATTTATATTTAGCTGTACAATACGTAATTACTAACAAAGTTAACATAGATAATAAATTATTCAACCTTGGTAAAAATGGTTGGTATTGGTGTAAAAAAAACCGTTGTTATCAAGGTTATAATTTTCCCAAATTAATTGGTACTCGTAATAATTCACGACACACCTTAAAGCCTTGTACAAAAATTCACAGCAAACACACGGCTCACTGGCCGAAAAGGCGCCGTATTAAACTTTTGCTTGTCATATTTTGTACGGAGTGTGATCACGATTACAAATAGAGATGGGCAGTATAAACATAGAGCACTTCATAGTCTGTGTATTTTTTTACCAAGAACATTAATAATAATTTTTCATTAAACTTTTATAAATAAAAATTCAACCTAAAATTACTTTCTTTTCAATTACGTTTCTGGGTAACTTTTCTACTTTACTAGTAGTGTAAGACACTCCCAGCACAGCGTTTCCTCTTTTTTAAGTGATAATAGGCTTTGGGTCTAGATAAACTCTCCGGAGAGTCCACAGTAAAACCCCCAGTCTCAGCGGTGAATATCTTTATTGCAGTTCAGTGACTTGGTAAATGTTACTGATCATACGGTTGATAGAGTTGATTAGAGTTTACTTTCTAGCTTTTAAAAAGACATACTCCCTCTTGCTCAAGTGAAGGTCTGTCTTTCACTTTTACCACCAAGAGTCCGGCCTAACGACACAGCTAGGTACTGCAGGGATTGTAAGTTTAACCACTGATTGCGGAATAAACCCCGCCGTCCAAAAATACATCAAAAAATTCAAACGCAACTTCCGGAATTCACCAAAGTATCACGACATAAATCGAAGAAGGAAGCATTGGGTGTCCTCGAGAAATTTTGGCCGACTACCTACTAGAAGTAATAATGGTTAGGACATTAGTCGTCTGCTTTGAGGCCTCTGGCGGTTGAAAATGGTATGAAACTATTATTATTGAGTGAATTCGCCTTATCACGTGGAAGATGAGCGATACATATTAAAATTGCTTTTCGCAAAAGACGAGCGACGATGGTTTTAGAATTCAGGGTTCACCTGACAAAATTGGATCGTATCATCTAGTATATTAAAAGATTTGTCAATTCTTTTAACAATTTGCGAATGTGCCATAGCGTAATAAATTAAAAAAAAGTTATATTTGACCTGTTATTTCGTAATTCGTTTAATAAACTTAACGAAAAATTACTCAGAAATGTTTCTAAATGATTAATTTGAAGAGTATTTCATATGTGGCACTGAAGAAGCAATTTTTAGCACTTACCTAAGATAATAAAATGTATTTTTTGTGAATTGTAAAAAAAATATATTAACCATCAATTCAGACAAATTCCTCAGCTGATAGTATCAAGTTTAATGAAAAAAACTGCATCTAAAATAAGAGTAATATTGAATTATTGGAGCATCTCTAGTTATAAACATACGTTGCGGCAAATTTACTCCCATATCAACTCAAAAGTCATAAAATCCGACAGACAAACCAGAGTGTGGAGTGTAGTTATAATGAATCTGCTGTTCATTGCTGAAAATTTCTGTGAGTTTGTGCACTCTATTTTGTTCGAAAGTTTGAGATATTATGATCGTAGATTTTATAACTCATAAAGTTATACAATTTTCTGTTGACTATACAAGTTTATTAGAATCAACTTATT
Organism: Himalopsyche phryganea; assembly: GCA_022494535.1. NCBI lineage: Eukaryota > Metazoa > Arthropoda > Insecta > Trichoptera > Rhyacophilidae > Himalopsyche > Himalopsyche phryganea. The sequence goes on along the minus strand of JAGVSL010000120.1, from coordinate 1,247,612 downwards.
TTGAATATTGTTAAACTTTTCAAATAAAAACATGTGAAATAGAATAAAATAATTACATCTCGGTGAATACTGCATGCTATGGCTGTTGATGGTTTTCTGAGAGTTAATTTAACAATTTTCTTTGATACTTTTCATATGGCAATTTCCGATTCTCTAACATATTTTACATTATTGTCATTTTTCAAACCATATTGATTTTTTGACAATTTTCAAGAAAATGCAACTTCAAACGGTATTTTTATAAAATATGATTACTAAATAGCTTAAATAGATGTTGATGTACAAAGCAACTGATAAAAGAAGTAATAAATTTAATCTGATCTTCTAAGATACAATATTTTTTGGTGTGGGTTACGTCCCTTTTCCTTTCCACAGTCGAAATGCAAATGAAAAACGTCTGCAAGTGAAAACCGTCTGGAAAAATCAATAAACATGCAAATTACCATTTGAGTGGTTGATCAGAATGCCTTCAATTTGTTTGAGACCGTATACTCGTGGAGCTAAAACTTGAAACGGCTTGCAGTAAATTGCTGTTTTAAAAGCTTTTAACCAGATAACTATGTTAAATATCATATTCGCGATTCTTTCACAAAAGTTGTAGTTATATTGATTTAATTAGACAAAAGAGAACATGTTGTGGAATTATTTCTGATAGCAAAGGATGGCATGTAATCGATTGACATAAAATTTAGTCTCAATATAAAAATAAATAAAATAAACTGGATAACATCGAAATATCTTGAAAAAGAAATGAACAAGCAAACCGTATTATCTTACCTATGTATTATTAACAAACTAAATAACTAGTACCATATAATGAACAGACTTAATGACTAGCAACATTAAATTATAAGAAAAAGATAAAAATATTGACTAGTTTCTAGTCAAGTTAAAAAATAAGTTTTGAGTTATATAATGCATATCATTTTTTTACCTTTTACAAGCAATACCCTTTGGCAAAATAGCCAAATTCCTATAAATTATTAATATTTAAGTTAACAAAACAAAAAAAAAATTCTCAGAAGTTATTATTTTCCCGATATTTTAATAAAACATTGTTTGCGGTTGACACACACACATATTCAACATTGTTAAGTTGATATCTGTATTATAGTATATCTATATTATACTTCTATAAAAATAGATAATAATGTTTAGAATAGTTGAGTTGGATATTTTCTACAATAATAACAGATGTGATAGAACGATATGAATCCATATTGCATCGTTTAATTTATACTTTATAACTTTTTTATGGTATGCGTTTATCTTTTTTGTTTCAGGGAATGTCTCAACTCTCTGTGATGGGTTTCGTCATTTACATAATAGCATCTCTGTCAGCGATAGGAATGATGTTCGACAGGAGATCAGGGGCTGTTTTCCTGGAACTTGTTAGATGTGTGATTTTAGCCTTTATGTCGCAGAGATACATGGCATCGGGATGGGACAAAGCCTTCATGGTGCCTTTGCAACTATTTTATGTAACGTCAGCAATTTGGTGGTGCCTTTACGGATTCAATGTAATGGAGATCAAAGAGAAAAAGAAAAACTCGTAGAAACATCATATCTATAGTTTTTGGTTTTTTTTATATTGTGCTACGAAGCGTAGCTATAGATTGCATCTACGACGCAAAAGTTTATGTATTTTTTCTCGAATGTATTGTTGTTAATATATTTGCATATTGAAAGCCTAGCTGAAAACTAGATGACAATACAGATGATAGTATTTAAATTTAGAGGGTTTATTAAAACACAGGGTTTGTGAACTTTGAATGAATTCCTTTGATATTTTCTCTAGACATACTATAATATTTAAACTGGTTTAATTATTATGAAGATGGTATTAGGTAATTTGGTATTGTATGCATAAAATAAATATAGCTAGCATTCTATGATAGCCAATGGGATAAAAGCTGATTGATATATTAAATAAATTATAACATTGTTTATGCTATTTCGAAGAGTAAAAAGTGATTGATTTTATAAATGACTTATATTAACCCGAAGTTGGTTCATAGCAGCGATATGCAAAATAATTTGAAATATAAATCAATTAGAGTTATTCAAAATTTATTGTTTTCAATATTTTACACCTTAACCAAAGTCCAACTTTCTGTGCCTTAAGTTGTACAAATAATATTACCTGTTTACAATAAATTAATGTAGAAATTTAATAACTGCAATTATAAATATAATATTACAATCATAGGATTTACAGTCAATGTAAAAAGTCAATTAAAATGTTGTGCATCCATTCGAATAATGTATTAGTTTGTTTAAATAGTATGATATTGTTTTAAAACTTTAACTTTTGTTTATTATAGACTTAGTACACGACTACATCATTTAACATAGTGTCGGTTTTGAATTATTATTAAGGAAATTTGCGAATTTAGACGAAGTTTTAGAGCAATATTAAGGTATACATTATTATAGTTCTTCAGTTGAAGTATTGTTAGATGTATGTTTATAATTCATTTACTTTACAAGACGTGAGTTGAAATTTTCAGGTGGGCTTCAAAAATCCAATTAACACTGAATATAATCTATGGAGTAAATTATTATAAATTTTCTTCTTCTCCGGTTTTCCTTTTCAAATCATATAAATATGTACCAAGCTGTAAACAATATCGCATTTACATATCACTACCATAAAGATACAAATATGTATAAATATAATATATTGTATATGACAGAGCAATTTGATACTATAGAAGACTTCAAATTTAATGTTTGTACTTAAATATAATACGTATATCAGTATCAATTTTAGAGAACACTGGAAATATGTCGATGAGAAAAAGAAGATCTATCAAAGGTTAATGCCACACATACATTTATTTAAATACCGAAAAAAGATGACGAATATATTTTTATCACGTTGAGTTTTTTATTCGGTTGTGTGAATTTCATTTATATTCTGTATATGTACAGAATTTTACTTTGTTTAAATACATTTTTTCACCTTCTGAAAAAGCAACTTTCGGCAAAACTTGTGATCCTTTATAAAATTAATTGTTTACGGTTATTCCAGCGTGAAAAATTCGTTAATCTATTATGGAATCAACCAATGTTTATTATTGTTCTAAAACAATCTGAATAATTCGATTAAATATACACAATATTATTGTTTATTCAGCGAGCGATGTATTTACAGTAAATATTTAAGCTTCAATTATACCAATGAATCCAATGTAATCACAAGTAGTATTATTTTATAAATATAATCTGTCATAAACATATTATACGTTTTGACAAATTTCATATTGTTTCACCAATCATATTAGCCCAGAGGTTTCATTTAGCAAATACGTGCATTGTTTTAAAACTGCCACATTTTATTGTAATTTGTTTGATTTTGATGACGAAACTTTTGAAAAAACATTCAACAATAATAATATATTACAAACAATGTATTTAGTGTTTTACGTTCGTCTGAAAAGTAGATTGTAAAATCTTAATATAGTGGACCAATGCTGTAAAACATAACGGATCAATGATCCTTCTATGTTTTTTAATTCGTAGGAGATTGCAATGAGCGGTTTTTTTATTTATTAAATAAATAATATCACACATTTAAATAAAATACAAGGAAAGTGTCCACCACTTGATAAAAACACGATACTGAATGTATTATGATGCACCGTTGGGAAGTGGCTTAGCTTAAGTTAAATCATCGGCCGGCTAGCGTTAAAACTTTTCATTTGCTAATCGAGCACCTAAATTTGTATACAAACAGTTTTTTAACAATTGTCGTTATATCGAGGTCCGTTGTATTAAGTTTTTACTGTACCTTATATTTTGTAATGGTGAAAAAAATGAAATCTTGAGATACATTATGTATAATATGTTTGTATGCAGATTTGCTTATCGAATATTTTAATGTGTTTGATATGTCATTAAAATTGTATTGCTTCATAGCTCAATAAAAAATAGTTTATTTTTAGTTCGTAGTAATGTTACATGTTAAATAGACTGATAGATTAATTATGATTTGGCAAAGCGTGTTTTTTAATATTTAAGTTTATATTATATGTTATAAAATGAAATTATTTATCAATAACCCTATGGTTATTCTTTGATCAAATTAAATATTTATTGAATTTGAATGACTTTCTATTTTTTGAAAAATTAGCACAAAACGACACTTTTTTTCAAATATAGAGAATTATGCAAGAAACTAGGTGATGACAAACAATATGAATGTTAATTGAATATATTACGATAATCATTGAAATTAAAGTGTAATGGAATTTTCTAATAATGCAGAATAAAACTAACATTAGCTATTATGTATATAAAAGGCCAGGCTTGTCTTCGAAACTTACATGAAAGAGAAGAGATAGATAAATACAAGTGCATTGGCATGTCTTTTAAGATTGAGATTCTGCTCAGTTGTAACATTTTTTACTCGTTGAATTTTCAAGAACAAGAAATTTAAGCCAGCTGAAATCCACCATTACAGAAAGTTAACAAGAAATGCTTCTTCGATATGTATAGTACTTATTACGGAATGCTCAGAAAAGTCTTCGTCATTTGAATAAATCGATCATGAAAGGTATTTGTATGAACTAAAACATAAATCATGTTGTGTTTTGAAGTGCCGATGTCAGATATTGACTATTTTGACTTTAGTATCAGAAAGTACTTTCCAATGTTCATTCTTTTAAAAGTGGTAATCTCTATGTTAGCCCATTTAAAATGTATGAAAGAAGAGAAAATCTATAGTGATGTCAAAATAATGTGTCGGCATATTTAATACCAAGAAAAATTTATATTACATAAGCGGTTCAGATGTTGATATGTACCATAAGCAAGAAGTGTTTATGTTCACTTGGGCAGTTCTAACACAAAAAAATCACCACCGTCTTTGGCAACAGTAATCTGAAAGATAATTATATATATTTTAATTGATAAATACACAATCGCCTCTACTGAACAATTGATAAATTTGTCATAGGCACTTGTGGCATTAGGCCGCAGATATAAAATATTATTTGTATTTCATTTGGTTTTTAAAATTAACGACCTGACCCATAAAATTGATGGTGAACGGATGAAACCGTACAGGAAAAAAGCGGACACACAGTAGAAATTCACATTTAAAAAACTTCTTATCGTTTCATGAGTTTTTCAGCTTTAAAAAATGCTTTAAAAATCGGTTTTTTAATTTTAATTAACGTCAAATAACAATTTTCAGAAACTCAGAACCTCCAAACGACGAAAGATTCATTTGTTGCTTTCTATCTCTGTTTGAAAGTGTTGAGTTCATGTGACTTCAGTACTCAGTAATTTCGTCTGTCCTTTTTTGTATGTGACTTTTTTTAGAAAAGAATTTTCTATTACATACAGTAAAAATACATTTATGCATTTTATTCAACTCATTCACTTAAATATATTTTAATCTCCAAAACTAGTTTGGAGGAATGATATTTTATACTATGAATTTATTGTATTCGAATGTCTTGATAGAACGTTTTTGATTAATTATATTATTATGTACAGTAAGTGGCTTAGCTAACAATTCAGGGCATACTATATAAAGCATATCTCTCACTAATGTATCGGAAGTTATTATTAATTATTATGCTTGTTAATTGTTTGAAAATTGCGGAAGCCATGTCGTGAAACGTGACGACAAGGAAATTGTTCATGTATTTTGAACGTTAGGTTCAATAATGAGCTGTAAACATTACGTAATAATTGATTCGTGTGATCAGTCGTAGTCAACTAGTCAAGTCAGTGGTGAAATACAAAATAATATGGACTTTAAGAACAATCGCGAGACAAAAACTTGAATAAATTTTGTCATTTTAAGATTATTAATAATCGCTTCTAATGTGCGCTAATTAACAGTCAATTATTGACGAAAAGACGGGATGGTGTTTTTTTAAACATTTTTTTTACTAATTACTCAAATTTATACAATGGTAAAGATCGGTTTCAAAGAATACGCGGAGTTGAAAATGCACGCGATTATGCTGATTCTTCAATAAAAAAATAGTCAAAAACAATTTTAAATTCATTAAAAATATTCAAGACAAAATAAGATTTGGAACCATTTAATAATAAGTAAATGTAAGTATCATTGGTAAATAATGTTATGTAAGATGATGACGTGTTTTTCTGAAAGATAAATTTAGTTTTGAAAGTTAAGTTTTTTTACATATTCCTTAAATAAGTATACGTCTTTCAAAACCAAAAATACAACTACAACATATTTTACAATACTATCAAATTATTTTGAAGTCAGAGAAAACTATAGCTTTTTAATCAAATAAAAATACGAATATAAAGTTGGCGATGGGCCTGACTTAGGTACGTTTTGTGTATGACCCAAGGGTTCATGAATCGCTCCCGTCTTCAACCAATCAGATGGACTCCCGAAAGGCTGTTGATGACCATCTATTATGATGTATTCAATGAAATGACATGATACACAGGTTAACAATCACATAGTTTGAGAGGAGACGGAGAATCTAAATAGCGTGTAGTGGCAATATGCCTCGAATAGGAAAAGCTATTGATTAATGCTTTGCTTAATAATGCAAATATTTCAATTCAACATTTGCAATTAGATGCAAGCTTTGCATAAAATGTTCTCGAATAATAAATACTAGTTCATATTATATTCTTACAGCGTAATCACCTTAGACGTGTCCTAATTAGACTTCCTCTACCTGAACTGCGAACAGCGAGCAGAAAATGTCAGGTAAGACAACTAATGACAATATTATACTGAGAAATGCTTTTATCTAGAGTAGGAGACATCGCCAACCGTTTTGAAAATTTTCATAATACTATCAACTTCAAAGTTCCTAGAAAAGGAAAATTAAAACCCTTTGAACTCTTAATAATTTACAACGTTTTCCAAGAACTTTCAGGAAAACAGTTTATCTTTCAATATCAAATTACCCCCTAAAGAAACTACGAATTTTCTTGATATTTTGAAAGTTGTAATGAAATAATTGTGTACGGGCTATTCCACATTTTTATAAAAAAACAAATATTTTATTTATTAATATGATTTGTAAGCCAAGGAAAGAAAATATCCAACATAAAATATTATGTTTCCACTGGAGAGCCATACCTTTTTAAGCAACCTTCTCGGATTCCATACGAGACAGAGTAAACACATACTAACTATAATATAACATATAATACTATATATAAACTAAAAATATATAACGTAAGCCCTTAATATGTAATGTTTTTGTTTATGAATTTTTAATTGGGTTTTCTCATGCTATGTAAAATTATGTTTATTGAATTTATAACTTTGAGGGGATGAAAAAAATATTTAATCATATATAAATTCCAATTGAAGTAATAATGAACACAAATTAAATTTTAAATGTACAATTTAACATATGCAATTAACATTAATGACCAATCCCGGGATCCCGTGATTGAGAAATTCTGAATCCCGAAATCCCGGTATCGTAAAAAGGGTTCGGGATTGGATGCCCTAACCGCCACCAATCTGTCCTCTTACTTGCCCCAATGACTAAGAATGTTAAAAAGTGTCTTGGCAAAACAATGATAATTTAACTTTAATAATTAAACACTGATAACAAAAGTTCATAATTTTGTCATCTCCAGTTAGACTATAACGCTGATCAGATTGCTTGATTGAATCGGAAATGGTACAGACATGCCGCATGAATGTTTTAGCAAGTGTAAGAATTGAGATCGAAGGCCATTTAACGAATATCAAAAATGGATATCAGCGAAGAAAATCAATATAAAGAAAAGCTGTAGATAAAAAGCATAGATATAATGATGATGATCATACGAAATTACAAAGTGTGACTATTTTTGTTTATGTTTATAAAAGATTTTTTAATCATTTTCCTTTTTGGCGTTAAAAAATCCGTTTTCATCTTGAAGAGCAGTTACCATTTATTAAAAGTTATTACTGCACGAACCTCTTCCAAAATTAAATGGGTTTTTCTTGTAACAAAAAAAGCAATTTACTGAAATTCTGTAGAAATACGTGTTCGGCGGTAAATGTATTCATAAAAATAATTGTTTATGAATTTGCAAAGAATATCGCCGTTTCACGTCGCCGCTTAAACCTTTGAATTCATTTACACTTTATCCACGGCTGACTCAAATGTAGCGCGTAACTGAGTTGAAATAAGTTTTATGTAAAAATAATTTATATCTAGCGGCAGACGCTTATCGAGATTTTTTCTGGTATTTCGTATCAACTTTCTCGTTTGTACAAAAAAGATAAAAAGCACTAGCACATCAGTAAACATTTCGTAGAGCAATTCTGTAGATTTTAAAGCATTACTATATTACGATTATAATTTTAAAAGATGTGGAATTCGTATACTATTGACATTCAATAAATATCACATGTTATTGTAAAAATTTAAATATATCTTTACAATAGATTTCAGGAAGTAAACAGTAAATATAAGTAGGTATTCAGTGGCGTAGCTAATGTTTAGTGGAGCAACAGTTATTTGTTATTTTTGTATACCAGAATATCTCTAGAACAATTAACAACAGTATGTGCTTACATACAAATCAAAAAATCACCACCTTATCCTTCTAAGAAGAAAAACTCAAAGCTAGCTCATTTTCAATCGGTGAAGCATTTTTAAAAGTTGTAAATTAAATATTTAACGAAGCATAATTAACTTCTAGACATTAACTTAGCCATGTAATTTTAGTGTACAGAAAGAAGTATTGCCCAATTTGCCCAATCTGTGTGAAACCACCGGCATTGATATTTTTCCAAAAAAAAAAAAAAACGAGTATTTAAGTGTCTTGGTTTGGTTATGTGTATTATTTGTATACATTCGTTCATTGTTTGTAATAATTCCACTGGGAAATTATTCGACATCAATACTTTCCAATATATGCATCAATGTGTAATTTCTACGGTAAGATTTTTTGTTTTAGACGTGAGATAAGCCCCATTATATTACCATTATTGCAATTGCAATATGTGTGCAAACACTAATACAGCTATTCCATTAAATATCAAAACAATTCAATATTTTTTTCATTAATAATTATTTAAACGTAGATCTTAGCAACCGAATGGCTATAATTTTTTTAACATAAAAATACTTGTTTTTTTCTCATTTTGGTCGCACGTCGCCGCGGCATAACTGGAATCGTCGGTTGTGGTGCACCGGTTGCGGAGCACTGCAATAAACCATGAAAACTGATCAATATATAAAAACCCTGGTTATCCTGCTCACTTGGAATATCGTAAATATCAAGATACATCATCAATGATAAAATATACCGAGATACAATGATTTTATAAATTCCTTGTATAGCGAAGAAACAATACAATGGGAAAATATGAGTGTATCCCATCACGAATGAAATGGTACAGTATTATAATAATTGTTTCTTTGTAGTTTTTTCAGGGAGCGATGAAGAATACAGAAAGAGCAATGTAAAAACATTTTACTTTTATTATGCAAAGGTAACAGAAGTTAAAAATATCTCACTGGCATAAAGATATTTAAAAAAAAATGAAAGTTTATTCTTTAGTGAGATGTAACTATTATACCTGTAAGAATTTCTGCGACTCTTTCAAGAGAAATTTTCCAATATTCGTTTTCGAAACTTAAACATTAAAACAATTAAAATTTACACTTTCTTCAGTAAATATTCATTGTTTGTATAAATTGGACCATGAATTAATAAGTTTTTTCAATCATTTATCAACTTTGTAATTAATAGTAGGATAGTATTTTGTTCTACAAAATTTTATTACATGGCTGAGTCATTTCGGCTTGACGCCGTCGTCTGAACTATACTTAAACTTATATTAGCTTAGCTATATATACTGCTTAGAAGAGATAGACAATCATGATAATAATCTCCTTAATGACAAAACAAACATTAATCCATCACCCTTACTTATATCATTAAAAAAAGCCCATGTAATTATGCATAATCAATAAAATTTCAACGCAATTATTTTAACGACTAATTAATAACACCACGTAAGCTGCTTTTCTAAAAACACAATTAGTACCTTAAATGATTTAATTTTAAATACATATTACGATGCTTGAATACGTAAGATGACATAATATTGTCTATCTCTTCTAAACAGTATATATAGCTAAGCTAAAATAAATTTAAGTATGGTTATGACGATGGCGTCAAGCCGAAATAGCTATCAATTACCTAATAAAATTTTGTAGAACTAAATACTTTTTTATTTTATCCTATTATAATGGAGTTACACCAAGTATATGTCAATTAAATTAATAACTTAATTTAATTATTGAAAACAATTATTCAAACCTTTGCTTTCTTTGTATTGTCATTATAATATTTATGAAAAGAATCGATGGACTTAGTGTCCTGAAGGAAGTAAACCAGAAAGATGTCAAGCAATATGTGATGTGTTTCGACTGCGTGGAAGATATCTGGTTAAGAGTAAGGAAGTCTTTGATGATGGAAAAGGATATGAATCAATGAATTGAAAACGTAGTGTAGGACAAATCTCGTCAGAAAACACCAAATCAAGTGATATCACCAGGGAATTTATAAATTAAACTTGTCCTCTATTTTATACATTTTATATGTTTTATGAGAACTATTTTATTGTTAGTTATTTTGGTATCACACCATGTTCACAAACATGATGAGTAATAGCAATCTATTGAGTTTAGCGAGAATTATTAACTAAGCAATTTCGGTATGTCCCCATCGTCAGACCTATCGCTATCATAAAAGAGTTCTATCAATATAAAATCCTGCTCAATTAATATTTTCAATCACATCTAAAATTGAAAGAAAACTTTTAAACTGTGAACATCCATTAACACCGATGTCTCACATAATTAAATCTTTACATTACGATAAATTTTCCTAAAATTGATAAAAAAACAACGATGGGTTCACCACGTCTAGGTAAATATTAAAATTGGGTTTATTATACTACACTACCACGAGTTTCAGAATAAACCAATTATCATTTATATATGGAGTAGAGTCTAATACAGTACAAAGATAAATACTTTAAGCCGCAATTAGTTTAATAGTGTTTGTTTTATTTTATTATGTAACTTTTCAGGCAATAAAACTTTCGCTAATGTAAAAAAATATTTTTCACGGTATTGTTGTTGAAACAATTGTACTTTCCATTTGGTTTCGGCTCAGCAAATAATGAAAATTAATTATGGACACTTAAGGTATGATAAGTAGTTTCGCTTAGGTAGCGTTTTCTCGCAGGTAAAATTAAAGAGGAATTATTTCCGTCCTGGGTCAGAAGAACTTGTAAGGAAAAAAGGTAATTCCATGAGCGGGGTCTTATACAATAGATTACATTTTTATAGCGTCCTTGTAAAGTGGAGTTTTTTTTCATTTAGAACTTGTGCTAATAATGCATTTTGTTCGAGATATATACATTTTCAGAAACAAATGAATTTCATACTCATTTTCAAACTTAAGCTTTGTGAAAATAATATAATATGTAATGGAAAGCTTGAAACAATACAAAAATGCCAGTATTTTATTTTACATTTGCTTAAAATATATAATATATGTACAAAAATGCACCTGCAAAAAAAAAAAATAATAAAAATAGTTCAATGTATCTCAATACACAATAGCATTGTCTAATTAATGCTTAGAATAAATGTTATATTACAAACATAATTTAATTGCACATTAATAAATATTTATTTATTCGAAATCTGCCATAAATTTAGTTAAAGTTACAAGCTTTGAACTTTAAACATTTATTCTAACAATAAGAACGGTTTTTATTTGTCAATAGAATGATTTTAATTAATTATGGAATACATTTTTGATATGATCAACGGGTATCATCAGTTGATAATGCTTGCGTTGAGTGAATCTGACCATAATAATAAATGGGGAATTAGTAATGGTTTCAAGCCAAGAATTGACAATTAACACCTTAAAAGTGAGACATTCCATTAAATTCGTTTTTCAGTATACACAGTATTTTCACAGGAAGATCTTTGACATCTATCTGAAGACATATATATTTTTTTCTTTTTGCATAAGAAACAGTATTATTAACACAGTAAAGAATAATCAGCACCATTAACTAGCCCATTTTCCCCCGAATTGTTTTTGGAACAAAGAGTACTTCAACTGAGTAAAAATCACGTTTTTATATATTTTAGTCAAAAAAAAGAAAAACATTTCAATTTTTAACTGATTTCTAAGCCCAAATATTGATGTTTTATGATTAGTAGATATATAATATATACAAAAAAATGAAAAAGTCTCAATGAGTTAAAATTTTATTATGATTTAGTTAAGAATACTGAAGCGTGCTACATTAGATGCACGCAAGTTGAAAATAATATAATTCAGCAACAGATTAATTCTGAATTTTCTCAAATGTCTACAACATTTCTTTTTAAAAGAAAGCTTTGATGAAAAGAAGATATTTCAAAGAAATTTATGTACCTATGCTTATTTTAAATTAAAAAGTAAAAGTAAAAAATATACTTCAATAATTAGTTCTTAATTGGTTAGAAACTTTGCTTATTTAAAATGATTTATTTCTTCTTTGTTAAAATAAAAAACGAATAATTGTGGTAACTTTTATTGATTGCATACTTACAAATGAATTAAGTGTTTTCCTTAAAAGATTTAAAAACTTTTCTCTTGCCTCAAATTGTAACGTTGACTTTTACGTAAAGGTTTTTATTAAAAAAACGAAGAAAATTTGTTTCAAATATTATTGGTATATTTCTTTTGGTTTTCTATGTATATTTTTCTTCGATTTTTATACACCGCTACCATTTTATATGGACGTGTTTCTTGAATACACGCCTAGTCACCTCAATAACTGGATATGTTTTTGAAATGAGGGAAATGAAGTGTACGAAAAAAGACATTTTTTCTTAAACTTTTCTAAAGTGCGTGACTGCGTGTTTATTTTACTAATATAATATTTTTTTTAAATAATGGTTGTATTCAGATTAAACTTTAATCAATTGAATTACATATTTATATTTATAACGTATATGGACCTACGTTGATGCGAATCTACAAGAAAGAGATGGATTGGACAAAAAGGTTCAGTAGAATATTCTCCGCGATAGCAATACCTCGCGCCAGATGATTTTTTTATGGCCATACATAATAAATAACGCTTACGGCACAACAACCCGCTAAAGTCGACGCATTGAAGCCAACCATTCAACAAGAATGTGTATAAATACCGAAATAGATTTTTTTCAAACAAATAGATAGTGATCTACTCATTATTAGTCTTTTCGTAATCACAATCCTTCTGTACTTCCCTCTCTGAAAAAACAGCTTGAGCAATGTTCTCCTTATGCTGAAATAATTCATTGTAAGTTCCTAAACTTTAAATGGTTACAAATAAAATAGAAGAATAGTTGACATAGAGAAGGTCATTGGAAATATAAAAAAGGAATGATAAAGAAAATACATTCTGATTATTATTATGAAACATTGATATAACCAAGGTTTTTTCACCATTTCCTTGCTTAGCTAAGTCATAACTAAGGGAAAACAGGATTGTATTTCACGCTTTAGTTTTCGTTCCAATCTCTAATAACTTAGCACAAGTTTTGAGAATGACGCAATTTACTCTGCCGTTTTTCCTCCTAAAGCTCGGGAATAGTTTGGCGTGAAAGACTATTTTTCCTTATCGCAAACTGATCGATATCGTCATAAGAAGCGATTGCTTTGCATAGTCACGAGCTGTCGGAGCGGTGCAAATCTTACTACTATATTTTCCACGTGTAGCGTTGCATACTCAAAGTATTTTAACATTAAAACAAACAAAGGCTAGTGGGAATTGCGGACAAAGAATAATACGGTAAAAATACAACTATCTAAATGGGGAAAATGTATTGAATATTATATTAACTACATTGTAATATACTGTAGAGCGACTTCATTGATTTATTTAGATCTGAGCTATTTACTGATTTCAACGAAAATTCCATTATCAATTACTCCATTGTCGAAACTATGATTATTTCAATTTTAAGCTTAATTTTAATTACTATTTACCTGATTATAATTACTAATTTTATAGGGTTTACTTTAGAGCTGTATAAATTTATTATATTTCTAAACTTTGCCTCGAGGTTTGTTGATATTACAGGCGTTGTAGAGTTTTGATAGAGTTTCGTATTTTATAGCTAGCTTTTATATTAACTATTTTACTATTCTTTGTAGATGTTAGAAGAAAACTTTTCTTTTAAAACGAAAACGTAATTTCAGCTTTTTATGTAAAATACATAAAAATACGTTTCTAAGTAATGTTTTAGAACATAAACTTTCAATATTATGAAAATATTAATTTTGTTAACAAAAAATTGTTCGACCAAAGATAATATCGGCCTCTGTAGCGTAGCGGAATAGATATGAGTTTTCCGGGTTCAATTTTTAGCTAGGTCAGTGTCAAACATATTTTTGTGCTCGAATTGATCTTAAGCTTAAGTGACTTAAATTCTATTTGAGAATCGCGCAAGTGATTCAAGATTTCAAATATTTAGCAAATTACATTTTTTCTACAATTACAAAGAGTAATTATTCAACTAATTAGATGAGAAATTGTTTATTTGAGAATGAGAAAAAGTATATTGATACACACAGTTTTCGTAAAACGACTTTTGTGTAGACAAGCTCAATTAACAGTAAATATTTAGACATGGTTACTAGACAGATAGTTTTCCAATTTAAATATTGTGTCTTCAATCTACGAATTTTCAGTAGATCAATCGCATGAGTGTTTTAAAATAAATATTTAACAATTTTTCTCAATAATACTATCTCTAAATCGGTAAATTTTATCTCCCTTTTGATTAAGACGTTTTTGAGCGTGTATATCCCCTATGGTTATGTTCTAAGAGCGATATAAAATTCACAATGTTCCAACTAGATAATACTTTGGCAGACACTCAAAATTGTACGAGACACTAATACATTGGACTATAAAAATAATTTGCATTTTCCGACAAAAAAATAATGTATAGATACACAATATTAAAATATTTTATTTTCAATCATCAATTCAAAGTAAAAGTTCTGATAAAAATGTTGATGTAATTTTTCGGTTAATTATCTTTTTTAATTAAAATATTTGAGATGTGTTTCATAAGTGAATTTGATCTTATCGAATGTAGGTGCATCAATAATGTAAATTAGTTTTGTCTAAAAGATGTAAGTTAGCAAAACAACTATTTAGTTGAATATCTTTATAAATAACGATTAGAAGAAAAATTGTTCAAAATTTAATGAATTAAATTCGAATTTCTACTAAGTCTGAGAATATTCTTTAAATGAACTCTTAAAAATGAGTTTCCTCTTGTTCATTAATTGTAAAATTTTCATGAACAGTTGAAGTTAACTTTGCATAGATAGTTGTTACGATACTTTTTAATTATTATTAATATTGATTATCGAAAGACAGAACAACTTTTTTATTAAAATCACAGTTATCACTATACAATTATATATGTTTTTAAATTTAGTACGTTACAATTTGACTAAAAAGTTAATGAAAGAATTACGAAATTTTAACAATAATAAATTACACCTTCAATAAACTATAACTTGTAAGTCGATAATACAGACTGCGACAGTATCAATGTGCTATTTTCAGGACAAAGTTTTTGGCTACTTACACAGTTTTAGAAAACAATTTATTTTTAACTACATAAAAACGTAAACAAAATGTTATCATTAAAATCAACAATGGTTAGGTTTTTTTTTTCAAAACGAATTAGCTTGGTACTGAGACGTTAAAAAATGAATGGGTTAATAATTAAAAGTATGCAATAAAAATACGTATTTGAAAAGGCAAAATAATGGTAAATAAAATAAAATGGTCGGGAAATGTATTGTAGCCAAGGTGGAGATTTATATCGGCCATGAATAATTATAAGGGGCGTTAATAAAATGAACAAAGGGTGGTAAAGAAAAGTTACACGAATTCAGTCAGTTTTAAATATAGGTAAAATATTTTATTATTAGGAAAAGTAAGTAATACTCACATATTTTCACTCCCTTATATAGAGACCGTTTCCCTAAAGAAAACTTTTTACCACAATGAATTGATCAAAGAGAGGTTTTTTTATAACAAAAGCAAAAAGTTAGCTGGATCACGTAAATCTCATTGTGACACGTAAACATTAACGTCTTTACCCATATTATGACAAAATAAATAATCGATTTGGAATGGTTTGTTGATATGCAAAAGTTGCAAATGTTGGTCAATAATGGCCACTTATTAGGCTCAATACATTTAAGTAGATTTATATGAATATTTTTTGAAGTATTTTTTTATAATCAGTGTATTTGGATGAATAAAGAATTTTATTATCGCATTTCACGTATTCAATTTGCTGAGTAAGATCCACAGAGTATTTTTTTTAAATTTAATCTCCAGGGTTGTGGCAATACTCAATATTATGATTTGTATGCCAACTCAATATGGAACAATAGTCTCCACCACTGAATGAAAGTATCACAATGTTATTGTAATAAATTCGTCTAATTATTGAAAAAATTCTTTCTTTTTAAAATCAGTGATGTATTATTTTAATTTTAAATTCAAATGCACGTTAATCAATGTTTTTAACTAGAATATTACTCATTCCCATACTGCTGTAGCAACTACCTTAAAATATGACAGATAAATAATGAATAGCAATCAGTCAGTACTCCTTAATCCCTTATTACCTTCCTCTAATTATATTTCAAATGCTTAAAAATAGATCTCAACATATTCAACACATTAATTCTTCATATTTTTTTAAAAGGTAGCGGGTATTTCTTAATGATATGCTTCTTCATAAATATGTATTAAAACATACATCTGGTAAGCTATATATATGACAACAATAATTATAATATAGTGTGGTACAAGTTAAATCCACTTTGCGAAACATACGGATTATTTATTTTTCTCCCGCTATGAATAGTGCTGCATTCATTACCTTTCAGTTTTTAAAAAGAAAACCAAACATTTATAAAGTGGGTGGATTTTTCAATGTCGACACACATTGAACATTTATAAATCCTCAAAAACGTAAAAGACTTGTCTGGGATACTAAAGCTTACAGCTATGTTATTAGCTTTGATATTTTAGATGGTCGAGTCTCAACTGCGTGATATCCGAGTTTCATTTCAGTAGTGAATATTTAATATCCAAATTAATACTAATCCCAACATTTCAAAAAGTGTTTGACTCAAAAGCATATACATGGAGACATTTTCGTGATATTTAAGAAGAAAATTGAATTCTACCACAGTTTTAAAAGTTAGAAGCCCAATTTTTGGAATTTTAGATTAAATTTGTTTGCGAAAATTTGACTATTTTTGGTTAATGCTAGTATAATGCCTAATTTTAATACCACATTCAAACTCGTACACTGTCATAGGATAGAAGATATTAAATCAGACAGAATTCCTTTGCACGGAAATGGTCATATTATATTTGTGCCTAGAGCTGAAATATTCGAAAAATTAAATTGGTCAATGAGATCAGTCGTAAGAGATTTTGATGGCTGCTTCTTCAGGAACCACTGGTTAATGCTTATACTTGGAGTATCAGTACAGATAATATTTCATGAAATCATAACACTCAAACTAATTATACACCAATTAATCAGACTCATAGTGAGAAAGAATGTAAAGGTAAGGTAGAGAAGGGACTAGATTTGCTAATTACGGTCTTTATAGATAGTTTAGAAGAGTATAAAAATATTTTACATAAGGAATATAAATTCAGGCATCGATTGAAGTGAAATAAATTTGTTTGTTTTTTCATTCGAACACCATCGCACTAGTGAATTTTAGGGTTAATAAGCATTAAATCTACCAGTATAATAAGTATTTCAATAAATAAGTAACGGTAATAGTTTTTCAAAAAAATTGACAATTTTTAATCTAATATTTTGCTGATTGAAATGCGTGTATTTCTTCAGAACTTATCTTTATTTCATCTCAAAAAGTTTTATGATACAATATCAGAATTTTGATGTGAAAAATTCTCATCCCAAAAAAAGGGACGATGCTAAGCTATTACAGCCATAAAATTTAAATAATTAGTATTTTATAATTTAAGACATCGACTGAGGGTGCTTGATGGAATTTCAATATCAAATTTGAATTATTGAATTTTTGTACATTTCCATGTATTTTGTCAGTAACTACCAGGGTTTTGCCGTTCGGTATCTTCGGGTATTCGAGCACACGAGTAGGCCCAAACTAAATCAAACACACAGTTTATAACGATTATATACAAAATAAAATATGACGAATCTTATCGCTACGTCCGTGGCGCAGTTGGTTTCGTCGCTGGCTACGGTTACGGATGTCTCGGGTTCAATTCCCGGTGCGGACGGTTTTCATAGATTGATCTTTCAATCGATTTATGGATTTCTGTTCGTAGTCTGAGTCCTCCCTCCCACCAATCCCATCCTCACGGGGCGTAACGAGAGCGATTAGCTAACCACTAGTCCTGTCATAGCCCTATCCTTCTATCCCTACTCTCTTCTAAAAAGAAAAGAGAGGTTGAGCAACTGAGTGACAAGCAGTTCTCGTAGAAAAACTTCTGTCAAGATACCTCCATTAGGAGACCATATGCTCCACATTGTGAGCGGACATGGAAAAAAAAAGTCTAAAAAAATAGCATCTGTACTAGTGACCATTGTTTTGTTCTATTTTATTTTGTATATAATCGTTATAAATTGTCTGTTTGATGTAGTTTGAGCCCTCTCGTATGATCGAATAACTGAAGATGCCGAAAGGCGAAACCCGGGTCGTTACTGACAAAATACATGAAATTGTACAAAATCTCAATAATTCAAATTTAATTAGTATTTTAGTATTTTTTCTAAAATTGTGAAAGAAGCTTATTTTATAAAATATTTACCAAAGCTTAAAAAAAATGCGATAATAATAAATAACAACTGTTTTCCTGTAAAGTTCCTTCAAACAAAATTTTTCAATCTTCTTTTCATGAACTCGTGAATTATGGTAGGAACCCGCACGAAAATTCGCCATCTATTTTTCGGAGTTTCAGCTTCCTGCGAGGCAAAACAACTGAAAACTGCCCTGTAGGCAAACCGTGAAAAGTTGAAAATTGACGTCTTTGTCCATTTGACTACCAAAGACACTTTCAACACTATACAAAGTGTCAAAAAACTACACAAATAATCTTTCACTAAAAAAGATTTCAATATTTTCTTATAGAATTATTTTTAATTAAATATTTTCTAAAAATATTCAAGTTAACAAAATGTAAATATGCTGATTACATAATATAATATACTGACTACATAATGTCAATAAGCTGTTGGCTCTGTGGCGCAGTTGGTAACATTGTTGGCTACATTTTCATAAATCGATCTTTCAATCGATTTATGGATTTCTGTTCGTAATAATGAATGTTTGTGATGTCTTAAACTCCCTCCCACCCATCCAATCCCCAAAAACGGGACGTAGCAAGAGCGATTAGTTAACTACTAGTCCTGTCCTTTTCTTTAAGCCGTATCCTTTTATCGCTACTCTCTTCGAAAAAAGAGAGATTGAGCAACTGAGTAACAAACAGTTCTCATAGAAAATATTCTGTTGAGATACCTACATTAGGAGGCCATAGGCTTCACGTTGGGAGCGGAAATGGTAAAAAAAATATATTAATTAATAATAAACGGTGGATTTGATATTCATTTGCACTATAATAATCTTTTATGCACAGAAGAAAATTTTTTAAACTATTATGATTTTCAATAATGTTGAAGTGGGTAGCTATAATTATATTTTACATTTTAGGTATTTTAAAGAAAAGAGTTTTTGTTTATTCTACTTTTTTCACAAAACCACTGAAAGTTTTGTGTGACTTTAAAGTTGCCATTTCCAAAATAAAGGCTTTCAGCGGGAAAAGTTTCAGTTACGTATTCATTCATGTACATGCTTAATAGGACCAAATTCGTCATGACCTTTATTGGAGTAAAAGGCAAAAGACATAAATCTCTCTGTCTGGAATGACCTTATAAAAATCTATACACCAGGGAATTTTCGAACACGTATGATTTTTACAACTTGGTCAATATTGCATTTTGTTGAATATTTCATAAATCATACTGTATACAATTACATTTGGCTATATTTAAGCTCCATAAATTAATTATGTTTCACCACAAATTTATACAAGATAAATTTTTACATTATTTGATTAAGAGGAGATTGTTTATTTTAGTACAAGTTTTTAATGATGCATTACAGAGAGGCAGTATTTGACTGGTGGTTGGTCGACAAAGTAAAGTAAACATGAGGATGTAAATACGTCTAATACATTGCAAATGTTGATATTTCAGACTGTGGTGAGAATGTAGTCATTGAATATCTTAAAAGTAACGGTGTTATTGCTTTTAAATTGGTTTGAGTTTGAGATCAATTGAAATATGAGTTGAAATATAGAATTAATTGTATGAACATAGTTGGATTAAGAGAAATTAGTAGGCTTTTTTCTCATTTCGCGAAAGTCGTTAATCGTATTCCGTCGTCTAAAAATATGAAACTTCGAAATCAAAAATTGTTTTCTTAATAATTGCACTCTGAAAGTATTTGTTTAAAGTATTGCAGTTTTATTTAAATGGAAGTAGTAAAGTTTTCAAGCCTGTCTAGCAAAGAGTTGACACCTGTTTTTCAGGAATGCTTTTATTTGCTTTACGCTTTATTTGGTTTATTTTAGGTTATCGAGATTTAATGTGTGAGACAAAATCGTAGAACAAAGTATTTTTAAGAAAGTGACTAGGACTAAATTTGCATTTTATTGAATATAACGATTCCATAAAGATTTTTTAAATGTACCAAAGAGTTTGTTAAATTCTATTACATACCTAGAAAATCCTAGGATCATAAAAAGTGTCGGGGACTTGATGCCCTAGTTCTCACGCAGCGTAATACGAAGCCGTTTCGGTTAGTCAGGTGTAAAACGTTGTGTGTTTCAAGGAATGAAACAATTTTAATGCGTTCATTAACACTTTTTGCGAATTCTATTGCATGTATTTGAGTCATGAAGATTTTTCCTCTGGCATTTTTGACAAAAATTTATAACACCAATAACGTTGCTACACTACGGAATACAGTTTATAAGAAGGATGTAAAGCCGTAGCATGTGCTGTAGAGTACAGCATTGAGTACTCCAGAGAATGTAGTAAAAAATCTTGATCCTAAAGGATCTTACTTTGTATGGCCACTTAGTAATCAATACTGAAATTTAATAGTGCATTTACACCCGCAGCCCAATTTTACGACTTGGTGTATACGACTAAGTTTATGTGCAGGTTTATAGTTTATATACATAGACATAGTTATATGAAATTACTTAGCCTGTATTTATTTTATGTTCTGGTAAAAGTATTGGGAAAACCATTTTATTGACTTTTATTTAGCATTCAATAGCACTTTGAGATGTCATCGAAGTTTCTTCAGTATAATTTAGCAATAAGTTAGAATTACTATATACAACCTGTTTATGTATGTTTAACGATACTACTGATGTAATAATGAAATTGATATATCCTTTTTTTATTTATATACTACATAGACGGAAAATAAAATATGGTAAGATGGCTCAGTGATAGCATGATATAAAAAAATTGTTGATCTTTTGCTGGATGTTTGAATAAGTTTCAATGATTTTTTATTAATTTCAGTGATCGAAGTGAAAGAGTTGATTGACATTATTGAAAAACAAGATCTATAACAATTATAATCAACCGAATCAGAGTATAACTACACCTATGCTATATTTTTATAGGTGCAGCGAACTTTGCGCGCCGACTTTTGCGCACTGACTTACGCGCGCATTACCAATATTTTTTACATAAAAACTTTACATTATACGTAAAATTAACAATGACTTTAAATTTAAATTACTAAAAACGTAAGAAAATAAAAAAAAACATTTATTTTAAAAACTTTAAATTTATTTTACGAAGAAAGAACCATAACAATCAATGAAAAAAATATTTACATTGAAAGTAACATATAGATATATAAGAAACACTTACGGGTTAAGCGTTAATCATATCAAAGTAGATGAACGCTTATTTATGAATTCTATTTGAAAATTTCACGTGATGGAATTATGGTTTTCTGGGGATTGTGCAATAGCGGACTACTAAGTAGCCAATACCGGTATTACAAATATCAAGACCAGCATTTAAGAGTACATAAATTGAGAAAAAACAAGGCCAATTGGGATCGCATTACTGGACAAATGTATCAATACTGTTATTTCATATTGAGTACTTGTCATTTAAAAGTAAATGCACTTTACATTGTTCAACCAAAATACCGGTGTTTTCCATTTTCAAACCTGGTATTTTGGGATTGAAAAAACGTCCAAAAAACCATTATTCCAGCTTCAGTAATGCCGGTATTTCAATTTATAAAATAAAATAGATGTGGCAATTAGGTGAATGACAACCAGAAGAGCCAATTAATAGAATGGAGTCAAATATCCTGTATTTACTATGTTGACATAGTAGCAACGTGTTAATAGGAATCGGGTGACGTCATATCGTTGTAGCCGTTTGACATCTGCCCTAGCAAGGAAATAAATTATCGATTGAATTTATTTCACCGAAACACCTTATTGAGGGTCTGTGGAATTCACATTGGAAGCGGACGTGGTTATAATAAACTATGTCTAAAGCGGGTACCTTGTGTATAATTGTGCTAAATATTTGATAATATATATAAAAAAAATAATGTCTACTTTATATTTAAAAATGTTAAGATACGGTTAGTTTGGAAATGCTTCTCATAGAGGCGAAACGCGTGTCACACTTACACAACGCAACCAGTGGAATAACAAAGATTCATATTAGAAATAAATCAGCTGTTATTCTAGCTCACATGCGTATTTAACTTGATCTTTCAACTCAAAAGATATCAAAAAAACTTGAAAATACATGCATAAATATCTTGGAATTGATTGATGCATGCTCGCGATAGTGTGAGGAGACTACAAACGAATAAATTTGACTGTAAACTGTTGTGATATATATCAATTTTGAGGACATAATAATTGCGAGGCAATGCTACATTCTCTAAGATACGTAAAGTTATACTCATCATCATGCGCTACAATTTCGCACACTTTTCCAACATCAATCGTATTTCAAACATTCATTGTCGGAAAGTTTATCAATTTGTTTTGCGTGCGCCTCACTGGCACACATAACGAAAGGTCTACAGTAAACTGAAATCTACACAATCTCTACAGGACGTTGTATCTTTTTAATGCTTAATAATCATCTGAATATCAAAATAAATCAGCTTCTTGAATTAAAACTGGCTTAGCTGATAAGTAGATTAGTCCAAGTTGCAAACTAAGTATCAGTTGAAATCAGTAGCCCGGAAATATCAATCGCTCTACGCCAATGGGGGTGTCCTACGTGAGAGGTGACGAAAAGATGCGGCACGCCACTTCATCCACCTAAGACGGCCTGTAACTCTCCCGTATTTAGATGCAATTATCTAGAGACCTTACACTTTATAATAAGAATCATTCTAAAAAAAAAAAACAAGGTGTAACAAGAATGCATAGCTTTTATTTTCTTCCTCTCAAGCGATTGACTGACAACAAATCAACCTTAATAATGAAGGATGTTGTATTAACAGTTTATATCCTCCACATTAGGAGCGGACACGATTACATAGTATATGGTTACTCTGAGTTTCAGTCTAATATTTTGTATACTGAAAAGTGGCAGCCAGTAATACCTTAAAGATTTTCAGGCTAACGACATCTTAAATTGTTTAATGGATTTGAGTTAAGTGCGGGTTGGGGCTGCTGGCAGTAAACATCAGTATAGAAGAGTTTATGATCTTTATGGGTCGTAACAGCATTCTTAAATAGGACAACCACTAAACTGCAGTAACCGACATAAATATCAAGTACTTTATAATACTTTAAACTTAAAATATTTATTTTTAAAATAAAACACAATTTTTTATTTACTCTTTCACGTTTTTATAATGATTAAGAGCGGTTTCACTTCATTAAAGTCATCAGTTAATAATGCTCGAAAGTAGTACAAAACTATCTTGTATTTTATTTTTTAAACATAATGCTTATCCGCCAATAATGGATAGTTAAGAGGGATTAAAATATTTAATTGATAGACCAACCATTGAATCAAATTTCATTTTCACTGTAAATACAATAAAAGCTTTTTGATTATTATGACCGGATTCACTCACATTAAGCAAGTAGGTCTTCCAAGAATTGACAGATAACACCATGATATGATAGGAAGAAAACTATTACTAATTAGCAAAAAGTGTCCTCGAGTAATCAATCAATGCAAGATAACCGTGCTTATATTAAAATCATTTTTTCAAATTAAAATTACAGATTTAGAAAAAAACGAATAAATCGATGTTTTAGTCATTTTAGTGCAAAGATATTGTATGCCCAGTTTTGCCTGTTCTGAGAATCGAATTTGAAGATTTGAGATGCATGACGAATATAGGGGAAATGGACATATTATACATTTGAATGTACAATATTTTACAGGATAAGTATATAATACAGAGTACGATTAGCATACGAACATACAATATATTTTCACAAAGGCATCGATATATTATATTTTTTTGATACAAATACTACATACTTCCAAAATATGATATACGTAGATAAGGTATAAATATTTGACAGATAATAAGTTTTTTCAATGTAAATTCGAAAACGATGCTTTGTTTCTATGGAGTTAAAAAAATACTTTTGTTATTTTTTTGCAACATGATAATTTAGGTTTGTATGAAAAGTAATAACTAAATGTATTTTGCCATTCTTATATATTATATACAAATTGAGACAAGCGAAGAAAATTGGCACATCAGTAGGGGATGAAATTTTATATGCTACGAATAATTTATGTCATTTGACGTAAAGTTCATGGCGAGCAAAGAATATGTTCTTTCATTGATATACTATCATATGAAAATCTATTCAATTTAATATAGCACTAGCCAAATAAATAAACTTTAAATCAATATTTTTATTTCGTTATACCGCTTAATATCTTTATATATTAGAAGTTTATCGACAAAGCACAGAATAGATCATATGACAATTAAATTTTACATATCAATTCGTGGTTGTTCTGGAAGAAAACACTAATTGACAAATATTAGATTTGAGTAGTTGGACTTTGAAGTTTTTCAAATGTTTTAAATACCATACCTTTTTCCTTTAGTCTGTTTGTACATAACTGTTTTTTAGTAAAAGTATAATTTATAAAAATAAGTTTGTTTTTTCATACGGTAGAGAAACTTAATATGTTTGTTATCTTACGATTTAGTGGTTTCTTCCAGGCGAAATTATGCATCATTTATACATTTCTATATGTTTCGTCACTGACAACCCGAGAAATAAGTCAAGAACCAATATTGATATCTGAATTCTGAGTTAAGGAGAAGTGAATGAATTAGTTTGTTTCAAAATATTATAATTATTTTAAGCATTTTTATGGTTTAATTGTTTTAAATCATAAATATTAATTTCCAATAAGGCAAAAGTATTTTTATTTATTTAAATACATAATACACGCTTTAATCTTTATTAAAATATGATGAATAGATTTCGAATAAGAAATTCTGTAAATATTGCTAACTTTATTTAACAAGTGAAGCTTTGAAGTAAAATTTACAATACGTTATACTTATATTTATCAATTGTTATATAAATTTAATGGATAATGCTACAACAAAACACTCATTCCAATTAAGAAACCCAGCATTCTACACATTGCTAACGTCGAGAAACAAAAGCAAATATAAGTATAATAGTAAATCCCAATGGAGTTGTTTTAACGTTTTTCTTTTAGTAGAAAATATATTTTCAAATTAATATACCGCTCTTTATAAAGAAAAAAAGATGATTTATTATCTTCAATTACGTGAATCTTTCTCTTCCTTTTTGCGTTAAAAATGAAATATGAACGGAAAAAAATTGGCGAACCAATAATAAATCTGCATGAATTCTTTTGCATATATTATATATTATTATATAAATCAAAATTCGCGCAGAGATGCCATAAGCAAAGAAGGAAAAGGTAGGCGCGATTGACAATACTAAAAGCTTTTATTTAATTTCAGGTATGAGAAATGATGTTTCAATCTCTCCACATGAGAAGGAGGACATAAAGTTCCAGAGGAGGTTTCAGTAACGTCGCGACGCTTGTCGGAGACGGACGTCGCTTTTAAAATCTCTCTGCATGTGCGGATACATCAAAACAATGCTTTTGGTTTCACGCTTCAAGTGTTTTGAAGTAAACATTAAAGAAAACAATAAATTTTTAAATTTCTTTAATTTATAAGCGGGATACATTATTTAATTTAAAAGTGTATTTTTTCAAAAGGTGAAAGTTTATCACAGGCATTGATTACAAAATATAAATAATGAGCATTTTTTTAATTCATCCTTGGAGCAGTACAAAGCACTTATATATTTTTTATTTTATTTTATTTTATCTGATCTAGGTACCTCATATTCAAAGAATGTTAGTAAATATACTAAAAGTGTCTTATAACATTGTTAGATATATATAATAATTTTGGTTGCGATATAGCTATTTTTAAGTAGTTGGATAGTAATATTCGGTAGTTTCTTAATATATGACATTAATAATGTGTAAATATTAAAAAAAATAATCTTCTTGAATGAAGTTTAAATCGAATCTAAAATATGGTTGGTAAATAGATGAACTTGCTAAAACAATGTTTCATAATATTTTCAATTGGATTTTTTTCGTGTTGTCTTCATATCAAACATATTATGGAAAATTTTCATAGGTTCATTTAAATCATAAAATTTTAAATATCGTCGTTCTAATTAAAAGATGTTAGCTCTTTAAAACGATAACACGACATAGGAGGGTAAAAATAGTATGTAACTACTGATATTATATTTAATTAATTGTTATATAATTTAAATTTGTGTGAACAATAGTTGATGAACTGAGTTTTATATAAATAATTATTTAAAAATCAATAGCGAAATTTATTAATGTTTAATTTTAACAAGCATGTGGTTGAAACATTAATCTTCAAAATAATATATTTTTTAAAATATGCTTTAAATTGGCATTTTATTCTTTCAAATTTGAATTATTGAGACTTTGTACACTTCCATGTATTTTGTCACTAACGACTCGGATTTCGCCTTTCGGCATCTTCAGGAATTCGATTCCATTCGTGCGCTCAAATGCCTGAAGATGTCGAAAGGCGAAACCCGGGTCGTTAGTGACAAACTACATGGAAGTGTACAAAATGTCAATAATTCAAAATTGATATTGAAATTCCATCAAGCACTCTCAGTCGCTGTCTTAAATTTAATTCTTTCATTACTTTAGGCTTTAAATGCTACAATTTACTTTGTGCTAAGAATGCTTCCATATTTACATAAAATATTTAAAAAATATATGGTATGGAAGTCGTGATAAAAACGCAAATCAACGTTTTCTTAAGTATAATAATAATATATTTTGTATTAAGTGAATTAAGATTATTTTATTAGAAGTGCCGTTTTATATCTATTTCTGAAGATCACAAGGAAATTCCGGTAATAATTGATTTAACAATTTAATGTTAATGGAAGCGATTACTCATTGCCATCTTGCAGTGCTGAAGTCTAGTACAACTTCACATGCATCTGTTTATAATTATACATAAGGTTTCATTAATGCAGCTTTTATGCTCAAGTAATGCATTTTCCTGCAGTTTATGTATTGTTTACAGCGCTAGTATTTCAAGTTTGATGTGGTTCGGTCCAACTGATATTTTTATTCCAATTTCAGACATAAGTATTTTTGATTTCTTTTTCCATTGAGTTATTTTAAGTGACATTTGTATTATTCTTTAGTTTATCTTTGACAATTTTAAATAAAAAAATCTGCACTAGCTAACACATATTCATCAAAACAAAGGTGCAGTGCATTTTTATATTAATAAAGCTAACACCTTTTAACCACATGAAAACTAGATAAGCTTTAATTCTAAACGTTAGAATATTCTTTTTATTAGTAAAAATATATAAAGTATCAGCCCGAATATAATGCGGTATTGTATATAATGTAACCTTTTTGGTTGGAGAAGGATGTAAAAGAAAAATTCTGATACGACATTAAAGTTGTTGTTTCATCTTATCTAGCGACTGTTACTTTAAAGTTCATTTTGTATGTTATTCAAATACTTTTAGTGATTTTTTTAAGTCGATTCTTTATTTTCCATGTGATAAACATTTTATTTATAATCTGTTCACTAATTTTTCGTGTTCAGAAAAACAATAAAATCAAGCTAATAGACTTTACTCAAAACGCGTTAGGCAGGTCTTGCCATAAACGGAATACGACATGGAGGCGAAAAAATACGATACATCCATTTTATGGTAGATGTAATTATTTTTTCACTAGACCTCGAACATAACGCGAATCCTTTTGACAAAAAAAACTATTTCAGATAATAAACATTACGTAATATTTGGGTTGGTATATTATGTGCATCCATACTTTTATCGTTCAATGATACATTTTTAATCCAATCCTAGCATCTCGGCTTCAAGTCACGACTGGGTTAGATCTCGTAGTTTTCAATTCGACATTTTGATTATGGACGTGAATGTCTTTGACACTTTTTTCATCTCGACTGAACTTCTGAGAGACTTTCTCCTTCGAGTAAATCGATTATTGTATATTTGTTGAATTATCCTTTCATATGAAAATACATAAATATAAATTCGGGTTTTTTTTCAATATGAATAGCGAAAATTACGTGTTGATTCACTGTTATAAAAAGTCCTCCCAAAATAGTCTTTGATTTTATTTATCGAAGTATGTAAATCTCGCAATTAGTCAAACCAGTTCTGATAATTTAATAAAAATACAGATTGGTTTTTTATGGATTCCGCAGTAACTTTGTGGAAATTATTTTTTAATATGCAATTAAACTTTATAACTTTGTTCTTACACTGTTTCGCCCCTTTGAGAAGCATCTTCAGACTAATTATACCGCAAGGATATTTATTTCGGAGGTTAAATGATTCCAATTCACATTTTCAAAATTAAGGGTGGGGTGGGCTTATTAATAGTAGTTATTATTAGTGTTTGGAGTTGAAAATCACAACAATAATAAATTTAATAGTGGTGAGCCACCAGTCTCATTTAAAATGTTATTTACTAATAATTGATTACTCTTAATGATTTCACAAATTTATAAAAAAAAAATCATTTCCTTTATTATTTCCTTATTATATAAAAGAGGCGAAAAAGGTGGAATAACAAATTTATCAATTTCATTCTTACATTTAAATAATGTGATTTACGATTTAAATGTATTATATATTTTACTGAATAGGCCATTCGCCGTTGACTGTCTTCTTACTTATAATAGCTTCGTTGGGTTCATAGAGATTCTGAAGTCATATGAAATATTTGCGGGTAATATTTTTATTATACTGCTTACTAGTAACGCCTGTTGGATAATATAATGGATTACGATCATGTCAGGTTATACGAGGTGTTCATAGCACTGTGCCCGTGTTCATGGTACCATCTCGTTTAATATAGGTCATTACGAGAACACTGTGATATCAAACGGGGTATTACTTTTCAATTACAGATTAAACGGGAAATTAAAAAAAGCCGCATATGAAAATGTATTACAGATAGTAAATAGATTAAGAACTCAGATTAAAGCATGTAAGTTATTATATACAGAAATAATTGGCTAGTTAATCATTATCAAATCGTTACCTTACTTTGAAAAGGTTCTAACTGACATTTTGGCCTAAAATGACTTTTTGATTGGAAAATGTTGTATTAGCCACATTCTACCATATACATTGATTTCAGAGTCATATATTGTTCAATGAGGGAGTTAGCAGTATTTCGTAGTTGTATCCACACATTTTTTTCATAAATTTGTTTGATACGGTTTTATGAATCGATATAGCTAATTATTATCATCTCACAGAATAAACATACAAATCAAAGTTTTTTTGAAGAGGTTTTAAGGTCATGCCGAAGCTTCTTCGATGGTTGGTGTGTGTTTTACCCTTTATTTCTATTGTTCTATCTATGTGGTCATTGACGAAAGTTAGCTGAGTTCGTTCAAACATTCAAAGTATATATGTATTATTATTCAGTTGTATCATAATATTATTGCTAGCTTATATGATTCAGCAAGTCATGATAATATATAATATTAAGAAATATTTCAAAAATCAAAACATTTTGTTTGATATAATTGAAATATCCGATAAAAACTTTTCAAAGAGCTGTTGTCAGCTCTAATTAAAGCTTTAGATACCCATTATTTTATTATATAAAGACTTTATATAATAAAATATTTAAGTTAAAATAAATTACATAAAAAAACAAGTGAAATATTTATATATATATAAATATATGCTAACTCACCAATTAAATATATACTATTTCCTTCAAAATACAAAATAGTATCAGTCAAAACTGCAAACGCTTGTATCTCAAAACATGGTCAAGTGCAATTAGAATCTTTTCAAAGTAAGGTTACGAAATGTTAATTTAAAATTGATTGAATATTTTTATATGTTCTGTCAATGTGAAGCATATTGAATACATAAATGTGAGCATTTTAACAGATGCTCATCCTCTTTCCTTCGTAGGGGGTAAGGATAGAAGGATGGGGATAGAAAAAGAATAGTTATTGAGTATCTGTCTCCATATGCGTTATTTTTAAGGTCGCCTGGGTTGGAGAAGATGTAAACATCACAGAAATCCTTGTCTTTGAAAACAAAATCATAAATGGATTGAAAAAATCAATTTACGAAATTGTCCGTAAGGAAATACGAACCCAAGGAGACAGCAACGGAATAAAACAAACATCACAGAGCGTTGACCATTCGGTTATAGGATCATAATTTTTATACTAATAAATATGCTAAATTTATAAGGAAAAACGGTCATCTTTGTTGATGAATTTCCTTATAAAAAATATATTATTTTTATCAATCATTAATCGTTTTGTAATAGAAATTTTGATTGTATTAATTAAATGAATAACTGCAATCTTAATAAATAGTTTCATATTTGAAGTTGCATGTGTAATATTGGTTTTACATTTTAAGCTTATAATACTGTTTATTAACGTCAACACCCATAACCTCTTAAATATTTTTTTATTAATTTAATAAAATTGGTATTCTTCTTTGGAGGTAATACTCTATAGTTTAAGATATCGACTGAGGTTACGTGATGGAATTTCAATATCAAATTCAATTGTTAAAATTTTGTACATTTCCATGTATTTCGTTACTAACGACTCGGGATACGCCTTTCGGCGTCTTCAGGCTTTCGAGCACATGAATCGTCGGTTCAAGTTCATTCGTTAGTGATGAAATACATGGAAATGTACAAAATTTCAACAATTCAAATTTTATACTCTATAGTTTTCACATAGTAAATATATATTTTCCGACTTGAAACTCAAACGATTTATTAACATCATATATAATAGCAAGTTCTTGCTATGACGTTTTTAATTAAACATATATATTGACTGTGAAAAGGAAAAAGAACTTAAACCACATACAAAAAATATTGTGTATGTCTCAAACTAAACGTCTATTTGAATTATCATATATTTAAAAAAATGCTGTTTTAGAAGTCATTGATAAGTATTGACTTTCAATTTTAATTAATTTCCTGAAAGACAAATTCCTTATTATACCTTTCGACAATAGTAATTATAAATGCTTTCAGAATTAATTTCACAGATTTTCGCTATCAAAAATCAACACAGTAATATAATTCAATCAAAAATTTAATTAAATCTTAACAGGGCTCCTAAAAAGTTTATTGCTCAAATCCCTACATCGTAAATTTAATGTCAACACCCACTTATAAAAAATGCGAATTTTTTCATGTGGAAAAGCGATATCAAACCTTTTCAAAAAAGATCATAGTAAATATTCAGTTAATCAATTTCAATGAAAAAATTTTAAATATTTTAAATTCTTTTCCACCACTACTGATCTTCTTATGTTAAATTTTTACAAATACAGACTATTTATATTTTGTCAGTTTAGTATATTATATTTAATAAAATTATTCTCCCTTTCACACCTAAATTTCACACAATTAGTGCTATACTGTAACATAACTTTATTTTTTTTTCAAACTGAATTTATGTAAAAAATATTTTCTTTGTATATATTATAGTTAGTTAGGAATCAACATAATTAATTTCTAAAAGTCTACAGAAATACTGTTTACAAAAAATTACGGCTGGTGTTATTTCAGGATCTCACTATAATGTCTTGAATATATCAAAATTGAATCGAACACAAATACAATGTTCACTTTTGTTTTAATACAGAAAATCCCAAGAATAATTAAAGTAATATAAAATTAAAATTAATAACTTTGTTAACTCTTTAATCTTCAACAATCAAAATCAGGATCGTTTAAGCAATCATCATTTCAAATTGATTTACTTTATTTATATTTTCTATGGATTCGGAGGTAACTTCGTGGAAGTTTATTTTTAATATAAAATCAAAATTGATTATTTAGTTATTCCATTTGGTTTATTACTAACGTGATGAGTTTCGCAGTTTTAAGAATCACCTTCAGATTAACCATTTAGCGAGGTTATTTATTTCTAATGTAAACAATGATTCTTATTCTTACAGTCAAAATAAAAGGGGGGGGGGTTTATTCCATTCTACCGGACGTGGGAAGCCTTGGGTCCGTTGGGATTTTCACCTCCAAACACTAATAATTGATTTGGAAGTAATAGTGTTATGAAAATTAGTCTATCAGTGTTTATGTCTTACCTCTTCTTCTCCCCACGTCCAGTAGAATGGAATAAAACCCACCCCACCCTTTATTTTTAATTTAAGAATTAGAATCATTGTTTACATTAGAAATAAATAACCTCGCTATATGGTTAATCTAAAGATGATTCTTAAAGAGGCAAAACTCATCACGTTAGTGATAAACCAAATAATAAATAATAAATAAGAATAACTAAATAATCAATTTTAATTTTATATTAAAAATGAACTTCCACAAAGTTACCTCCGAATCCATAGAAAATATAATTAAAGTAAATCAATTTGAAATGATGATTGCTTAAACGATCCTGATTTTGATTGTTGAAGATTAAAGAGTGTCTAAGTTCTGTCATAAAATTGTCCAATTTAAACTTACTTACATTAATGAATTAAATTTAATTGCCGTTTTAGTGCGACTTATTTAAAATACCTAAGCGTTACGGTATTGGCTTAGCCTGAAAGACAAATAAAGCAATTAAGAATAACTCAGTATACTGTTTCGTTTTTGTATATTGTTTTGTGGTATTCAATAGAATTGCCAGTTATTTGTTGTTCATGTAAGTTGATTAAATTACAAGTCTGTTAATTGTTAGGCTTGTAAGATACCTGATATCGTTTGTGTCCCTGAAGTCGCTATTTTCCTTTTGAAACAAATAATTTTGCTTGAATTTCAATATTTTAATGATGTGTAGTTCAATAATCGAGACATTATTCGAAGAAACTTCTAATATTCCAATATTTCATAAGCCAGACATTGGATAGAATTGGTGCTTTTCAAAGCTAAATGAATGATTTTACATATTATAAGTGAAATAAATTCGAAAGATGGAAAATCAAATAATTAAAAAAATAATGATCGAATTGTTACAACAGTATTTGATTCTAATACCGAATGCTCCGACTGAGTTTTATGACTTAAAACGTATTAATTCAATATTCAATGTTAGTTAGTGATGCCTGGCAGAGAATATTTTTTTAATGAGTTACATAAATCGGTCAGTCGGAAAGATTGCTTAGCTTTGGAAATTGGACGGAAAAGCAATAAAATACGGAAATACCAAATGCATAATACTTTTCAAGAATCTTCGACATTTCACTTTTACGGGTTTATTCTATATTCGAGTAAAAGCTCGAACGTAAAAATGTTTTTTTTTTATATGTTGTAGAAAGCATATTGCAATAAAAATATTTAATATAATTTTCCTCTGAAACCGTCATGAGTTATGGGTACATAAAATCATACGCGCTTTCGATTGAAGGCATGTTACAGCAATAAAATGATCTTTTGAAATGGGCCTTAATTAAAACGTGTTGACAGAATTATTGTGTAACATCCTGTTTGGGTTCATCTGTATTACATTCATATAATTTATTTAATTTACTCATCACATAATTATTTCTATCACTCAAATTCTAGCATATTGAAGACATCTTTTTTCTATTATAGTAAAATCATAAATTTAATGTTAGTGTATTCTTTAGATATTATTTTAATAATTCGTGTTATTTCAAAATGTTCTGGCGTCCATTAAGGACTTGATTTTGGTTCAATTTTATTCTTAATATATTATTTCGTTGCTATTCTGGAAGAAAACACGAAATCAAAAAAAAATTCATATAGAGTTAGTTGTACAAAAATGTTCCTTATTTCAAACTATAAATTAGGTAAGAACAAACTTATTATTGATTGAATTGGCATTTACTTGGTAGAACTCTATTATAATAGGATAAAATAACAAAGTATTTAGTTCTACAAATTTTTTTAGCTATCAACTACAAATTTATAGAACTAAATACTTCGTTATTTTGTCCCATAACAAACTTATTATTTTTATAAATTAAAATTTTACTTAAAACAGCTTTGTACAAACAAACAAAACGGAAAAGGTATAGGATTTTAAACATTTGACAAACTTCAAAGTCCAATTGTTCAAAAATAGCCTTTTTCAGTTAATGTCTTTTTCCACAACAACGACAATTTATAAAAGGCACTGCTAAATCCAAAAATTTTAACTTCTCAGAATATGAATGTAATGTTGCAATGCTTTTAGTTCACAATAATTATCAAATATTGTTGAAAGCTATTTTAAAAATTTTGTACATGTCAATACATAGTGGAAAAAAATTATATTTGGTTCAAGAACTATAACAAAAATTTACAGGTAATCAAACAAACTATATATAGTAACGAAATTAGCGAACCACTTCAAAATAATGAAATATTAAATGTGTAATTAACATTAACACTAAACAGCTATGATAAATGAGCAATGAAAATCAACCATACATAGACATATTATATTCATAATAATATAAAATCATGACAAAATATATGTCGAATTGCAAATTAAATGAATGGTTAATGTCTGCAATAATTGTATCATATTTCAGTTTTAAGAGCGTGTATCAAATTCAATTACCATCGGCTTGTTTTCTGTGATCTCACACAGAACCAATTATACACTTGTCTACTTATTCATTTCACTTTTCAGTGCAATAAAAAGCAATCGATGTACCGTTAAAAGACAACTGAGCATTGTATCGTTATCACTTTACGTAATATGAAATAATGCAATGCTGTCGCATTTATACGACGGGTGGTGAAAGTTCAACCTTCTATCTCGGTCCCGCGTTTCAATTCCTTAATTTTTTTTATAGCTTTCTTGAATTGAAATAGATAAAAGTCATGAGACAATAATAAAACACATAATTGCTTTTGCAAGATGATAAAATTAAAATAATAGAAGCGAAGCACCATTCCTGTGTGATAAAATAATAATTTTCATTTAAATTGTGTTAAAATACCAAATTTGGTATCCATTTAAAATTTCCGTAACAATTTTCAGATAAAAATAATGATTAAAAAAATCTAACGAGGGATCAGTCATCCGAAAAACCTTATCAATTATTAAAACCTCATAAAAAGAATACAGCAAAGCTG
Source organism: Himalopsyche phryganea (assembly GCA_022494535.1). Lineage (NCBI taxonomy): Eukaryota > Metazoa > Arthropoda > Insecta > Trichoptera > Rhyacophilidae > Himalopsyche > Himalopsyche phryganea. The sequence continues at coordinate 1,211,817 of JAGVSL010000120.1, read as the reverse complement.
TCCGTATTTTTAAGTGGATATAACGAGAGAAGAGAAAGTAATATGATAATATTTTTACCCAAGTGTTATAAAACTCCCACAAAATATTGCGTTAATCTCTGTCCCTTAGATGTTACTTAATTGCTTTCATCCCTTAATGACTAAGTTTGAAACACTGATTGTATAATTTTGTCTATTTATTTACTCCTGAGGTTGCAAGATTACTGAACTTCTCCGTTTTATTTTAGACTGCCATTGCCGTGGGGGACTAAACACAAATTAAAATATTTCATGTCACTACGTAGAGATTTATTTTACCCTTTTGCAAACTTATTACTTCAGTTAAATGTACAGCCTTTAGCTATATTTAAGTATGTTTTATAATATAATAGGCTGTTTTTTGGTTTGCCAGAATGGTTGGATGTAGCGTATATAAGTAATTAGAATGTAGCACTCATAAAAATCGAGCGTTTTTGGTTTGTAATATATACTTCGGTAAAACTACTTTGATGAAATATAAAAGCATTTGAATACATTTGTTTTTTTCAAATTAATGTATTTTCATTCATTTAAATCTGTCTTTTATTTTTCTTAAATTCAGGAGTCTCCTAACTTTTGAGAAACATGCTTGATTGAAAATTTGATATGGTGGGCTGGATGACAAAAATATCGCTATTATAATACCAATCGAATAAATGCATTTATGGAATATATTAGTTAATGTCGAGCCTGTCGTCAACTACTTAATGTTGTTGAATTTGGTAACAGTTCTCTGGTTCGAAACCCAGTAAGGAAAGTTTCATAAATTGATTTTTAAATCGATTTATGTATTCGAAGTAATGGATGTTCGTGTTGCCGATTTATTTACGACGTACCCGATATTCAGATCGAGGCGTAGAGAGTAGAGATTTGCTAACAGCTAGTATTGTCTTAGCTTTATCTTTCTATTCCTTCTCTTTTGGAGAAAGAGAGGTTGAACAATTGAGCAATAAGCAGTTCTCGTAGAAAAACTTCTTTTCAGATATCTTCATTATGAGATAATATGCTCCACTTTGGAAGCAAACATGGCTTTTTTTTTCAAATATTAGACCATAATGTAAATAACATGAATTCTTTGTATATCTATATATAATAGATAAATGTGTGGTTCATTTAAAAAAAAACAAATTTCAACATTATATCACTTCCCAAAACATTTCTAAAAAAAATTCATGTACGCGTAAATAAGTGCCCAAAAAATATTCAGCGAGCTAATCGAAAACCTCTTGTAGATCGGTTAGAACATAATGTTACATAGAAAATTTGATAGACATAGATGAGTCCACATTTGACTGTTAGCAAAGCTGTGGAGTCCTAAAAAAACCATATTTTTTTTTTATTCAGCAGCTCTTATTATTTATTATGTAAGAGACATTATCTAAAATTTTCTTTTCTCTTAATGAAAAAAACCCCAATGAACAGAATTATAATCCTACAAAGTGGGCGTGCTCAAATTTGGATGACAAAGCAAACATTAAGTTTTATCCGCCTTTTATCCTTTCACAAACAAAAAAGAGAGAAATCTGCAAGCTAAATGAAGATTTTTAGCAGAAAAAACATATTTTTCCGGTCCCAAATTGTCATTACATAAATTGTATAATGTGGATAAAAGCATGAAAAGGTCTAGGTAATAAACTGATACTTCTGAATTAAAAAGATCGATTAAAAATCATTCAGAGAGATTACTAAAAATAAAATATAAAAAAGCTTGAAAGTCGAATTTAAATCTAGTTTTCGTTATTTTTAGAGTAAAAATATTTTCACTTGAGATCGACAATATCAGCGGTGTTTTGGCCAATTCATGTAACCCTCAAAATTGAAATTGTTCAGAAGAGATTAAAAACTTTTTTTATTGAAAATATTATACAGTGAATAGCGTTACGAATCTTGAAATGAACTGCTGTAAATTCTCATGCTTGAAGACACGGGACTATACGCAAGAAGTGCTGATATAGTAGTGATTTACATTAAGTGGCCGGTTCAGAATTTTCAAACTTAAAACCAATGTAAAATAATGTTTCCCTTCCAAAGAGTAGTCAATTTATTTTTCTAATTTACATCATTTGGCCGAGACCTGCTCTGTTATCTTTAAAATGCGATTTTATCGTTGGTGACATCTCATAAAAGATAATTTTATGACAAATAATATATATCAGGCTTCTATTGAAATTGAATAGCAGTTTGTCTATAATTATTTTATAATTCGTACGTATAATGCACGTTTGTAATAGAAAAGTTTTTTTTATACTACGTTTCAAAATGTTCCCTTACTGTTTATGATCGAAAGCCAATATTTTCATTCTGTTAGGATATCACGATATCAATACTCTATTTCCAATGTCTTGTGTATAAAACTTTATTATAATAAAAAAATCGAATTGAAAAATTATGGTGTGTCATTTTAAATAAAGATTGTAATTGGTCAGATAAAAATGTTTATTGACAATATTTTTGCTTTAGATGGTGAAAAACAAAGTTAAGTTTTCAAAACAAGTAAGTTATTAATGGATTGATATTGTTATGGAAGCAAAGGAACACGCAAAAAAGGTCAACATGGAGGAGCTAAGCGTGGTAAGTAGATTTCAAAGCAATATTTTCTCTCACAACTTTCCTTACGTTCATTTTTTTTTCAGAGACTTTTTGAAGTGTCCCCTTATAGCTCTGTTCACCTCGATGTCAAATTTGGTTCATTTTTAAATTTGGACGGTGATAAAGTACGTGATGACAAGAAAATCCTTTAAAAAATTGTCTGTTGTCAAAGGAGAAAAAACCTTGTAACGTTTTTGAATACAAATTAACTCTGAAGAATTTATTTCTGTTTGCATATAAATATAATGCCTTTCAAATAATATTTTGGTTTTTATACAGTAGCTTAAAAAGGATTTTATTTAAAAAAAATAGCACATATTTCAAGTCCTAAAAAAACAACTTTTAAAGACGTCAATTTTAATCGTTCAAATTTTGTGAAATTTCATAGGCTTTGTAAATTAAGATATGTATTTTCTTTTGCTATATTTGAAACCAGTATGATGATCTCACATGAGATATGATAATGAAAAAATAGTTCATGTCTCTAATGTACCAATGTAATATAACTTAACTATTTAAAAGCCTAGGAGATATTTGTGAATTTAAGTATATAGTACAATAGACCCCCGATAACACGATTGCCGACAACTCGTTGTTATTTATTTTCATTAAAATTTACGACAGTTTCTTGATTACACGTTAAAATACTCCTGCGTTTCATGCGTATCTCCTTATTTTGTATGAGTACGGTAACATCAATAGCCCGCTTCCAGATAGCGCGGTTCCTATCTACCGTGTTATCGGGGAGTCTACTGTATATAAACTCGAATGTGTTATGAGAATATTCAAATCAAATAACTTCAATCAAATTTGGATTATTGAGATTTTGTACACTTCCAAAACCTCAATAATCCAAATTTGATATTGAAATTCCATCAAGCACCCTCAGTCGATGTCTTAAATCAAATAACTTTAATTTATTCCGTTTAATTGATATCAACACCAAACGAGGTATATGTTCCATGAAAGATTATGTTTTAACAGAGTTCTTAAAGATCGGAGATATCGAAAGTCAACATCTAGGTCAGAAATTAGAAAACCTATTGAAGCTTTTTTACAAAATGAAATTAAGTTTTCATAATACACCACTGTTGTGTCATCAAAGATTTCTAAATATAATAATAGAGGTAAGAGGTGGATGGCTGTACAAAGCTTCTTTATGACTATTATTTGTTAATCAACAATGAATTTGGTATTTTTATTTTCATTAATTCAAACCACATTAAAATCTATATATGCGGGAAAATAATAAATGCCTTTAATATTGTATGTATACAAAATAAATACTAAAAAGTTATACAATGTTTTGGAAATTATTTTCAGTGTTTTTAAAACTTTGCTTCTGTGAAATCAGCAATATTTTTGTTAGCAAAAAATAAATTTATATCTTCTCATTAACATTTAAAGTATAAACAAATCAAAAATTATTTGTTTGACTAACACAATATATCTATAATATATTATTGCTGACTGTTGTTTTTTGTTTAGCCAGGCTCCTATATCGTCTAATAAACTACTGCAATTCAGGATCTGAATAAAAACCGAATGAATTTTTAATTAATATGTTTATTGAATTAGTTTGTGGCGATTTTCATTATGAAAATGTGTATTAAGTGTCTTCACAACTGTTGATATAGTATCAATGATTTGTATCTACTGCATTTATTTACATATGTGCAAGTATTTCAATCAAAAATATCGAATGAAACGTATGGGCGTGGAGCCTGAATCCAATTTCATCGAATTGCTTTTCTTGCACGCAACAGACCAATTGCTTTTCTATCCGCTTACTGGTCCAAGATAGCAAATACTGGACACGCCATGTTACATCATACGTGAATAAAAGGGTGGGTCGTGAATTCTAGATTAGTTACTTTAAAGTAATAATATTTCCGTTTGAAAAAAGGCGTTGCAAGTAAGGTCAAAATAAAAAAAAACTTTGTTATCTTTAGATCCTTAAAGTTTACTCTTAATCTAATTTAGTGTCTGCCAAACCGTGTGCCGCGGCACACTAATGTGCCGCAAGACGTCTCAGGTATGCCACGACATATGAAGACAAATTAGAACTGTGGACAAAACAAGATAAAAACTCACAGCTTAGGCGGTTTGTTTTTTCAGAAAGATTTTTGGGAATGAAATAAAAAAACCAGAGGGGCTAAAGATGGTTTTTTTTATCAAATTTAAAGAGGCGTTTTGAAATAATTCTTTTTTAAAATCAATTGCATAATTCTCACCGATAAGATATTTACCACCTTTGTATATCTACAATATATGTTATGTTTGTAAATATTGTTACACTAAGATTTTCTTTGATCATATCGACTGTGGAAAGGAAAAAAGACGTAAAAAATATTTTGTATAGCCCAAACAAAACGTGTATCAAATTGTATGATTTGTGATTATCGAAAAAAACATATTTTGAAAAGACGGAGGATGAGTCCTTTTGCCTTTCTATAGTCAATATATATAAATATAGTGTATTAGCACGTTTTGTGTGAGTTATACAGAATATTAAATTTGGATTATTGAGATTTTGTACACTTCCATGTATTCGACAATTGAATACCACGGTCCTGTTAACGCGAAGAGACTATGTTAATAAGTTATGAATAATAACTTATAATATAAACAACTTTCTCGATAATAATGATATAGTCGAATTAAAAAAAGATCCTACATTAAAATTTAATAAAAATATTAAAGAGATTATAAATAGTTGAAAAATACACGGAAGTGTACAAAATCTCAATAATTCAAATTTGATATTGAAATTCCATCAAGCACCCTCAGTCGATGTCTTAAATTACACAATATTTTTTGATGTGGGTTACGTGTTTTTTCCTTTCCACAGTCGATATGCATTAATTAAGTAGATGCAATTTTTTCGGTCTTTTTTATTTGGTGTGCCGCGGAACAAATTTTCCCTCCCCAGTGTGCCGTGAGGTAAAAAAAGTTTGACAGACACTGATTTCATTTGATATTAGTGATCAGATGACCAAACCTGATATTTATAGGAATATTCCCATTAAACATTGAACTACTTCATATATACATACTAAAAGATTCTACTCTCACCTCAAATGAACAAATATAAAGCTTCTTCTGAGAAAACTTCAGTACATGATTCATCGTAACAACACAGTGTCGGCTTGGTCTCATAGGGATCAATGAATTATGTTTCCAAATGTATGCATTTATAAATATGCATTGACGATTTATTTATCCCGAATAGCAAAAATTCTCGACATTTGCTTTTATTTAGTGTCTCATTGCACCATAGTGCACTGAAACTCTCACTACAGTGTTAGTTTGGTTTATAATATGCGTTGTGTGGCCTGGGTAATAATGTTTCTGTTATTATGATACATATGAAGACCATTCTGTTGCTATTTTCACGGGTGCCATCCGATCCAATAAAAGCACTCAGACTCGCGCAGAACTAGTGCTTATACGTTATGGAAAGTGAGTAACACCAGCTGTTTATTTTATTGAACTCCAAATTTCTCCATTACTAGTCAATTTGAAATTTTCTTCTTTGTCTGAGGACATTGACTTAAATACATTATTTGAATTACCCATATCAGCAAAGTTAGTGTCAAAACTTATATATGAGCTATATTGAAATAGTATTTCGATAGAATTACATTAATCAAAGTATTATCAAGTTAGCGACTCCACCCTACTGACAACGATGACATGTAAAATAAAATTGCTTTACGAATACACATTTGTGAAATTATGGGATAGTCCCCTGCGTCAAATTCACGCTCAGGTGTCACAACTCCTGAATGCAAATTTATGTTTTTTGTAACTCTTTTTTTAAATTTGCTCTCCGCAGCTCGAATGAAAACATTCATTTTTATTCAAAGTAATTTGTCACAATAATTGTAATATTATACGACGAATTTTTAATCCATGTCTGACACTATGATCACATTTATAATATGAATTGTTTTTAAAAACTGGGTGGTTGTCTAACAATATCCGCTGGCAATGTGGAGCATATGTGGAGTCGGGACTTGAACCCAACCATCTGATCGATAAAGTATAGCTATTACCACTAAACGACACAGGCCAACATGTCTATTTGGGTTTTAAATAAATATACCTACTCACTTTTAAGATGTTAACCATCATTTCTTGGTGGGAAGACATTATATTCTAAAAATGAAACACAATTTATTTGTACTACTTCCACATGTTTATAATGATCAGGACCGGTTTCGCTCATTACGAGCATTTTTTATCAGTTGATGGTGATCGTGATGAGCAAACCCGGTACTCAAACATGTGCAAGTAGTACAAAACAAATTGTGTTTTATTTTTAAAACATAAATACCGTTATATTACGAAAATTTGGTTTAAGGTTTAAGGTATCTTAGTAATAAATAATCATGTTCATATTTCAAGTTACTATCTGCTACTGGATTTAAATAGAGCATTATTCATACCAAACTAACAACACTAAATACATGTTGATTTTCTGAATGAAAAGTTTTGTTTATGCGTAATAATATTTTCAATTATTCTTCATGTTGTTTTTATCTAATTAGGTTAATTTAAAATATTCTTGCGTCAATTTCTCATATAAAAGCTAACTCTCATTGATAAGTTTTCATTTGTCACCAGTTTTATGATAGAAATAGTCAAATATATATATTTATTTAATTTACCTCTACAAATAAACTCAATAGGAACGTTTATTTTAATTTCTATTTAAAAATGGGATATACAATATTTTTGTTGGATTCAGAAATGACTTTGTTCCAATTTTTACAAGTGCTATTAATGAGTTTTCAATTTTAAGTTTATATTAGAAATATGTAACTTATTGTGTTGAATGTAAAATGTATTTCAAATATTTAAATTAAAAATAAAAAATAAGAAGACAAACAGTCCTTTCCAAGTAACTTCCTTACAAAAATAAGTTAACATTTCATTAGAAGTCCATATTTTGAGTGTGGGAGTGGTTTTTTTAAAATCATAAATAGATCCAAAAAGGTATCTCGAACTCAAATTCTAAATACTTAGGCCGCCATAAAAACGTTCATATTTTTTTATAATGCTTTTCAAACCGTTGTGGAACAACTATTCAGCAAAAAAAAATTATGAAATTGTATGTAACTAGCAAATGAAAGGAATTGTTTTTTTTAACTGTACAATGTTACACAATAACTTTATCTCGAAACTTCATATTTTTACATAACTTTGAAAGAATAATAAATAACACATTACCATTTTACTTTGTTGTCGAAACTTTTCTCTAAAAAAAAACGATTTCTTTTTGGTAGACAGCGAAAATCACACGCAAATCAAAAAGATCAATTTATTTTACCGCTATCCAAAGAAAGCATAAGTCTCGAGGACTAGGGTTCAAAATGCCGAATTGTCGAAAAGTTTTGCCAAAACTAACTTTCTGTCTCTTCGAGTTTTCATTTAACACGCTTTGTTACAAATGGCATATTTCAGAGCAGGGATTGTAATACCGGTATTGCTGAAATCAAGATCCTCGTATTTCATCGCTTTTTTCAATACCTAAATACCAGTTTTGAAAATGTAAAACACGGTTTTTTGGTAATAAAAACACAAAAAATGCAGCTAAATTATTTAATGACTATTCATAGAACAAACGTTCAATCTGAGAAATTTCTACCCGCTGACACATTTGCTCAGATTCCAGCATTGACGAACAAGGTTTTCACAAAGTCACTTTTAATTCAAAGAATGTCTAGTATTGTGAATTAAAGGTATTTATGAAAATCAGCCTTTCATATAAATGATGCATGTAGGTCATCTACATTGTAGATGTATTCTTTAATATCACTGTTTTTATCAAAATACCGATATGAATATATTTGTCCAGTATTGCACTACCAGTTGGCCTTTATTTCATCGCTCATTTTATAATCTTCATTGTCTCCCGGGTTCGATCCACTGATGGATGAAGGCCTCCCGTAGCTCTCTCCACTCTTCTCGGTTCCTTACTTTTCGCTGTCCCTTACTTCCACCGAATCTGACAAGTTCATCAATCTAGCGGGTTTTGGGGCGCCTCCGAGGCCGCTTAGTGCCTCTCGGGTACCACTGAATGACTGCATTCGTCCAACGGTTGTCCGTTTACCGTGCGACATGTCCAGCTTACTGCCATTTCATCAATTTGATGACCTCTATCACATGTCACACTTTTGTTTGTTTCCTTATCCATTGGTTTTCTTATCCATCATTTTATAATGCCGGTTTTTTAGTATATTTGGGTAGTTTTGCAAACCCTATTCCAGAGTCACTTTGAAGGCAACCAAATAAAACAGCGGTGGTGATATTTTACCCTACGTAAAATTTACGATCGACAAGTAAAAGTGGGATCAACGAGTAAACTTACTATTATTTGTCAAACTATTCTTAAACTCAGATTAACTGGTCTCCACGCGCGATACTATTTTCTTATCTTGCCTTGGGTTTATGCCTGAACGTTTTTTGTCAATATCTTTAGAGATTTCCATGCAGACCGTCAATTTGGAAAGTCATTTATTTTTGATTAGATGAAATTTCTTAGAAGAGTTTTAGATTAATTGTAAATAGTACGCCTATTAGAAACATTAAAGTTTAATTAAAATGTGTGAACAGTAAATTGCAATAGAGTTATTTTCTATATCTTTATCAACAAAGCAATTAATACACATTTCCTCATTGTTTTATATATTGAACGTATGAATAGAAATAATAATTACTTTCAGTTATTGTAAGTGAAGTTCATATTATGTAATATAGGATCAATCTGCTATATACTATTTAAAAATTCAGTATCAATATATCCGTGATAAACAGTAACATTAAAAAAAAACACATGCAAAGTAACGTAGCGTCATTTATTTGGACATTTCGTCATTTTTTGACATTTAGATGAGCAAAAGATACAAATACACCGTAAAAATTAATATAGCTGATTGAAAATTAAGTGATTCATAATTATCTAGACAAATTATTGATTAACGTAAGTTTAACCAGTATAAAGTAATGAGATAGCCAGGGAATTAGCCGTTTTATTTAAAAAATGCATAATTGATGGTAAAAAGTGATTATAAGGAAATGTTGGTTAAAGTGATGTAAATTTCAATTCGAAACGAATTATCAACAATTCAAATTTAGCTATGATAACTTACATGGTCTGTATAAATGTAATTTAATTACAATGGGACATACGATTAACTTAGAATTCACATCGCTTTAACCAACATTTCCTGACGAAATACATGGAAATGTACAAAATTTCAACATTTCAAATTTAATATCGAAATTCCATCAAGCACCCTCAGTCGATATCTTAAATTGTCATAACCAGTGTTCTCTGTACATATTGCATGCTAATTAGATTTAAAAAGACTTTAATTTAACTTTTCATAATATCTCACAATTTTCAAAAAATATTTCAGAAAATTTATATATATCCAAGAAACAATAAACTTAGATTTATGCTAAGTATATTACTTATACAATAAAAAAAACCTACATCCAAAATAGACTTACCTCAGGGGGTTATGAAGTAAATTTTCATTTGTGAAACAAAAACAGTATGAGATACCTGTAAGAGAAAATCTTTTATATTGCCTCTTTGTTTGATGTAAAGCCTAACCGTTTTTTTCGTATAAAACAAGCGCCTTATTTCTAAACAAGGCGACCCTTAGGCACTCTTTACGAAATCAACGTTGATTTTTTATTCTCGTGGGAAATAAAAAAAATCACAGATATTCTCAGATTGAACGATAAGGTCGCAAATTTATTTCTTTGAATAAAACCAAACATTTATTGTTGTGATAAATATGTATTACATAATTTTAATTCAATAAAGTTGACTTAAGCTCTGCTTGTTTTTATATATCATACAAACTCATGTGTATTTTAACAAAAATAGTGATGTTGCGTTGCGACCTGTTGCAAATAAATTTTTCTGCGCCGAATAGTCATTGTAAAATCAAATATGCAGGGCTCTTTGTAGAGTTAAAAAACCTGAGTAAATAAAAAGAATAAATAAATTTTGGCATTATTGGAATCTTTTTAATAAGTTTTTTTTTTGTATTCAAAGTAAATCTCCACAGAGTAACAGTCTTATTTCATTGAAAGCATAAGATGATTGAATTATTTTAAATTTGGATTATTGAGATTTTGTACACTTCCATGTATTTTGTCACTAACGACCCGGGTTTCGCCTTTCGGCATCTTCAGGCATTCGAGCGCACGAATGGACTCGAACTGACCCGACGATACACGGGTCGTTAGTGACAAAATACATGGAAGTGTACAAAATCTCAATAATCCAAATTAGATATTGAAATTCCATCAAGCACCCTCAGTCGATGTCTTGAAATATTTTAAATCGCTTTATTACTAAAAGAGTGTATCAAAAACTTTATACTATATTTCTATCTGCGCAGACTCTATGAAATGGTTTATTAGCATATTTTCATACATGAATGCATGAAGAAATTTTCCAGGTTAAATTCCAGGTACCGTGCCGTAAATTACAATACTTTAATATGTGAAGAAATTTGACTAAGTTATGCAGTACACTATGGCACAAAACAGTACAGTGTTTATTATATTACATGAATATATGAAACAATAGCAAACATTTTTACTTATTCGTTGCATATTGTAGCACTGACTGTCATGGTCTATAGCAGTGCTTCCCAGACTGAGAAAACTTCCACAAAAATTTTCAATAGAAAGTACAAATATTTATTTATCAAAATTGTTTTCTCTATGACAAAAAAAGAACGCCCTTTTCTTTATGACAAAAAAACCAGAGCTCTCTTCTGTCTTTGGTGATCAGAAGTGAATGTGCTTTGCATCTTATTTGGCAGATTTTTTAGACAACGTCAATGGATTAAGTCTTTCACTTCAGGGAAAAGAAAGTAACATTTTGACCATGAATATAAAACTTCAGGCTTTCCAACAGAAGCTTACTTTGTGGTCAAAAGGTATGAGTCAAGGATTCATGGAGATGTTTTCATGTTTGAATGAGTTTCTCACATCCGTCATCTGTCGATTGCAAAAGAAGCCTACGAGAACCTCTGAGAAACAGCCTTATTTGTCATTACTTTTAATAAAAAATATCATGCCTTTCCACGGAGACTTTGGAAGAATCCTTGCGAGTTTTCTTTTGTAAAAACATACAACCGCATCCAGCTGATCCAGTTTTTGTCTATAAGTATTTAC